>JBBDHG010000115.1:22500-622500 GCA_037951165.1 Lophius americanus
AATTTATTCAACTGTTGTTGTGTCAAAATAGGTTAATCCTGCAGGAAAACAAATACAATTCATAACTGTGTGATTAAGGTGTGATGGGTGAAATACTGAGGAAAAGAAACAGTCCACTTTAATAAACCTATGATTTTGAGAATGAGACTATTAAAATTCAGTTTTAACATAAACTGCTCAGGTTAGAGTCTGTTATAATTAATGTAGCTTATATAATGAGTTTAAGTGTTAACACAATACTAAGCAAATTTATTTTTTTTATTTATTATTTATTTTCAGAATATGGCCTTCGTCTTGGCAGCCAGCTTTTCATCAAAGAGATGACCAACACAGGACTTGCCAGCAGAGATGGGAACCTGCAGGAAGGGGACATTATATTAAAGGTAGGGTTTAGTTTTTGTCCTCATAGATCTTATTCTAAAGTTTTGTGTCCGAATAGTAATTGCAGTTAGTAATCTGCATGATTCCTTTTTTTGTCATTATTTCTATATGATATTTTATTCCATTTAAAGTAAAAAGAAAAAAACCCCATCTCAAACAATTTTACCGTGATGACTTTCTCTCCACTACAGTTTCAACTTTTGAATACATACAGTTACGGGATTTTTTTTTTTTACAGATTAATGGTACAGTTACAGAGAACTTATCTCTCAGCGATGCTGGGAAGCTAATTGAGAAGTCTCGTGGGAAGCTACAGCTGGTGGTGAAGAGGGACAGACAGCAGGTGCTGATCCGTGTCCCCCCAATGATGGACAGTGACTCGGAGCTCGATGGTGAGAGTCCCTCGAAATTGAATGGCAGCAGGTCCTATCCAGTGTAAAGGCAATCCTGCCAAGTGGCTGCTATCATCATCATATAAACCCACTTCATGTGTACCTCATATTATTCTACTGTGCAAACACTGTTGCTGTTGTATCTCTCAACAAAAAACCTGCAGAAAATAAAAGTTTGATGCCCACATCAGTATTAAGTTTTATTTGAATACTAACCAAGTATTTATTTCATTTTTTTAAAGAGTCTTGCCAGCAATCTCAACTAACAAACTACTCTCCAGACTTAACACATTATACCTCCACCAATGAGGCTTCACTCCCTTACAGCAGTTTTACTCACATGACCAGATGGCATGCTGTGAAGGGTCAGGATCAATCTAGATAAGTGGTGTGAATGGATTATTTGCAGACTAAAGGTTGCAGGGAGGGGAAATAGCTAAAGGACATGTGACCCACTTTGTTCGGTTTTGGGACTGTGGACTGGGACATTATGTGCATGAGAGAAAGAATTTCATTGTGCATGTGTGAGAGTGCTCACACGCCTCAGGCTGGGTGATTTAATCTCTCATCATAATCCTACTATTGAATATGACAGAATATCATGAGGTTGAAGTTTTCACCGCAGCCCCCCTCTGTTCTGCTGTCAAGTGTCCCTCTCTGAGAACAGTACGTTAGGGACTTATTGTGAGTTAGAATTTCAAGCCCAAGAAAAGATACAAGATTCAAATCACTTGAAGTGGATCTGCTTTATTTGGCATAGTAATAACATGAATCATCAATCCTGCCATGCTAAAGGTCACAGAAATTTGTTAGTGTTCTCTCTTCCAGCTAATTACTGTCCTTATTCCACTTGTGTTGTGACCTTCATTTGTGAGTGTTTGTTTCTGCTTCAGTGACCTGCATGCCATTTGACTTTTTTTTAAATAACGTATTACCTTAAGTAAACAATTGAAATAATATGGAACATCACCGAGAAATAAAACTTCCTCATCCAGGCATGCCTTTTGTCTTATTAACTGAACATGAACACAGTCCACCCAATTTAGGGGCTGAGTAAGAAAGGTTGTGATTTTTCTCAACCTGTGTTGTTGCAGATATCTCAGAGATCGAGTCCTACCGCTCTTACTCTCCACACGACGACAGACGGGGCCACCACTCTGACCTTTCCTCCCACTCCTCCAATGAGAGGCTGAGAGATAAGCCAAGGCAAGATGTTATTAAAATATTTTGTTATAAGAAGGAAATATTTATTTCAGATTTCCTTAAGATTTAACTGCCTAATTTACAGTTTTTGTTCTGCTGGGTAGCTAAAGATAATTTAACTTGATTAGAAGTTCAGAGCTACAAAGGGTTCAGCTTCACAAATACTTCCTTGGTGATTTTGTATTGTTAAATATAGCCCGATGAGAGGATAATGCAGGATTATGTTGATTTATGTCTTATGAAGCTTAGGCCATCGCATGAAAAAAATGTGTTTTCACTGACTGAATTTTCTCATATAGACTGTTCTTTACATAGAAATTTTTTTGTACGTATATTTTATCGGAATTCTTCTCCATTTACCTCTTTGAACTAGCAAGAACTACCAGGGTTTGGGCATTATTGAGGGATAACATATGAGAAATGTCTCAAGATGATTTGGTGTATTTGGCCACTATAATAGACATTATTAAGCCTATTTCAATTCTTGATTTTGTGATCCCCCCTAGAGAGGATCCACACAATAAGCTAGCAAAAATGGGTGCCATGGCAACACCATTCAGAGGTCCCAGTAGAGCGTTAGAGGATACTAACCCCTCCCCATTAGAGAGGGAGACCTTTCCACTGGAAACACCACCAGGTAATAAGTTGATTGTATAGAGCTTTGATCTGTCAACAGCTTAAGTAGGTTCAACCCTTAAAGCAATGAACAAGTTGTTTTCTGTCTCTGCAGTAGCAGCAGTTTCTATAGCTGAATGGGCTCGGGCTCCACCTAAGGTGCCACTAAAGCCTAGCATGGAGGACCTGGAGGTATATGGGTCAGTACAAAACAAGTAGACATTAATGGTGACAATACCACCCATAATTAATATTATGTATGAATTTCTGGGTGCGTACGTATAATGAAACCTAGATTTATCGTCTAGGCCGAGCACAGTGATGGTGTGTTTCCATAAAGGTGACAGCGTGGGTCTAAGGCTGGCAGGGGGAAATGATGTCGGCATCTTCATCGCTGGCGTTCAGGACGACAGCGCGGCTAGAAATGAGGGGCTTCGAACAGGAGATCAAATCATGAAGGTGAGTTTTTTAATCCATTCCAAACTGGAGATAAAATATTGAAATGAAACAGTAGTAGAAAGGCCCAGTTTGTTGTTGTTTTAGTTCCAGTTTTGTTAATATAGCATGAAAACCAAAGGTATATTCGAGAGACAAAAATAAAGTTATGTGAAATCATTAACTTCTCCTTTCCCATGAAAATTGATATGAATGTACTATTACCTTATCATTGATTATTGATTTCTGTGACTCATAGGACTGGGGGGAATATCATTACTGCATAATACCACAATATTTAGTCTAATGATATTTTGTCATTACATGGAGGCCAAGCTTCAGTATTCTATTCTAGAAATTGAAAATGTGTATTGAACTTTTTGGTACTCATTATAAATATTTTGTTTTTGGAGTCTGTGCTAATTTTTAGGAGATAAGATAACAATGGAGAAAAAAAAATGGAGGCATCGGCCAAGTAACAGATGAATGCCATTGCCCTTTAACACAGCCAAAAAGACCTATGTAGGATTTTCTTTTTATCAAGTGGGGGACCGATTAGATGGATGGGACACCAAAGAGTGGAAATAAAAAAGACTCCAGAAATTCTATGAACCTGAGAAATCGTATTGGCATTACCAGAATGTTAGCTGAGGACAGCAAAGCTAGTGCCAAATGAGTGCCTCTTATAAGCCAAAGACTTAAAAAAATGGCAAATGGACTGTACTTATATAGCGCTTTTCTAGTCTGCTTGACTACACAAAGCACTTTTCAAACGCGAGTCAGCATTCACTCAATTCCACAAACATTCATACAGTGATGATAGAGGCTACCATGCAAGGGGCCACATGTCCTTCAGGAGCGGTAACCATTCACACAATCATTCACACCCCTATGGAACAGCCATGAGGAGTAACTTGGGGTTCAGTATCTTGATCAAGGATACTTCGACATGTGGTGTGGACCGCAATGGCCAGGGATCGAACCAACGACCCTCGGATAAGGGGACAGCCGCTCTACCAACTGAGCCCCTAATTACAGGCCTGATAAGGTTACCTCCTGATTCTGAGTGGGATAAAAAAAAAAAAGGCAATCACCTCAATTGCAAAGACCAACGACCATATATTTCATGGACATATTACTACTACTATACTAACAGTTGTGTTTGTCAGGTGCGGCAATACACGACAGGTTTTAAGGGTATATTGACAAGTCTTTCTGCCTTTATATTATGGCACCAATTAATTAAACTGTAGAGGGAGGAAAAGACTGAGAATAGACTTAAAAATTGAATATTTCTATATTGTGACTTCATTTGTTATAGCTCCAGTTTTAAGTTTTTCTTAATTTATTTAAGATGTACTGTTTGATCTGTTGGTTGATTTGCATTTAAATCTAAATCTATGTCTATGTTAAATTTACGCCTCTTTTTATATGTTTCAGGTTAACAACATGGACTTTAGAGGTATGGTGCGTGAGGATGCTGTCCTCTACCTCCTGGAGATTCCCAAAGGAGAAGATGTTACAATCCTTACACAAAGCAAACTTGAAGGTACTGTGAGATGGAGCATAACTCTTTACAATCATGCCAGCGGAAAGGAAAACTATCTTCACCTAATGAGCATCAAATGACTGACATGCTAAGAAAAACATTCCATGAAATGCAATACAAGATACATTCTATTAGTTGTTTGCAATTTCTGTCTTGCAAACAACTAATATAATTAAAATGTTTCTGACCTCAAACAGCTGTTTTCTTTTTATGCTTTTTTTTTTTCTTTTAACCTGTACAGTCCAACAACCGTTGCATTCCGTATGAAGGTTTGGGTGCCTTGTAGACCCAGACAGATTTATTTCAGCAAAGGAGGAGTCTATCATTCTCATCATGTTACATAGTCATAAATGGCATTAGTGAGCTAATAACTAAACATCCAGATACCTTCATAATCATTGCTGGAGATTTCAATCACACCAGGTTAAAGACTGTGTTCCTCAAGTACAAACAATATGTGAACTTTGAAGCCAGGGGTGAGAAAACACTGGAGCTGGTTTACACAAACACTTCTCAGGCTTGTAAGGCTACCCCCCCACCACCACCACCACTACTACCATCTAGGCCAGTCTGACCATATATATCTGTTATGCTGACTCCAGTGTATAAACCACTACAGAAGTGTAACAGCTCAGAGAAGAAGGACATCAAGGTCTGGCAAGAGGCAGATGGCTCTGCAATACAGGACTGCTTCATGCATACCGATTGAGTTACAGTTTGCTTATTAGTTAGCACACAGTACTTACACATCTGGAACAAAAAGACACCTATGCCAGAATCCGGTACATTGACTTTAGCTCAACATTCAACATCATCATCCCCCCCGAGACTAGTGGAGAAACTTCTGCTTCACTTCAAAACCACCACTTGTCTCTGGATTGTAAACTTACTGACTGGGAGACCACAGTCATTCAATGTTGGAAGTAAGATCTCAAATTCAATCACCCTGAGCACTGGATCCCCTCATGGATATGTACCCAGTTCTCTGCTGTTTACATTTTTAACACAAGCCTGTGTAATAAGTCAAGAGTCATTAAGATCGCGGATGGTACAACAGTAGTGGGACTCATTCAAGGACATGATGAGTTAATGTTCAGGTTGGGATGCATATTGTGGGCTGGTGTAGGGACATCAACCTGGTGCTCAACGTGGACAAAATGAAGGATATGATCATCGAATTCCCGGGGACACGGTCTGTGCACACACCTCTCATCATCATTGGTGTTACAGTGGAGAGAGTGAAAAATATCCAGTTCCTCTCATTGCAGATCTTTGACGACCTCACCTGGTCGAAGAACGCCAGTGAAATGTAAGACGGTCCCAGCAGAGACTGCACTTTCTGAGGAAATGGAAACAAGCATCTCTTTCCCCTATTATCCTCACCATGTTCTACAAAGGTGTTGTAGAGAGTGTTCTGACATGTTCTACTATTGGTACTATTGGTATTGGTACTACTGCTGTAATATGGCAGACAAGAAGGCCCTGCAGCGTGTAGCAAGATGAGCTGAGAGGGTCGTCGGAGTCTCCCAACCCTCTGAGAAAGAATTCTATCACAGCCAATGTAGGAACAGGGCACCAAACATTGTCCTGGACCTGCATAAATAATGAAATGCTGCCATCAGGTAAAGGAAACTGAAGCTTCAAAAATCGAAACCATCAGACTGCTGAACTACTGCTCTGGAATATGGTACATTGTACCTCTGGACTAATCATAAAAATGTATGTTTTTGTCACTATAAAACTGGCCTCAGTCACTCAAAATAATGACCTTGAAGCACAAGCTTTATTCAGTTTACATTTGAGTTTAGATTTGCTACTATCATGCATCATTGTCATTTTAACATTAAATATAATTTAATATATATATTTATAAACAGTCACACACAGAAAAACATTTTTAATATTTTTCAAACCCTACTACTTCTCAGGGTTGTGTGTGTTGTTAATTGATGTGGGGAAACTCTGCTTGCACTACACTTGTATGTACAGCAAAATGACAAAGTTTGATGTGATTTGGGATAAATTGGGAAAAGAGGTTGATGCAGAATTGGGGTACACCAGGTGTATTTAACAATGCTGTGAAGTTGATTCACTTAATTAGTTTTACTAGAGGTATTAGAACTTGTGATGCTCATAGAATAGATCGGTCCCCATCAACTGTTTACAATTTCTTTTCTATTACAGTTTACAAGGATATTTTAGCATCCGGTAGAGGAGACGCTTTCTTCATCAGGACTCACTTTGATTATGAGAAGGAGGCTCCTCAAAGCCTGCCCTTTACTAGAGGAGAAATCTTCAAAGTGACCGACACTCTTTATGATGGCAAACTTGGAAGCTGGCTGGCAATCCGGACTGGCAAAGAGAACCAGCTGCTGGAGAAGGGAATCATCCCCAACAAGAGCAGGTGAGGGCTCGGTTCGTTTTTATTTTGGTTTAGTAGGAGAGTGAGTTAAATGACTCAACACTACAACTACTTTGATTTTGTTTCACAGAGCAGAGCAAGTGGCCAACGTCCAGAATGCTGCTCGAGCCGCAACAGGTAATGACAGGGGAGATTTCTGGAGGCTGAGAGGTCAAAGAGCTGCAAAGAGAAAAGATTTGCGTAAGAGTCGAGAGGACTTGAGCGCAGTTCCAGTCATAACAAGATTCCCTGCCTATGAGAGAGTAGTCTTACGTGAAGGTACCCAAAGAAGTCATTCAGTAGTCACTAAGCATTTTTCAAAAAAAAATTGTTAACATTGTATTTCCTTCCTGCTTGTAACTGGAGTTGTTTCCTGTTTGATATTGTTCAGCTGGTTTCAAGAGACCTGTGGTGATATTTGGGCCCATTTCCGATGCCGTGAATGAAAAACTGGCCAATGACCTGCCGAATGAGTTTGTCATAGCTAGTAAGTGCTAACATTATCAACTTTTCAAGCTGGTTATTTTAAATTGAACTGTGTAGTACCTCACTTCCATGAGGATAAGATTTGAATATTTTTCTCCTCAATCAGAAACGGAGCCCAAGGATGCAGGAAGTGAGAAGTCCTCCGGAGTGGTGAGACTCAACACCATCAGACAAATCATTGAACAGGTATGATTCTTAAGAAAAAAGTGTTTTATAAAAGGCTTCCACATTGTCCAACATTCAATCACCTCCTTCGTGTCGTTAGGATCGTCACGCTCTGTTAGATGTGACACCTAAAGCTGTGGACACACTGAACTACACCCAGTGGTATCCCATTGTTATATTCACAAACCCTGACAGCAAACAAGGTGTAAAAAACATGAGGAATCGCCTTGTACCTGGCTCCAGTCGCAGTGCACGCAAACTCCACGAACAGGCTGTTAAACTGAGGAAGACCTACTCACATCTTTTCACTGGTAGGTTTTACCATGAAGATACAATTTACATGTCATGGGTCCACACACATTCACAAGAATAAATTCTGTTTACCATTGGTGCTTCATTTGTCGAAATTAGAAAAGGTTCAAAATTAAGACACTAAACATTTAATACTGAATTCTAGCCTTTGTTACTAACTAGCATCTCAAAAAAAGGGAATATTACAGACATATTTAAATTCAAAAGAATGTACGGCTCCGTAAAACGTGCACCTGAGACAGAGAATTCTACTCATTTGGCATTTCTATTTGGTCTAATTGACCTCATGATACTCTTTTCTCCCAGTCTTCTCAGTTTAAGATTGTTGTCCCTGCTTGTGTTTTTTGTATTTGATTAGCAACCATCGACCTGAACTCAGCAAATGAAGCATGGTATGGCAGTGTGAAAGACTCCATTCAGGATCAGCAGGACAGAGCTGTGTGGGTATCTGAGACCAAGGTGAGTATTAGCAATGAAAACGCACACACGCTGACAGGCTACAAGAATCAACAGTTATGAATTGTATTTTTCTGCGATACTTTGCTTAAAGACTTGGCACATCCAGTATTTGTACTTCACCTTCTCAGTTGGATGGTTCAGGGGAGGACTTGGATCTCCATGATGACCGCATGTCCTACCTATCAGCCATGAGTGCAGACTACCTGAGCATGGACAGCCGTCTGACCAGCGACTATGAAGACACCGCAGATGAGGGCGGGGCTTACACTGACAATGAGCTGGACGAACCTTTGGACGAATCACAGCCAGTGTCAGCCATCAGCCGATCATCAGAACCTGTGCTCTCTAACGAGGTGGAAGTGCCTCACTCTCTTAGTTTTAATTAGTTAGGGTCAGACTATGCAACTAACTAACGACCCTTCTTTGTGTGTGTCTAGAAGCCTGAACCCCGGCCTCGTATGAGGAGGTCAGGGAGCAGAGAGATGCTTAACAGAGAGCCAAGCCCTCCCCCTTCTTTTGTACCTGAACCCCCGAAGGTGACATTGTTATTATCAATAATAAGCAAAAGATTATATGTATGTATTTCAGGACATTTGTTTCATTATGAACACAAAGTGGCTTCCATCAATCTAAATTTTAGATTTATGGATCAGAATTTTGTAGTAGACCATCTTTTACGATCAATTTGCTAATTAACTATTTCAAACCATCCAAAGCATTGCTGACAGTCCCCTCTTTTTTCAGGTGCGGACTCGTACTGACTCATCGCGGAACTTTGATTCCCACTCCAGCAGCACCATCAGCAGTGACGCTGTAGGCGGAAATAAGCCACTTCCCCCACCTGTATCATTGAAGCCTACCGTCACACATCTGAACCAGCCTTCATATGAGCAGGTCCCGGGGAATATGGAGAAAGAAGAAGACCCCGCAAACAAAACGTTCATGGGAAAAGTATGTGTGTTTATTACTTTCTTGTTACATTTTACGCCAGACTATTAAATCTCACATTTCACATTCCAACAATCCACTTATGGTTTTCTGCTTCATCCAGAAAACTTTGTTTTCCTCTTGTTGAAGACAGAAGCTTTGATATATTTGTATTCTTTCTTCTTCCTCTGCTTCTGATGTGAAACAGAGAATGAGTGACCAGGTAACAGAATGCGTTTGCATTTGTCTGCTGGTTTGGAATCCATAATTACTCATCATCCATTATAATCACCATTTGCTTGTGTCATTATCACTGCCAGTGCTGGTCATATTTTCCCCTTTATCTGTTTGTCAGTTGCTCTGTGACAGGAATTTGTGGAGGGGATGGGTTTGGGTTCAGATAAGTGCAACAGGTACACTGACCTTTTCACAATAACACCCTAAACATAATGAAAAACAAGGGCCACTAGAAAATGAGATGTCCCCCGTAACCCCGTAAAAAATATATCAGAATTTTGCTAATGAAATGCTAAAAAATGCGAAAATTAAAAAAATATTAGAGCATTATTTGAATTGTCACTGACCAAAAATTATATTTTTTACGGACAGGGAGAGCCGTAGCTACATTGTCCCACAATGTATGTTGGGGGCATTGAAATCATTCAACAGCGACCTTGTATGGCTCATAACCATATGCTATTTGATGTAGATCCGTAATTGGAATATGCAAAATGTATATGTTCAGGATTGTGTTGGTAAAGGTATGAGCTCTACTATCTTGTTTTTGTTTCAGTTATCACACTGACATGTTTAATTTGATGGTCGCCCCATGTGAATCATAACATGACTTCCTCCTAGATTAAAGCTTTTGAGAAGATGGACCACCTGGCCCGTGCTCAGAGGATGCTGGAACTGCAGGAGGCTGAAAACGCTAGAGTGAGTATGGATTTTATATATAATAAGGCCAAAAGCCATATATCAGACCACCAACTTTAGAGTTATTTAAAAGGTAAAGTATGTAGTAATCTTATCTTAGTACAGAAGTTCATAACCACATGTACTTATTAAGAGTTGTCAGTTGCTGTAGTAGTTCCACTTGTCCATACTGACTCATTAAAAACAAAGAAATCTCCACTATAAACGTTTTGGCATTTGTTCCCATAAAAAATGAACTTGTCTTTCAAGTAAACACAGAATGATTAGGATTTATCGTGTTAGTATTTTTTTTTTTTGACATATCTGGTCCTGCTTTCATCCCTCTACACAGTTGGAAATTGCCCAGAAGCATCCAGACATCTATGCCATCCCAATCAAATTGCCAAAACCCAACCTGAACCGCCCTCAGCCAATAGGGTTAGAACACTGCTTTTTGCTGCACAATAAAATTATTTTTTTGCAATGTTCAATGTCATTTTGCTATATGAAAGGAAAATGTAAATTGATTGGCTGTTACCGTCTGTCTTTTGTATGTGAGCAGTTCCAGCTCCAATCCCGAGCAGCCGACACCCTTTTTGCCACCATACTCTGAGAACAGAGGACATGAGGACGATGAGGCAGAGTACCGCAGGCAGCTGGCTGAGCAGACCAAGAGAGGATACTATAATCCTCAGATATACAAAGACACCGAGCTGTAGGATTGTAAATCGGGAAGTGATGTCATACCTGTGCACATCCTCACTCCAAGCATCCAGCATTTATTGCCTAGTTAATAGCAGCTTGACGTCAGCAGAGAACTTTTCAATTCTGTCATTTCACTACTGTACATGTTGGAATTGAAAGTTTGTACCAAAATTGCATCCAGTCACACACACAGTATTCCCATGAGGGAATAACATAAAATTTTTCACACATAGTTTGTCATTGTCATAGTTGGTAAATATTCTTTCAATGTAACTGAAAAGGATTTTGTTACAGGTGAGATTCTATTACCCAACGTTACACAAACATGTGGCCCCAATTTAGTCTTTCGTACATTTATTTTTGAAAAGTAGGTTGTTGTTTTTTGTTTCCAGAATATAAAAACTAACTTCTGAACATCTATAACAAAAATTTTTTTTTTTGCATGTCAAAACAAGATTTGACTCAGGTAGCTGGATTTGCCAGATTTCCAGGAAACAGATTTCCAGATTTCTCATTTTTTAAGTGGAAAAACCTAAAATGTTTAGTGAAAGAACAGTAAAAAGTAATAGAATAGAAAAACTTGTACAAATTGAGCAAGGCCAGTAATTCCAGCCACCATCACCGTTTTAATAAAGACAGACTCACGTTAAGAGGACAGGATTAATAATAATCAACATATAAATTACATATTTCATCTGAAACAAGTAACCATTAGAAGAGGGACACTGTGGTCATGATTATATGCTGGGACATAATTGTCATGGCATCATTTATAATGTGATTTCAGGTGTGAATTATGCTGAAACGGTCTGGGGAGACATGTTAAGACTGGATTGTATGAGGGTGATAGGTGCTGAGTCCTGTCCTGATGAGATGGCCCAGCACAGGAGTCAGCTCATAAGGACAGGACTCAGCAGTCTATCTTTACCTCAAGGACAAAGCACATTCTTTTGACGATAGCAACGAGTGAATAGATGGTTGACTACTCACACGATGCTCCAGCAGGTAATCAAGACCACTGTGCTATCCACCGACATTAGCAATCTAAGGTCAACTGTATATTTTTAATCTAAAGACTCTTTTATGTATGTGTTCATACAAACAAGTACTTAAGGTTAAATACCTGAGTTCCCACCAGTCAGAACTAAGGAACGCTCTTGGCTGAGAGGTGAAACATCTTCAAAACTAATCAAAAGTGTGGTTGCTTCAGCTTTAACTTACAAGGGGTACAGTGTACCTCGTCAGTGTTTTGTCAAACACTTACAGTGTTTCGTCAGTGTTTGACAAAACGACGAGTGCAAAAAAAACAAGTGTTTTTGGTTTGGTGGTTTTACATTACATTTTCATGCATCATCAACTTGTTGATGAATATAGGCCATTTACTTAAACCACAGGAACACACTACTTTCACCAGAGAAAAATCATCTAAGTACAGGTTTTTGTTCTTTATCGATGCAAAGTTTTGATAAATAATGAAAACCGGTACGTGGCGATTCTCTGCTTTTTTTTATAATAATATGTCTAAATACTTACATCAAGTTATAACTACAAGAAAAGGGGAAAGGAACCAACAGAAGTGGTTTTACAAGTGTCAGTGGAGCAATTCTGTATTTAATAAGCTGAAGGTTACTGAATAAATAACGTCATATGATGCACTGACGGTGGTGAGCTAGATTGAATGGGTGCAACACATAACCCTGAGGTTTGTTTATACAGTGGTCTTTATACGCTGCTTGCAGACTGAGACAATCACATTTTTACTGCATTTATGTTTTGATATTGACTTAATTGACCTCTTTGTACGTGGGTGCACCTGGATTGTGACAACAATCATGGTGGTTGATCAGTTTCATTTTAAATGTATGTAATTTATCTTCGGTTTGCAATTTCGTTAGTGTTATCAGCTCAGATTCAATAAATAAATCTTTTTTCACTGTTTTAACTATATTTAAATGTTGTCATATACCTGAAACTCATTATGATAGGGGTAAAGGAAAAAGTGTTAATTTAGGTTTTACAGATGTCTGGAGAAAATCTTGACAGCCACAAAAACTGATGCAGGTATTCGGTGAATACAATCCAGAGTGCCAATGCTAAAAATCTTCATTCTCACTTCCTTAAACTTTGCCAATCACTGTAACTGAACTGACTGATTATATTTCATACCCAAGCTATGTTTATTCCTCTAGTACATTATGCAGATTATACACAATCTTTCAGTTAATAAACATGATCGTTTAAATAAATTACTTACTTCAACTTGTTTATCACATTAACAACAAGATATTTAGACAATGAGATTATTGTGACATCATTTACGTAGTATTGCCTTGTATTACATTTCTCCATTATATAATTTTAAAGGTTGTGTAATAACATTGATCTGCCTTACCATTGAAACCAGAATTGGAGCTCAAAGTGTCAGGTACGTTCACATCTGAACTTACAGCTGTCCATTCAGAATTCATGTTGAGGCCAGGTCTGAAGAGGGATATAAGGGTTTTGAAATGTTTCTTCACTACATGCAGAGTTATTTATTTTCTGGATCAACAGCAAACTGCATTAAGTTAATTCTTATTCAATACAACAAACTAGAATTCATTGACGTTTGAGTTTAATGTGTGATATTGTACATGAGCCCCCTTCATCTTGACCACTTTAAAACATCCTCAACACATGGGTGCCTGACAATTTATTGGTTCATAACGATTACAGTAAATTCAGATATAACAGCTTTTTAAGGAAAGGTTATAGTCACTTCTTGCCATATAAATATCGCTTTAAAATCAATAATTCCTCTTTGGTCAAAAAGCGTCATATTAACGCTCAGTCTAGTAACATAATCTGTTGTCTGCTGTCTTAAACAATTAAATGATTGACAGTTTACAGATTAAGGCAAGATGTGATATCCAACAACCTCATGATGGACAGTAGAAAAAATAATGTGACAAAGTGTGTTTAGATGTAGACAGGTTGCTCCTGTGCTGTCAGCAGGCGGTACATGACTGCAGGCATCGTCTTCATGTGGATCTAAAGCAGAAAGAAACAAAGAGACCAGAATTTAGAAAAGGAACAATATACTGTGGATAGAGTGTTTCAGATCCTTTCCAGCTTAGCATACCATTTAATATCAGGACAACGGGATGGGTAGGTAAAAGATCAAAATTGCCACTCCTCATTCGAGCAGGGACGTGACTGAAGTACAATGTTTCTATAACTTTTGGTGTTTTGATTTTAAAGGGTTAGGATGAAAACCATACTTAATCAGGTTTTGATTTTTAAAAACCTGATGGTTTTATGTTGGTTTTGGTGGTTTTATGTTTTATTGTATATTGAGATCATTTGCGCTTTTCAAATTCTCAATAGGTATTTATTGTGACAAAATGGCACATATTTTTCTCTTACTTCTACCCCTTTAATATTATGTATTCTCCATGTCTCTGACTTTTATTTGTATTTGGTTTGTTAAGATAGTTTAGATAAAGGTACAGATCCAGGAATGGTTACCACTGTCTTAAATGTTTCTTGAAAGTGTTTCTTATGTTCCCCTAATAAACAAAAACTACAGAAGTAATGACTGCTAAACTTAGGGGAGATACTTGTTTCAGCCTTGTCTGCATACATTCTCATTCATCCGGGTCATTGTAATCCATGCAGGATGAATCAAAAGCAACTAGACTTCGAGACTAAACCACCTTACAAGCTCATGACCCTGCACAGGAGAGCCAATCCCCTCAGGACAGGACTCAGTGCAGTGGCATCTTAAGGACAAGGGACACTTTTTTTGAGGACAACAATTATTCACATTTTGGAAAGAAGATAGATGGATTCAGAAAGGAGCCAAGGGGCATTGTAATGTGGGTAATGTGTGGTTCACATTACCCATATTCTGGTCAATACTGGGTACCAGATGATAACAGACTCTGATCAGCCATTACGTTAGGGGTCCTTTCTTTGTGAATCTAACTAAGAAATAGTAGTTAAAAATCCAACTACTTTTATATTTTTAATTCATTAATCCTGACAAAGATACATCAATGAATCTGAAAACATTCTAAAGATGTTTAAAACTGTAAGCGTAGAACATACAGGTATGCTTTCATATGGTCTGTTTAGTATAAAATGTTTTAGTATTTCCGCTTAGTTCTTTATCAAAGTTCCTCCTACCTGTCCCACTGCATTGGACAGAATCTGAACAATCTTCTCGTGTGGCGTCGCCACAACGCTCTGACTGTTGATCTCAATAATGCGGTGACCAACGCGGACACCTCCTCTCTCTGCGATTCCTCCTCTCATCAGGCTGCAGATCTTAACACACACAGTTAAAATCAAACAATTCAAATGGGCAGCCCCAAGATGTGTGAGCTACCAGTAGCTCTAAGACTCATGATGGACAAACTGCAATCTGCAAATATACCCTCATGATAGAAATCCCTACTGATTATGGTTTAGAGATTGACATTGCTTTTAGAGCACTGTTAACAAAATATAAGCTAGTCTTTAAAGAGAGCTGGAGAACCGCAATCATTATGAAAAGTAATTTTAAAGAGAGCTGGAGAACCGCACCCCTTCACCTTTATGTGTGTGCAACTGGTAGCTGTACTTACAATGCCATTCTGGACGCTAAAGCCAAGCTGGTATCTGAGGTCAGGCCGGCGGATTAGCACGATGGTAACGGGAGGACACCTAACAATGTTCATCTTTATCCCGAATTGAGACTTGAGACCCTGAGGGAAGACAGGAGTCTTGTTAGCTACAGGTGATTAAAATTAAAAACACAAATAGCAAAATAAAACAAACGCTAAAGATGTTTAATTGTTTAAATGGAACATACCTCTTGGATTGAGTCACTGCACAGATACTTCATTAGTAGAAGAGGAAGAGGAAGAAACAATTCTAGGCCGGACAAGAGCGCCAAAGGAGGAGTTTGCCGGGGCAGAGGAGGCACTGTCCCTCCCCAAGTGGTGGAAATATGTTACTAGAGTCCAAAATGGGTCCATTAAGGTATTTCATGTATGTTTTACATAAATATATGAAATAAAATTACTATAAGAAACAAATTTTAATCCTAAGATCTTCGGCTTTGTTTTAAATTTATATTTTAACATCAATGTCAGTAACCATTTCATCACATGGTACCATGTGACCAATGACATTAGATGCGCTAGTTCCATCTCTTTTTGTGCATTCAGTGATTCAGGCTGAATCATTCAGCTTGCAAGTACTGGTAGCCATTTTTCTGTTGTAGTCAAGTCCAATTTCAACCGAGCCAATTCACCAGCAGTAGCCGACAAAATGTGACTCGGATAAGGACACGCAGGTAACCAAGAAATGTGACCGGGATACGGACACTAAAGCAACCACTAGCATCGCTGAAGTAGCTAACGTTAGCAACCCCAGAGCAGAGCAACAGCTAGAGCTGTCATTGAATAATGTTTATGAAGACCTTGGAGAAAAACACAGTTCTCCAGAGCAGCCTGCTATATTGGAATTCCCCTCAACAATAACTGCCAATTATTACCAGTATAACTGACTGGAATATTGTGAGAGGGGATGTTGTATTCGGATTTGAATGACCCCGCTTCCAGAGTGACCACAGCATGGATGATTAATTTCCATAGGGCGTGAGTGGCGGGAAGAAACTGAGTAATAAACTGGAAAGTGCAATTGCAAAGAGACTACGGAATACTGGCTTTTTTTCTATAATGCAGATTGTCTTGCATATCGTGATTTGAAAATTGTCCAGTTTTGGAAAACAATTCAAAATGTCCAACAGCAAGAGTTATCAAACAAGTTATCAAAGAAACTAATCCTTAAGGAGCTTAATAAATAAATCTTGTGATTGTGGCGTACAGTGCAATTTCACAGTACCGACAACTGCAGCAAAAAAACATATCTGAACGTTACTGATAAGCTGTGGACTGTATTTGCAAAGTTGTTTCATCCTCATCGATCAAAGTCCAGAAATCACTAAATATGAAACCGAAATAGCGCTGCTCAGAGGGACGAGTTTGGCATGCAAGTGGCCATCTGATAACGCAATTAAAACTCCCTGTTCTGCTATGAGGGAGATAAGTGGTCTGTGGAGGCCAGTGGAGACCATATGAACAGAATGACATTCATTACATGAATTGTATTGGAAAACATTCAAATTCATGTTACAAATAAGGCCCTGCAGTCCTACAACTGCACATTGTCTGAAGCTGCTGTGCAGACCTTGAGTGTTGGAATCCTGGTCCATTTGCATCCAAAAGAAAACAGGCCACAAAACCCCCCACCTCTCTCAACATTTTCCTCATCCATAGTGGGCTAAAGAGCAACTGATGAAAGGAGCGCACAAATTAGAGTGACATACCTGGATTTCGGAAGGGCCCTTTATCTTTCTGTTCCGAACACCCTCATTAATAAACTGGACAAACAATTTACAATTCAATATGCTGTTCTCCCAGTTGAGAAGCATAACAGCGAAGATTTTACAAGATAGTGAACACATGCAGGATGCAAAAAAGGCGTTTATTTTCCTTTTTTACGATTTTCGTTTTTTTAGACTAGGTAAGACACTGATTATCACCACCATATGTCTAATGTGCATTATAAACTATACATTGGACATGCATATTACATAGTTTTCAATGGAAGTGCCCCGCTTGCAATCTTTCTTTTTATATTTTTATAACGTCTGACAGGCCAATACTGACTTTGGCCAGTTCCCCTTTTTTTTCTTTAACATTTTAAAATCATAGTGGGTAATTAGTTTAAGTACTCATTTTGAAGGATTACAGTGGAAGTAAGGCTGGTCGGCATTGTGTATGTATTCTGAACTGTTGAAATGAATGTACCGTCTGTCCTTCCCACTGTGCGTTTCTTAAATCAATTGTATGTCATTTCAAGTGAAAAAAAAATGTTGTAAGCTTATTTTGTCTTTGAGCTTTTCTGGTTTACTTGCAAAAGGTTTGGAGCGGTAGTAGCTCATGCTTTGTGTACGTGTACGGCGCATGCTTGTAACCGGCACGGATTTGGCGCAGTGCTGCTTAATCGATTGCTGATTTCATCAAATTAGTCCTCCCGGCACCGATTGATTGATCGGCCCATCGATTGGTGCAGGTTTAGTTAACAATTAATATGAAATTTTAATGTGCAGTCTGAATACTAAATGTGTGTCTATGGAACATGAAACCCTGACATGGCAAGCTTGGCACCACTGTCATCCGTAACTGTATGTTAGGTCTACTGACGTAAGTAGAAAAGTCTTTGCCCCCCTTAGCATAAAAGTCAAACTCCACCTAAGCTGAGAGCAGAAGTTCACCTTGATGATGCTCTGGCAGGTGGTCAGTGGTAAACCCACCAGACTCGTCCCGTTAATGGTCATGATCTGGTCTCCGATGTTTAGTCGGCCGGACTTCTCAGCTGGACCTGCATGCATCATACTGGCAATAATGACTGTTGGGAGGATGGACCCCCAGCCAGACTCCACTATCACCACGCCCAGTATCTCTCCCTTTTGCTTCTTTATGTAAACCTGTAGGAAAATGCACCAGGCTTTATTTGTACGGTGCAAAAAGACCCTCTGACCAACATGAAAGAATGATGCTGCATCAGTTTGAGTCTTACAGTCATCTGGACAATATTGAAAAATATATTAGATGACTACAGGTAAGAGAGGCAGAAATCTGTCCGTGTGTCTAATTCACTTTAGCACTGGGATTAATAAAAATTAGTGTATTGGCCTTTACAGACGTGTAGGCGTTTATAAATGCCTAAAGCCTATGCTCCCTGCTGGCTCACTTACATCTCTGCAGTTTTCTGACTTGGAGAAATGGATGAGGTCGTCGTTGTACATGTCCTGGGTGTTGAGCAGGTCACTGTACTCCCGCTGACTCAGGTCTGCGGGGTCAATGCCATTGGCCCTGAGAAACTCCTGGTAGGCTACGCTAAAAGACTGGCCGATAGACTGAGCAATGAGCTGGGCCTGAGAGAGAAAGGACCGGGAAAGATGCTTATAGTCCCTGTGCAGATTTTGTTTGAATGGACCAATTGAACAATGGACTCGGGATTACAAAGCTTATTTCAGATACACTCACACAGATACACTCATTACGCCATGATAGAAAAGCAAAAAATATAACTTTTAATTGTTATTCCCAAAATAACCAACCAGTGTTTGAAATATGTTGTCATAAAGTTTGTTTAAAAAGAACAAATAAAAATAGAAATCATTGAATTATTTTTGAGCTATGTACCAAATACCTACTAAGACAAATCCCACTCACAGGAATTGATTTAATTTCAATTTGTAAGCATAGAAAAAGAAGAATTAAGAAGCAAAATATATCATTCACTATTTGATTGTTATGTGTAGAAAAAAAAAAAAGAAATATTGAAATGTTTTTCAGAACTTTTGAGTGTTTTTTGTTTGTTTGTGGTGGGCAAAAAGGTTTTGGAAATTTAGTTTGCCGTTTGTGCTCTTGTAAATCGTTTTTAAGTGAGCAAGTATTGAAAAAAAGAAAATCTTTCCGCATGAGACTTGCTTCAACTTGCACACAGACTTTCGCACATGTCTTGTGTGGTTCACCTGTTATAACAGTAGGTATTGCTCCCCGAATTGCACTCCTGTAAACTAAATAACAATTAATAATATTATAAAATAATTTTAATTTTAACTTATGGGTGCCTTTCAAGACACTAAAGGACACCTTACAGTAAAATTATAAGAACAAATATCAAGACATAAGTAAAAAACTATGCGATGAAATCTAAAAAGCTAAAATAAATACAAGGTCAAACAACATTGAACTCTATGCTTCATTAATGGGAATCGCACAACCATAAACTGTGGTGGGACAATACTTTAATGTTATCCTTAATATTTTTAGAACTTATCAAACAATTTTTTTTACATTTGCTACTTATATCAATTGCATTCCAGAAGGTCTATTTTGGAATTATATTTTTAAACGTTTCCTATAGACATCACCGTAGTCAACGCGCAGACACCATCTCCTAGCAAGTAAACAAACGTTACTTATACCACAAAAGTCAAGACTTTTGGTTTAAATGTTTTCACGGTTAGCCATGGCGATTTACGTTGTTCGTCCAACCTGAGCTCACAAATTTAGATATCCCTATTTTAGTTACAGCCACAAGAGTGGTGAGCTAATAGATAAGTCTTATACAAAGATAATCAATTACTCACATCCTCGGATTCAAAAACATGGCAGATCATCCGATAGAGCAGTCTGTCATCATGGGTCATGCTGGTCTGCTCAGCTGTCTGATCCAGGTTTTCCTGTGCACTGTTGGAACGTACCATTTTCCCCCGAGCCATCAGCACCACCATGTTACCGATGTCAGCAATGTAGGAGATTGTCCTAAGCGGTAGATCAATAATAGATTCCTGGTGATCCAAACATAACAGGAGGTGCAGTTAATTGACCAGCTCTACGTGGGTTCTTACTACTCTGAAATAGATTTTGCTAAATTGAGACATTCTTAATGACAGTTGGAGGATATTGCGTAAGTATTTTTTCCCTCGGGATATTTTAGAAGCATTTAATACTGAAGATATGAAACTGTCCTCTCTTTGTATGATGTAATTGTCCCTCTAGCATTTTAGGATTTAATAGACTTATGATAATTAAGGGATAATCATTATTATGATTATTTATACCTGAGTGTCTGCGTTGAGGACTTTGATCCTCTGTGTTGACATGAACAGATCAACCTCAACGGTAGATGGAACCTCATTGTCTGGGCTCTACACAGCCGGAGAGAATCAACAAGAGAAGCAAATGTTGATGAATGGCAGTGAAGTACGGCAAAGCAGGGCATCTTAAGAGACACCAAATCTAAAAACTGCATATAATAATCTCAGCACTGTCTCGTGTTATCTGCATACAACACAGCGAGAAAAATCATACTGGTTCTCGCTGGTTAAGATGTTAGTAAATCTTGAGAAAAGGGAAAAGTTAATAAATAAGCAATAATAAACATAAGAGAAAACTTATTAACTAAGAAACATACAAATAAGAACTATTAATTAATTAATTAAATAAATATCTGATCTCATTTTCCCCTTTTCTAACACCAGACGTCTGTACACAGAAAGTTAGATTAAATGCAAACTATCAGAAACAAGCATACCGTTTTCTTGTTCTTCTTCGACTGTTTTCGAGCTGCCTGCAGTAATCAGATAGCAGAGACAAATCAGGACAATAGTGTGTGGTATAATGTAGACTGTCTTCATTACCAATGCAAATTAAGAGACAAAAAGACCTTTAGGGCGTGTGAGTGCGTGTGTGTGAATGTGTGTTTGTGTGTTGGGGATGGTGGCTGGACAAAAATGTTAGTCTATTACATCTGCAAAAAGCAAGAAATCAGAGGTTTTATTATCATCTTATCAAAAATTACATCTTCATCAAAGTGATAGACCCTGAACAGACATATAACCCTTTGAGTTTATAGCAGATGCTTCATCACAGCTCAGGATTTGTGTCTCCAAACGTAAGATTGTGCTTCATCTTGTTTGCTCTCTAAACACTCTAGGTTATTTCAAGTTTCAATATCTAAACTTGTATGTTCGCCTCTAACAGTAAAGAGGTTCTGAGAGTGGGTTTAAATCGTTTGAATCAAGACTTACACCAAAAGGATGATAGCTTTTAAATACATTGGCCATGATACAGTATGTTTTACAATCCAGCAAGGAAGAAGTCATAAATAAGTGTACTTCTAGTGATGGTCCGAAGCCCGTGTAAAAAGGAAGCGTTGCATTAGGAAGGGTATCTGACGAAGAACTATGCTTAATCAATTTCCAAACCGGATCTGTTCAAGTCTAGATAACAACGACGTCCAATGGTACTGTTTGCCGGAAAGGTACCTGCCTTTGGATGGAAACTAAGGACCAACTGAGTTGAACCCGAAAAGGGTACAGCCGAAAGCCAAGAAGAAGTCATGATATATTGTACATGTTAGTGAAAGTTAAAGTATATTTACAGCTTTAATTGTTAAAAACGTTTTAGATTGAATCTTATTTTGAATGTTGTCAATTTCATTTGTTTTTGTCGGCAGCTGCTGGATATAAGAAGTACCGCAAATTCAGTCACGTGCAGAAGTGTAATCACTGATCATTTTAAATGGTATCAAACAAGAAAGACATGATATCAATTTGAGAATAATAATTGTGATAAGAGCACTAAACAAGTTGTACAAGTTTGATCGAAACAATTAATTAATTAAACAATAGAATAATGAAAATGAAAACAATGGATATCCCAAGATACCCAGGAGCACAAGCTGACCACTTCTTCTCATACTGCCCTGGACAGTAAATTCTGCGATGAAAACAAGAGATCAAAGCCGTTGGCTGTCAGCTTAAAATAACCAACACGAAGGTCAAAGTACAAATGGAGATCATAGAAATGAAAGCCAGCACTGAGGTTATAAATATCAGAGTGAATATTTTAAAAGGGCGTATCATCTTGTTTTTCATGGGAATGGACCTGATATTCCGGGATAGAGGAGAGGGCCTCTCCTTTTAACCTGCTAACGAGAGAATTGGGGTGGATAAGGTAGTTTTTGGGTAGATCCCTCCCAACCAAGAAATGCTGTAGTAACAGCCACATGCTGGACTGGAATAATATTATCTCTTTAAAATGGTATTTTTGCTAATTTCTTATGATTACACAGTTCTGTTTGATACTGAAGCCATCTTTCTCATTCACATACCAAAACTTAACTACATGCGCACAGGAAGTAAAATTTTGTTTTCGATATCTTTAACTATCACCATAGTCAGCCGTTTACTGTAAGTGCCGTGATTGTGTGTATGACTTCCAGCATTATGGCTGGGGCAGAATGGGTGAGAACTCTCCTGGGCTTCATTGTTGTGAATGAGAGTTTATCATTATTTTAGCCAGCAGAGCTACAGAGAAAAGCCTGAGAGACAGTGCTGGCAGTGATCTGTGGATAATCCAACCCAAAGACTTTTGTCCAGCTAACTGGTATTTCCTGCTGAGCGTTTCCAACTTAAAAATACGATGCAAACCACCTTTCATCAAGGACGATTGCTTATGTGTGTTAAAGAATGTAGCTTGAAACCAAAAAGCAGTGGATATTCTGCATGTCTTCAGCAACACATCACACCCACTTCCCCAATTCAGGTCGAAAAATCTGATGTTTTTCTTGCACAGGCTTAAGCTATAAGCTATAATTACAATTCTTCATTATTGCATTTTGGAAAAAAACTTGCAATTTTGAAAAATTAAAGAAAAAATGCATAATTTTCAAATTTAATAATAATTTTCAAAAATATCAAGCAGTACCTCAACACATCCCCCTGTGATTCATAAAGAGTCTGATCTCCCTGACATAATGAAACAGTTGAATGGAAAAAAGGAAGAAATAAAAAAGGTAATGTATGAGTCTAATTAATCATTTAAACAGCGACGAATACGCAGGAAACATTGCTGCAGAACAATATCAACAACAGAGGAGAACAGTGTGACTATTATTCCAAATGTGGAGTATCTGGTCATTTGTCCCGTGGATAGGACTAAAAAGAGGGCTGCTGACATGAAAGGACAGGTAGACATAGCAGGCAACATTGTGACAGAAAGAAGAAGAAAGAAGAAACAATCCTTTATTAGTCACATAGTCATACAGAACAACATAGTGAAATTACTTCTCTGCATTTGACCCATCCCTGAGGGAGCAGTGGGCAGCCCCTCGTGGAGCGCCCGGGGAGCTAAGGATTCAGGGTCTTGCTCAAGGACCCTACGACAAGTAGACCCTGGTGGGATTCGAACCGGCTACCTTCCGATCTTCTGATTGGGAGACGGCCGCTCTACCCACTGAGCCACAGCCGCCCCACACAGCTACACATACTTCCCGGCAGGGAAGGACAGCCAGAGTGAACAGCTAAGCTAACCACTGATTGTATACAATGATTAGAGTCAAAAGTGGCCATTAAAACACAAGGAAAGTTAACCAGTCAGTGTCGTTAACAAAACGACATCGTAAGGTACAGTTACTCAGTCTAATTGGGAAACAGCACATGCCAATTAGATGGGTTAGAAACCATAACTTTGTGGGATAGAGGATCACAAGTTGGCCTCATAAATGAGGAGTGAAGACAACATACCACATAACATAAGGGAACATAAACTATAGTCAGGAGTCTAGCTGAGATTGTGGATCCAGCTATACTCGATGGAAGAGCAGTGAACCAGACACCGATTGTTTTTTTGAGGGTGGGCTGAAATTATTCATTATTATGAATATACTATTAAGTTACCAGAAAAATACCCGCAAACAGCTAAAACTGTTAGTGACAGTTCTGGTAGCAGGAAATAGGGTGGCAGAGCAGCCAGTCATTGGTTGTAACGTGACTGATCATGTTACAGCCATGGGCATAGAACCACAGAGTACTGCTACAGATGCAGTCAGTAATGCATTCTCCTTTGATTACAAGAAATCCAAGATATTTCTTTAAGTAATGAAAAGTGAAGAGTATGGGCTCAGTGAAGGCTTGATGAAAGTGGGGAGAGAATGGAGAGATGTACTAGTACGCCAGACAAGAGTAGTGAAGTTCAGTGTTAGAGGGGAACCCTCCAAGACCAGCAAGATATTCTGTTTGAACCCTGTCCGTAGACACAAGTACCAGAGGGGTTAAAAACTGAAGAAAGTGTAATGCACTTAGAGAAATGCAGTTGGTCACTATGCCAGTCACAATCAGCATTTCTCACTATCATTGTCATAATCTTCATAAAAATAAATAAAGAAACTTCAGGACAATTAATGTTAAGTTCAGCTTAAGCCCTTATATTCCGCTTGCTCTTTAGAAAACATTGATTTCAATTATTCACTGATATTTTCAATTTGCCGAACATACATATCTTTTGCCGAACCACTTCACAAAGAGGTCAAAGAGTATTTGGAGGACTTGTCCCTCAAGTCTAGTCCCATCATTTTTCTACTTAAAAAGGATGGAAGTGTCAATCTGTGTTGTGATTATAGGGAACCAAACAGGATATCCCCCCTGTGATGAACCAGCTAGAGCCTAGCAGCCCCCACGCATGACCTCCCCAGATCCCCAGCACAAGGACGGCCACGCAACACAGGCGACAGAGCCCTACCAATACCCAACCCCAAGACTGCCGTCTTGCAGTGGGACAGGAGACAACAGGCTGGAGGTCGACCGGCCCCAAGTACGAGTAAGGCCCACGTCCCCAAGAACCCAAGCATCCGAGACCTGCCCAGCGCCCCAACAAGGCCTCTCCGCCATATGGCGGAGAGGCCGGCATACACTGACAGAGTTATACACTGGAAACCAAATGTGAAAGATTAACTGAATCCATCATAACATCCCTCGCGTCATTCGTGGAGGGGTAGTTTAACTCTTGAAAATGCATACAATGGTGAAATTAGAGAAGATTTCTGAAATCACCCTGAACCCTATGCCATTTTATCATTACCATTGCCGTTTACCGAGTGATGAATCCTGTAAATGTTATGTGCTACATTTAACCGGGAATTTTTTCCTACAATGAGATGTCTTTTTTGAGTCAATGGCAGGTCTAAGTATGTCATTAAAGGAGTACATAAAGACGCTTGCTCTTTTGCCTGAAGATTAAACTTAAATCAACTAAGATGTAGTTAATGCTCACCCGGACTCTGCTCATTGCCTCCTGTGCCTGCTTCATGCGGGCACTTTTTGTGGACGTCCTCTCTGACAGCAGGTGGGTGCATTCCAGGTAGGTTGCAGCAAAGATGATGCCGTCAAAAAGGTCTTCAGGGTCACATGGTCCTGGGACTGCTGAACCAAAACGCATTCATTAGACACATACACTTATACACATGCAATGATCAGCCAGAACATATAACACCTAAAATTCCTGCCAGGTGAAGTCAACAATATTAATTATCTCGTAACAAAGAGAATTGTTACTGGGTGGGATATATTGGGCACAAAATTAACATTTTGTTCTTAGGTTAATGAGTTGGAAGAAAATAAAAAAAGGACAGGCAAAAGGATCTATGTGACTTTAACACAGGTCAAGTTGTGACTGCTTGACAATTGAGTGGGAGCATCTCCAGAGCTGCATAAGTTATCGGTAGGTTCCTCGACTGTAGGTGTTAGTGCATGAAAAAACAGTCTAAGAAATTAAATCGATGAAGCCATCAACAGGGTCACCGGTGACCCATATTCATGTATGCACATGTTGAGTGAGGGTAGGTCAGTGTTGTCTGATGCTATAGAAATGCTACTGTAGCACAAGCTGCTGAGAAAATGAATGCGAGTTCTGACGTAAAGGTGTCAGAACTTACATTGGATTGCAGATTTCTGTGTATGGGGTCTACTGTGTTGCTGTAGACCGGTCAGAATACCCATACCGACCCGAAAGAGCAAACAATTGGCTACCCAGCAGCAGAACTGGAACAAGGAACAATGGAGAAAATGTCCTGGATCTGAGGAACTGCGTTTTTTCTCTTACATCATTTGCTATGCTTAACTGGGGCAGAGAAGGTACTAAGAGACACTATGTGAAGATGGCAAGCTGGCAGAGACAGTTTGATGATTTGGGGAATGTTCTGCTGTGAAACCATGGGTAATGTGGCCTCTTTCAGCAGGATAATGTGCCATAAAACGTGTAAAAATAGTTCAGTAATGGTTTGAGGAACCCAATAACAAATTCAAAGTGTTGTCTTGGTTTCCAAATTCCTCAGATCACAATCCATGCAAGAATCTTTGGAATTTGTTGGTCATATAGGTATCATTCAAAAGACTTCAAGGCTCTGCTGATAGCGTCCTGTTGCCTGATAGCATAGCAAAACTCCAGAGGTCCTGAGGAGTCTGTAGTCATGTATAAACATTTCAAGCGTGCTTTGAAGAAAAAAAGGGAAGCTAGACAGTAATGTCAGGTGCATCAGTGCATCAGTGCACATGCTTGCACAAACACTTATGACATACAGCATAAAAAATGAAGATTTATCTCGTAATTCCCAAAACAAATAACTACTATTAAAAAAACCTACTATAAAGACATAGCCACAAAATAAAGAAAACCGACTTGAATGTGAAAGCCAGTTGTTGAAGTTTCATCTTTATGCCAATAGGGGGAAAGAAAGGAGAGGGAGCTGACTGAGAATGGAATGGTTATCATGTACGAGTCCACTCACCGTCCACAAATGTTGGAAACTGAGGAAGCGATCTGCAAATCTGAGAAAGCACAAGGGTAAGAAATTCCATCATCATCGTCATGATTTCCCTCCTTCCCCATTTTTAAGGCAGTCAGCTGTTCGGCTGATAACCCCGTAAAAGATGCCAGCTTGCCTTTGCAATGTTCATCATCCATGCTGTTGTGAATTAAGTGTAAAATGCTGCAGTCTGCAACTGGAGCTATTTTTTGGTATAATTATTGGTTTACAATTTGCAATTTTGTCAACATTAAGTGTGTGCTGAATTAGCTCCTCCCACAGTCCAAAAACATGCAATATTGGTGACATTAAAATTGCCCGTACATTTGAGTGGTTGTATGTCTCTATGGGTTGCCCCTGCGATTTACTGGCTTGGGTGTACCCCGCTTTTCACCCGATGTCAGCCGGGATAGGCTCCAGCCCCCCGCAATCCTGAACAGGGTAAGCGGTTGATAATGAATGAATGAATCTAAGAACTGTCCCAGTGTTATAATGAGTACGTTTTTTCTACGTCTTATGTACTAATGAATGGTCATTTAACTTTTATCACCTCCTGGACAGTGGGCTGCTGTGGTGGCAGTGAATGAAGCTTTGGTCGAGGTCGCTGAGCTAGAACCTGCTGCAGTGGCATCTGTTGTTGTATGTGCACATAAGGCTGCTGCGGCATCGCTGTATCCCCCTGCTGTGAATGCTGGCCTTGTTGGGGGTGATGCGCCATGGTCAACTCTGCTCTCAGTTTACTAACCGGTTCCCGAACAGAAACTGAGGTACAGTTGAACGGAGACTTTAATTTCGAGGGGGAGTGAGGAGAAGACTAAGAGACAGACACAAAAAGAGAAAAAAAATATATTTAAAAAAAACTTCCTTTCTTAAACCAACTGACTCCTGATTCCCACTATACTCTCAGCATGTAATACAAGTAACACAAAATTTGAAATTCCTAAAACCAAATTACAACGAATTTATACCTCGCCACACTGAAGATCAGACTGTTTAAGCATTTCCCTCATCAGTACACCCTTGAATATACAGTTGAACATTTTGGGATAGAAATTCCAGCAGGTTTGAGGAAGTATCCTGTTTTATGTAAGGGACATATAGACATAATTACTGTATATAGTAAGTATTAAATTGTTACATATATGTTACTATATGCTCTTTCTTATGCCTTGCCAAAAGATGCATGATTAAATAAGGCGTTATATGTTTAAATAAAGACAAAGACAGTAAGCATAATCATGAGTGAAGTCAAACTTACATGGCAAGCTGCAGTTTGCTGTGGGCATAAATCCTCTGTGGGGCCAAACTCCTGCCTCCTCACCCAAATCGGTTCCACAAGCTTGGCAGGCGTATAGGGAGAGCGTACCATCTTTGTCTTGAATTCCTCAATTGCTTCCTTAATGTCTTTAATTGCCACGGTGATACGGTCTCCTGAACCCCTCAAATCCTCCTCCCCTAGGAGACCCGCCATGTTCTGCTCCTCCTGTGCCACACCAGAGCTGCTCTGTCTAGTCAACTTGATCTTTGCCTGTGTGTCTGCTTGTCTATGTACCCTCCTTAAATCTTTAGGAACAGTGATTTGATCAGCACTGTCCTCCTCACCATCAGACCTACCATCATAGTGGTGCAGCCGGCAGCCAACAGAGCGGCCCATAGGAAAGTGAAATGAACCTCTGTCTCTGCCCTGTTTAGAGGTGTAACAGGAGGATGGAGGCCTGTTTTGTACATTCTCATGTCTATGGGGCTCTTGGAGGTATTCCTGCTGGCCCTCATTGGGTTCAGTCCTTGAACCAGATTGCTTATGAGGGTCTCTGTGTAAATTGGCGTAGGAGCTCTTAAAGGGCCCAGGAAAAGATTGGGGATGTAATTCTGGTTCCGAGTTTTCCTCATTAACAGGCTCAGAGTACGAATTTTGGTGGGACTCTGAAAAAAAGTCTGCATAGGTTTTTGGATAAGACTCAGAGCAAGAAGTGAAATGAGACAGCGAGTAAGAGTCAGAACAATACTCCTCATCATCCTCTTCTTCGGGCAGCGGGTCATAGTCAGGCATGGGGCTCAAACTGGTGTCCTCAGTGAAGTGGACTAACTGGGTCAATAGTGGTATGTCAGGGGATGAAGGAGGAGTTGGTAATTGGAGTGGTGGTGGGCTGTGAGGAGGACCATCTATACCGAGAGAGGCTGTGCTCTCTGTGTCTGAGCAGAGATCAGTGATTTCACTTCCCTGAGCCGTATCTTTCTCTGGTATATAAGCAATTATTGCTTCCTGATTCTCCTCCACACTCTCTGCAAGTTCCTCTGTGTCAACCATCTGCACATCATCCTGGCTGCAGCTGGAACAATTTATTGTTGGATTATGGCCCCAAACATCTTCCTTCTGTATTTGCGCTTCATCATCCTCCTTAACTTCATCAGGTTCCTTTTCATATTCTACCTTACACTCCTCAATTTCAGCAGGGGAACTATGTCCAGAATGAAATGACAGGTCAGCGCTTGAAGGACCGGCTGAATGGTGGCTGGGGGAGACAACAGCAATGGGAGTCTGGTAAGGAGATTCCCTGTCCCGTGACTGGTCAATTCCATGATCGGCTGAGGGGTGTTGCTGCACCTGCACTTCTGCAGGACCCTCTCTCTCTTTTGCAACAGGTGAAGAGTTCTGCATCTTTCGATGTGGTTGCCTAAGGATGTGAAGTTTAAGACTGAGGTCAGGGTCTCCATGTCGGCGGTAACGGGCAACAGCAGGACGGGGTTGGTGGACAGGATTAGGCTCACTATCTCGACTCTTGCTGCAGTCTGGTTTTGAGGGACTCATCACTAAAACCAGATCAGAAGCCTGGCCTGGTGTCTGACCCTGCCCTGATGGATGCCACTGTGGGGGGGTGGTGATGACGAGGGGAATCAAGTTTCCCATCCTGGTTAAGCATCTGACATGGCCTCCAGGAATGTCGTATAGGAGATTCCTCCGGTGTCGTTTCATTTGCTGAAACCTGGGGAAGGTTGTTAACTTGTCTAATCCTCTGAGATCCCTTATGCTCCTTGGCTAGTTCCAATGAAGCCCCTCCCTGATAGCTTTGGCTCATGGCTGGTTTGTGATCCAACTTTTCAGAACATGCCTCTCTTTTCTCTGCTAATAGAACAGCCTGGGAGACACAGGGGAAGGATGTAAATTACCCACAAATAAAATGTTCAAGTAAAGTCCAGATGTTAAAAAAGATAAGTTATTAGGATTAAATATTGAAGATCAATAATTCACAGACTCTCAGAAGTGTTTCAAAAAGAGGCATAAGTAAATGCTTGCTTTTTAAGATTTGGAGTGTCCATAGGACCATATTGATAATACAGGCCGAGGAGAATTTGGACATGGGGGAGTGGCGTGGCATGAAACAAGTGGAATGATACATGTAGCGGTTACGCTATGAAAGCACAGCTTCTGTACATGGGGCATCTGCTCTGCCGACCGAGCAAGGACTGGCAATTGATCGTATTAAAATAGCAATCTTGATTCAAACGTCTATGGGATCTCAGAAGTTTTCATTCTGAAAATAAGAAGCCACAAAAAAGGGGCTCCCACTCTCTCCCTCAACAAAAGAGAACATTTTGCTAGACCAATTGGTACATATCAGCAGAAACTGAAAGTTATAAATGAGCATAAGACAGAAAAAGAGGTAAAAAAAAAAAAAAATACAACGAATACAGAAGAAACTGCTGATAGAATAGAAAAAGAGAACCATTCATCTGTACACAGGAACTTCACACAGTGGTTTCTCATTATAATGTTTGGTTTTGAATTTGCAGAAGAAGATGAAAGTCAAATACATGTGCATTACAAGTAATCATTGGTACAAAGGACCACGGACGATCCGTGTTCTGGTCTAGGTCTGACTGGACCTTTAGCATAGGGAAGCTATAGACGCCTATTAATGATATATTCTAGTTAATATAGATAATCGAAACTAGTAAACGCATTGATAGAAGCTGGACTAGAGCTACCGATATCTGGATTTGACACCAGACAATGATGACATCAACATAATTTCAGAAGGTTAGATCAAGTCTGTTTAGCTTTTCTTTTTATCTTCCTTTTAATAGATTTGGACAACGGCTATTTTCCCATTCAGTTTTGTTCTACATATAAAGGAATCATCATGCCTCGTATTGGACTTTAGTTAAACACTGGAGTATTGAACATTTTATTAGAGCATTTAATTTAAACAATGGACATCATCTTCTTGACTTTAATAAAAAGTAACATTTATTTAAGATCATGGATAAAGTGCCCTTGCTTTTAACTGTTAAAGAAATAAATGGAAAGCAAATTCTATATTGTACTTATTAAATTTTATATTTGATTATTATAATTATATTTTAGCATATTTATTTATTATCTAGGGGTGTGTGATCAGAATAATAATTAAATCTAAAATCAGAACTGTGATCTGATAAGTGAAATTTGTGATCCGTTGCACCGATATAATCAATGTTTTGCTGCAGCGCATGGAACGTGGCTTTTTTCAATTTCTCATTCAACACTAGGACACTTAGAAAATGCCTTATGACAGAACTCAACGATTCCTGATGTGCTGGCTCTATAGCACTTTCGTATTTTTGTTTTATTTTTCCCTATATATGCACATTTCAATTTGTTTGTATTGTTGAACCTCATTCAGGAAGTTCAGTAAAATAAATCTTTTTAAATGTGAAACTGCAAACTCAATTTCGAGGCAAAAAAAACGTTTTGCTTGACTAAGCTAAACTGCGCTAATCTGCTTTTTTAATTTACTTACTTAATCATTAAGCAGATATACATTTCAATTCATGTCTGAGAAAAGCTCCTGAACTCTGTTTTGAGAAAAGCAATTGTGTTCCTTATGATTGTTATGGCAATGTACAAGTATAGGATTGTAGCGTCCCACAGTAATGAAGCTACAAGATGTTATCTCCTTTCGCCGAGATTTTATTATTTTAATTGAAAACAGGCTTTCGTAGACCTTTGCCATTGCAACACTACAAAAACGGTCCCTATGGCTTGACTAACACACTTCCAACCGGCAAATTCGCACGCTCGCACTTTCACACACAACATACACACCTACCCAGAAAAATCACATCTTCCCTGACTTTCTCTACAAAACACAGGCATGCTCACTTCTGTAACTTGATGTCTCCTAGGTAATAATGTGACGACGGGCTCCCCACTAACATCTCACTAACCTCTGTTGTCATCGGAAGTATTCACTGACATTCAAAAACTCCAAGCTCCAAACTAATTGAAGTGACATTTCTTTAACAAATGTCCAACATTGTACTCTATAGCAGAACATTTAACATAAACATGTCCCTCAGTCCGTTACAGTATGATCAGTACAAGAGCTGAAAACCAATCAATAATTTGTAAATTTGTTTGCAAAATGGCAATCACCATATAAAAAAGATTGGAATTGGAATAGAGGAATCTGCATTCGTAGTTGCAACAATCAGCAGGAGCATTACATTTGCTCTATTATTCTGCCTTCAACACATGAACTTCAGGACGAAATGTTCGGTTGCAGCCCAATATATCCCTCCCACTAAAAGGTGCTATTGTAATGACATAATCTAATCCCTGAATCACAGTAACCGTAACAAAAAATTGCGATTTCATCAAAGAATGGAAATTGACATTTGCCTATTTCATTTAAAAATCAAACTAATAAAAAAATATGTAAGATTTAGTAGTCTTTGAGTAGTTTTCTGCCTATGTATTGAGTATGGCCATTGTAGAAACACCTAAACTCACACCAACGTGAGTCTGTGTTGCTATGTTGCTAATAGCAAACCATAGTCCTCTGGGATTAATTTGTGTGTAGAGTGCACTTTAATCTCCTCCAAACTCATTTAATGCACCAACAGCTGGACGATTGCACAGGAGGAGAAGAAAAAAAAGGAGGAAGGGATAGTGTAGATGGACATGTAGAGACAATTCGCCTGTATCAGATAAGATCTGACAGAGAGATATTTAGGTTTGGATATTTCATTAATATTACAAAACTATCGGGATAACTGTCAAATATCTCTTATCACATACTTCGTCATGCACGAGGTCAACGAGCAGAGAAAGGACACCAGAACCCAATTGTGCAAAAAGATCTTCATTGGAAACAATTGTACAATCTGATAAAAACAAAGAAAGAGTAGAGTTTGTTCATGGTTACCTACATAAAAGCTTAAGAGCATTTCTAGTTATCGCCACTCCTTTTATTTCACTTAAGCAGCTGTCATAAATTATTTGATTGACATTAATGATGAGAGGAATATATAAATGTGTAAGGGAGGATGATAAATCTGTTTTCCTCTACATAACTCCTCTGCTCTGTACTTATTTCAAATGTCCTGAATATTTCAAACTAGTGTACACTATTACTAGTAAAATAATCTTGGACAGTGATCCAAACCATGGTTGATGTTAAAAAGATTACAAATGTCTGGGAAGAATTTAGAAAAAGGCAATGTTTAATTAGTCTGAGTAAGTAATTCATACGTATTTTCTCTTATTTTGAGCGGGGAGAGTTTTGAAATGTAAAACACACTTGTCATCATAAGATTTGCATGTTTTATATATGCATAAATCTTGTTGTGTTTCTATTATGTCTTGTTTCTCTGATGGTATCCCTGCTTTTCTAATTTAAGCATGTGTTGTGGAGCTGACAACAGCATTAAATTCCCATTTTCCAGAAATTAGTTAATTCTCACATCGTCCCCTCCCTTTGCAAAAAAATCAATAATCACACCTATCCCCCCAAAAAACATGTACAAAGGTCAACAATACCTTCCTAGCACTGACATCCATTGTCATGGAGTTTTTTGAAAGGGTGATGGAGTTGTTGCTCGAAGGAGGAAGATGGACTTTAAGACTTCTTTCAGTTTGCCTATAAAAAGTGGCGTGGCACAGATAATACTATAGAATCACACAATTAATAATTAAACCCCTTGAAGATCCTAAAGCATACGTTATGGTTGTTGCTTTCAGCTCTACTCCAATACCATGCAGCCACACCTGCTTATGAGCAAGCTGAATCAGCTGAAAGTATTCTCTACATCACATAGGATGACACTTCTCTTTCATGACTAACCACACTAGTAGGTTAAGGTAAACGGAGTCCTCTGAAAACCACGGTCCAACAACACTTGTGCCCCCCAGGGCTGTGTCAGTTCCCAAGTCCTCTTCACATTATATACCAATGACTGCACAAGACCCCCAACTGGAAGTAGAATCGTGTGACAATATCCAGCTTGCGTTGAAAAACTGAGGAAATGGTGTTTGGTTTATCATCCAGGTCGGGTCTTATAAATATTTTGGGATCCACTTTGACAACACCCTCAACTTAAAGGTGCATGTTGGACTTCTCTGCTCCAAACTCCAACGGCGTATATACTTTCTACGCGGACTCAAGATCTATGGAGGAGGTCATGCTGCTGTTCTACCGGGCTGTAATGGAGAGTATCATCAGCTACGGCGTTACAGCCTGGTATGGCAGCTTGACAGTGCAGTTGAGGTCTCGGGTTAAAAACCACCCATCCCTCTAGGTGATTTATAGTCAGGCTGAAAAAAGTGTGTCCGACTTAACTAACATTGTCCGACCTGAGTCCCAACTCACTCTTTCCTTCCAGCAGGAGATTCAGGGTCCCCATGTGTAATGTGTTGAACAGGAATTATGTAATATTGATATCAGTGAAGCCATTGCATGTTTTCTGCCTTGTACTTTCTGGGAGATGGTAGTTGGACGGAGTCCAAAACAAATTTCCCCATCGGGGACATTAAAGTATATACTATCTAATCTTAAATATTCATTCCATCATCCATCTACATACCGCATAAAGTGGTTGCAAGTACCAGCTAATCTACACAGGACTACTGCGGCAATTTAGCTTATAGTAGGCATACTAACCTACTATCATTATGTGAAATGTCAGATAGAAATCGAAAGAAAAAGGGAATCGAACTGGACTCACAGGGAAATCTCTAATTTTAATGAGAGTTTTACAATAAAAATCTGACTAAATGGGATCCAAAAATAAGGTAAATATTCTAAAATTCAAAGGTTGTGTTTTTAGTATTTAGCACTTTGAGATTTGATCCAAATGTAAAGTGCATTATAAATTAAATGTATTATTATTATTATTATTATAGTATATCTTGAAAGTACTACTAAGGAAGTTTAAATCTAAATCAATATTTTCTGGATCATACATTTATTGGTTTATTTACAATATATGTGAACTACTTCATTCATGTACTCTTAAATCAACACAATATCCTGAGCTAATCTGAGCCGGAAATACAACAGCTTGGGCAGAGGAGAGTGACGCAGGAGAAGTGAGTACAGACTGTCCAAACTCAACTCTGCTTTGTGTACAGTCCTAAACTCAACTCCGCTTTGAGTACAGTCCAAAATTAAACTCTGTTTTGAATTCGGAACTGGATGGCAAAGGTTTGTGACTCTTGGAGATGTGTGTTGATTGCCCAGGTCACGGATGGCTCTAGCAGCAAAACACACACCAGTAGACTATGAGCACAGTACTTCCAGCTTTCAAAGCTGCGAGGTGGGGATTTACTAGCCCATTAACCTGATCTCTACTTTACATTTGGCTTACTGTACATATTTGCAAGGGTAGCCCCAATAACCTCAGAATTTGTCAGAATTAGACAAGTGAACCCTTAATTTTATTTCACTGTATTTAAGTCCTTAATTATCTGGTTTGGTTGTTGCTTTGTTCTAAAATCCCCTATAAAAGCACTAAGACAAGTTATTGATTAGTTGATATGTTAATAGTCATACAATTAAATTTGTAAGATGAAAATTTTAATTTTTGTTAAGTCTGGCTGTAAGCAGTAGGAGCACCACCACCTCTAAGGTTTTCATTTGGCTAGTGTTTGCCTTAGTTTCGGAAACAAGGGAAAGATGCGATGTATTTTCAGACAGCATATCAATAAGGTCATTCATTTTTAACTTAGTATGATTAACCCCAGTAACCAAGATAGCTACTGCTTTTATTTTGAAGGCAGACTGGATTCTTAAGCCCCATCTCATGGCCTTGAACGGCTTTATTATTCTAGAATAGTAAACCTTTCTTTCTGCACCCTCATCAGGAATAGTCGAAGTCCTGCAAATACCGTATATGGTACAGCTTCTAAAACGAGCCTGTTATTTTGGTATAATATAAGTGCCAGGCATGCATTTCAAAGAGAACATTAAAGACTTTTTAAATATCTCCCTCTATCATTCGTGCAAAACCGGATAAAATCGTCGCAGGTCTGATCCGCCTTCAGCGACACAACTAACTCATTCCGACTAAACCAGGATTACATTCTAAGGCAACCGGACATGAAATTAACAATTACCTGCATATCGAAGGAGCAGAGGTCCGGGTCAGAATGCAGCAGTATATGGCGCCATCTCCGCAGTGTTTATTCGCTCGGCCCCGCTTGTCCCTCTTTACAACTTGATCTGATTAAAGCGGAGAGCTAAGTATACTGCACCGTGACATCATAAAAGATTAGCAATGCAATTTTACCAACACTGCTAATGCCTGTGCCACTAACACATACTGTCTACTGCGGACATATCTGTTGCCCCGTTCCTCTTGCTATGTCACCGTCAGCCTGTCCTGTATAGTGATGCTTCGGCTCCGCCAGCCTACAGCATCGCTGCAACGTTCCGGTTGTCGCTGTCACATGTCTGTGGATCCTTACTGTGTAATAATGGGCCAGATCCCAACAAATCAAATATTGGATAGCCATTATTTTCATGTTGGACGCACATTTGGAATGTTGAGCAGTAGTATAAATATTTATACCATCTATCTCAGCCATGTTTACGGAAGAGACACGTCCCTGGTGTCCAGTATGTACATGTCTCTATCTCAACCGGGAGACCAGAGTCCGAGCCCAGCCCCTGACGCTGCTTGAGCCAATCCTGACACCTCAGACTCCCAGGCGCTTCACAGCGGCCGCCCACTGTTCCCTCAGGCATGGTTTAAATCAGTGGTGTCAAACGCAATCGCAGAGGGGAGCCGAAAAGGACTCAAACTGGCTGTTTTGGGTCTCTGGCATTATTCTTATTTTATTTACACATTTTATAGAATTTGGAACAAACTAATGAAATAAAAAATACTCATTTGCAGAATAAAATTCAAGTCAAATTATGTGTCCCTCTCTATCAGTAAAGTTTCACAGAATAATCTCCAATAAAAAGTTTAAATTCCCAGGTATCAATAACAGCCAGAAAATATATTTTACATTTAAAAATGTAGGCTAAAATCAATTGGTTTTTAAACATTAACAAAAAATGTGCTTCTTCTGATATGATAAAACAGTAAACGTAGAAAACAGTTATGAACAGCCCAAAGGGAGTATTTAACATTAAATGTGAGCAAATGTATGTGTTTTCTTGTATTAGCGCAGTAGCACTGACACATGTTGAACGTCCGGAAGACGTGAACGCACGTCGCCAGTTAATGGAAACTTGCGTTCTATTTAATCTAATATGCGCGAGCGACTAACTAATACATTTATTAGTCATATTTAAAAAAAAAAGATTGATCAACTATATCTCTTCCCGTTCTCCGTAGCATCTTTTATAAGGATTAAGCCCAATGTTTTGCTGAGTGACTGGATGAAAGCTGATATCTGACTACAGAGGCGCAGGGATTAGCGTGATTGAGCGTGTTTCATTTTATATACAAATAAGATGAAACAGGAATATAACTGCTACTAGTTATATTCCGGATTTTTATTTCACAATAATGTCACCTCCTTCAGGAGCATTCTGATGTCATCCCAGAATTTAATTAATTCTGAATGATGTCAAAATACAAGTGATATTGATCCCTCAGCTGTATCACATCCAACACAAATGACACTAAATCTGTTATCTCACTGATTTTATCCTTGGAGTAGTATGGTTCATGTACAACTTTAAATTGAATTAACTACTAGCCAACCACTTGCTTTTTTATTTAGAAGCTATGCCTTGAAACAATGCATTGTTTTGTTATCAGTTATAGTTTAATTTTACGGTTGTTTGTATTTTATTTATTTTTTTTTTAGATATTGTTGCGTTAACCACTGTTGTTCTGTCTATTTTTTTAATAATCCTAACTTTTGCACAAAGCTTATATATAGGGCTGGCTCAGTGTTGTCCTGGACCAGCACTTATTTACGCTGTCACAGGCTTAGACTACCGCTATATCTGTATCACTTATTGCTAAATGTATGCCCCATAAATGCACCACTTACTCTATTCCTTCCCCGGAGTCCTTATGGCCGGGAGTCTTTGTGTCCTATCGCCCTGCAGAGTCCCAGGAATAGTAGTAGTACTGGGTCCCGGTTTCTGGCTGTACCAAGCCCCGAATCTTGACCACATCTACTGCCGATGCCCTGGTGGACGCCATCTTTTGCTACTATCACCTATAATCATATATCCATTACTCAGTACCTATACTACTATTGTACATGTTTATTGTAGTACCGCTGCTACTGTATGTACTGTAATACATCACCAAATACCATCATCATTGCTAGAACTGTACAATTTATTTTTGTTGATCAGCTCTGTACACGCAACATCTCTTGCACGTCCTCCTCTGTGTCCCTTCCTGCGGTTTCTTTCCTTTGTTCTTTAGCTGGACCGAGGTCCTAAGGATAGTTTATATTGCATCATGTATAGATTGTAAAGCGTATTAAGGCAAATTGTGATTTTTGATTTTGGCCTGTACAAATAAAATTGACTTGACTTGAACCAGACTATCAATTGTCTATCGTTTGTTTCTGTAATTAAATAGGAATTTAATTATGTGCTTATTGTTCTATCATGTTTTTTAACCCTTTTAATAGCTATTGCCCTGAAATAATTGATTTGAATAATAGACAGTTTAAGATGATTTGTATGAGTACAAGATTATTTTTTATGTCTTAATCATTCTAGTCTTGTTATCATCATAGTTAAATGTTGAGAAGTAATATTGACAAGTCCAAGCTGGTAAGGTGGGGGTCAGTTAGTGTGAGGAATTCAATATTTATTAAGAAGGTTAGTAATCATATGGTAGAGTATGATTTAAGTTTGTCTATTTATGTGATTCATATTTATGTTATTTTATTTTTACTTTTTAGATTTTATTGCATAGTGTTTTACTTGTGTCTATATTAACATGTATATTTGCTGTTTTTTTATTGTACCCGTAAGGTGACCTTAAGTGTCTTGAAGGGCGCCCATAAATAAAATGTATTATTATTATTATTATTCATAAGTTGAGCTGCAATGCACTCATTGAACTGCTGCAGATTTGGTTCATCAATTCAATCTCTGTTTTAAAGTCTAATTTTAGTCCCTGTGGTGATTGAATGGCTGTTTTTGGCTACTGCAGACAAATGGAAAAAGAACCCAGGAGTCACAAGTCAAAAAACTTTGAGCGACACAGAACTCTAAAGAAATAAAGGTGCTTATGTACATGTATCTGGGAGAGAGACTTGAACCCCTCCAAGAATTTTCAGAGAACGGGAATTTGTGCAGGTGCTGGGTGAGGGGACCAGAAAAGACCCAAGGACAGTAAAATACAGAACACGATTGAAAAAGGCTGTGCAGTTTTTTTCAGAACAAAAAAACGCTCAGGGGAACCTTACTGATTTTGACATTGATTTGACTGAGTCTCAGCATCATTCATTAGATGATAATATCACCGTACTGTATGAGAAGATAAAGTTGCCTCTCTTATGTTTCTATTTAACAACCAAGAACAGAGACATAGTCAGTAACATAGATCTTGAGAAGGAGCATAGTAATGGTGCTGCAACTGATATGTATTGCTACTCTCCAGACACTTCTTTACAGACATTGTAGAATTGCCTCAAATGTCATTAATGTTGGACGCAGAGCTGTATTTAGAAATGCAACCAATGAAGGTGATTCCCCTCTTCACACCACAGTTGATCCTACAGTTACACGTAGTTTGCCAAAATATGCAGCATTACATCATGTGGAGGCTTAAGAGGAAAGTGGTATTATAGCGTTTTGCACAGAAATTATCTCTGGGATGGAGTATGCCAGTCTTGATGACACTGTGTCTCTCTCTCAGGAACTGTCTTTTCAATCACCCTTGTCTTCTTCCTCAGATGTGTTGCAGGAACAATCATGGAGAAAAATTGAAGAATTCTTCTTCAACGTGGACAGACAACTTATTTTAGTGTTTTTTTTAGTATGTATCATGGATGATGAGCTTCACTTTCAAGTTCTTCTTGCAGTTGGAAGATGGAAAGGAGTTGTCTTGAGGGATGTAATGTCAGAATTTTGAAATTACTTTAATGAGCAAAGTACAATTTGAAATGGGTTCAAATTTCACTACCTACGCCATGATTTTAGTAGAAAAGAATGGGAAAGTGTAGGACAAATAATCACGTTTGGATGGTAGGAAGAGAATTACCTTCTGTCACGCCTCTGTGTTCCTTTCTCCCTCTGTGTCTGTCTTGTGATTGGTGATCATGCTCACCTGTGTTTCCCCTCCAGCTGTGTCTCATTGTCTCGTTATGTCTGTGTATAAAGTCTGTCCTTACCTTCCCTTCTGTGCCAGTTCGTTGCATGATGTCCTCTTGTCGTCACGTGTTCCAACCCCTCCCAGTGTATTGTAAGTAACCTCCAGTTTTTCTGTCCCTGTCTTTTCCTTGTGTCGCGGAGGAATAAATATATTTAACACCAGCGCTACGTTTTATGCGTCTGCATTTGGGTCTGGGAAAAAACCCCACAGAACTGCATAACAGAATGAACTGGCCCAGAAGGGAAGGTAAGGACATGACACAGGCCCTGTAAGGTCATTGATCTTATCTTCTTATCTTATCTTAATGATCACTTGTTAATTTCAAATTATATTCTGACATAAGTCCACACAGATCTAAATGACTTCGTCATCACTTGGTAAGTCCTTAAATACACACTCTTCAAGACAGACTTGAACTTTCTGTCTTGTCAAGATTGTGCAAACAGTCTCTGCCTCCATACGGTTGAGGGACTGCATGCAATATGGAGGGACGTCCATGAGGTGATCCTGAGTTGAGCACTGGACGGATTCTGTGGTTGTTCCAGGTCAATGCAACCTTTCCGCTTTCAGACATGTGCAGACGACCCACACTACCGTTCAAAAGATGGAGGTAATGCTACGATGATGGGTGCCAACCACTAACAAGTGCCCAGAAGAAGAATACGACAAAGAGGGCGAGCGCGGTAATGACCTTTCGCCCATCTAACCATCCAAATATGTTAAAATATTTCAAAGTTGCAATGAACAAATCACACTCCGATGCAGACCGGTACTGTTTTGAAGTCATCATATTTAAAATGCATCGCAGCGCTGAAAAAACTCAGTGGTGCGTTACGTCACAACGCTGGGCATGCTTAGATACAATTCAAACAGAAAGCATTCCGATACAGCGTTAACATGGCTATCCGAAAGGCTTTCCGAAAGGACTTAGACGTCTTTTCCGTATCGAATCAGAATAAGGTTGTCCATTTAAACCCACAAGAGGTTACTTCATCCTTGACCATATCCAGAATTCATGACTGCATCCATAAGTGTTCTTTTTTCAGATGCATGTAAACACCGTATCGGAAAGGATCACAAGTCATCTAAACAGGTGACGGAAATTGCAATTCGGAAAGGTTTAATTCTGAAAGGAGAAAAGTGTCCCATATTAACCCACCTACAGAAACATGGATTGATCATGAACAAGAAAACGGCAGAAAGAAAGAACCAGACAGAGAAACAGTTCTAGGGTGTATAACAAATGCCAATGAGTCTAGTCACCTATTCCCAACATATTACCAGCATTAGTAATAGAAGCAACATTTATATTTTCACCAATTTCAGAACTTCTGTAATGAATGTGAACTGAATGTACAATGCTCAAAAAAAAAAAAAACTTATTTTGTGTGCTCAGGTTTGGCATTGTGTGTGAAACCATTCAAAAATTTGATTCCCATTTTTCAAATTAGGAAACCAGTTTTCATGTCACACTCCCATGTGGTCCATTTGCATTTAAAAATATTTAAACTCAAATTTAAAACTGCAGTTTGCAGATTTTTCTCAATACAACCAAAATTGTAAGGAAGATTTACCCAATGTCCATAGGAAAATTACAGAATGCCAGCAGGCTGCGCGAGGCGGAAGGCCGGAAACATATATTGGATGATTCAAACCGTTTGACTATTCAAGTTTGAAAAACATATTTTGACTATTTTGGTATTAAGCACCATCATTCTACTACCAGATACGATCTGGTAGGCAGCCCTACCTTTACAGACAGTAACAGTACAGTAACAAGATATTATATCCAATATATTATATACAACACTATTATATACAATACTTTACATCTGTTAGATTTTTTTTTAAAGCATCCGTTCTGCTGGGAAGGATTTCCACAGCAATTTGGAACCTTTTTCCAGGAATTTGCTCCGAGTTGGTGTTCCAACTCTTCCTTGGCACTGGATGGGGCTGAGATCCAGGGTTTGCATTTTCTTAACCACTTATCTTTGCAACAGGCTGAAACATCCTGACAGGAGACGCATGGTACACTCTGGATAGGATTTCACAGTAATTTACAAATACATTATATTGCTTATTTTGGACAATAGGAGGAAGCTGAGGTACCTGGACATGAACATACAATTACATTTTTTGCTTGCGGCAAAATGTAGTCTTATTAATTTGCTGAAACAAATGAGTGTCTCTCTTTTTTTTTTTTAAGATAAATGACAGCCTCACTCTTGTGGTTTATTGTAGGCCTAATCCGAAAGTTAAGAACACATTCTGCATACTGGTAGGATAAATAGGGGTGGTCATAGACAAATAAATATATATAAATATGACACAGTTGTAGCTCAGTGGGTAGCGCGGCTATCCATCAGGAAGATCGTAAGGTAGCCGGTTCGAGCACCAGCAAGTCTACATGTTGTAAGCTCAATGAGCAAGACCCTGAACCCTGTATGCTCCCCGGGTACCTCAAAGGGCTGCCCTTTGTTCCCTCCAGCATGGGTCAAATGCAGAGAAATTGCTCTATCCCCATGCGGCTGTGGGACTCTCTGATCATTGTGTGGTCCATCTCATCCCTTCCTACATGCAGAATTTAAAATATGCTAAGCCTCTAGTCAAGACTTGTCAAGAGGTGGACCAAAGAGACAGAGCTGGAGCTATAGGTCTGCTTTGACTGCAATGATTGGAGTGTCTTTGAGGATGCTGCTTCACACCTGGATGAGTTGACGAACTTACATCAGTTTTTTCAAGGACATGTGTGTGCCAACAAAAACCTTCTGCACATACAATAACAATAAACCCTGGTTCACAGCCAAACTCATGTAGCTTCATCGGACCAAGGAAGAAGCTTACAGGAGTGGTGACAGAGTGCTGTACAACAAGGCCAGAAACCCACTACTGACCAGGGAGGTCAGAGCAGCAAAAAAGTCCTACTCTGAAAAACAAGTTTTCGGCCTCATCCTGGACCCCCCTGCAGTTTGTATACCGGGCAAACTGGTCAGTGGATGATGCAGTCAACACAGGACTGCACTCCATCCTGCAAAATCTTGATTCTCCAGAGACATACGCAAGGATCCTGTTTGTGGTCTTCAGTTCGGCGTTCAACACAATTATACCAGGAATACTCAGCTCCAATCTCCTGCAGCACCTGGTCCAGCCTCCACCTGTCAGTGGATTACAAACTTCCTGACGGACCGGAGACAGCAGGTGAGGCTGGGAAAAATCTCAACATCCACCAGGACAATCAGGGGGGTGCGTGGTCCCCTCCTCTCCTTCTCTACAAAAATGAATGCACTTCTGACGGCCCATCTGTCAAACCCCTGAAGTTTAAAGAGATCACAACGGTAATTGACCTCATTCAGGGCGACGCAGTCTGCATACAGACAGGAGGTTGAACGACTAGCCGTCTGTTGTGGTCACAACAAGACAACTGAGTGTGGACTTCAGGAGGAACCCCCTTTGCCCCCCCCTCACTGTACTGAAGAGCACTGTTTGCTGGGAAATCCCACAAGTTCCTGGGAGCTACAATCTCTCAGGATTTCAAGTGGACATCCAACACAGACAAAATCACCAAAAAGGCAGAAGCAGAGGATGTACTTCTTACGCCAGCTTAGGAAGTTTTACTTGCCCTCAGGTGCTGCAGTTTTAAACTGCAATAATCCAGCCCAAATGACATTACTCTGACATCTCTGCACTGTCATATATATTTATGTATACATATTAATACATATATATTTAAATGTATATAACCTGTACATAACAAGTTCATTTGTTTAAAGTTTGCATATTGGTTTATCCACCCTGTCTATTTTATAATTATACCTTGGCTATTTTATAATTATTTTATATTTATGTTCGTATGGGGAGGGCTCAGTTAACCGGTCTCAAATTCCTTGTATGTATATACTTGGCCAATTAAAGGGATTCTGATCCGACTTCTTATAGTGTGAAACAAAATAACTAATTATCTAAGGAATACCAAAAACAATAGATTGGTGTACATACATCTACCTAGCGGGCCTAGCCAAAGGTTCATGGTTCATGAAGGCTCCAATGAGGAGAGGAGATAACTCTTGACGTAGTAGTAACCAGCAACATATTGGAGAGCACACCGTTAGTTTAAAATTCAAGAGCATCCACGTAAAAAGTTTTTTTTTTTTTTCCTCCCACAAAGGTCTATGTGGGCAGAAAAAAAAGTTGTTTTTTCAAATGCAGCACAAGCTACAGTTGTAAAAATATAATAAAGCAGTCCTGTGGGACATTTCATATGATCATGGGGGGTGGGACCTGGTGGCCGCAGGGGCCAGGGGCAACATCTTAGTTTGCTTATACATCAGGTCTGCGAGGGTATCTGTTAGTGCTGACCATCTTATAGTGGGTCAGGTTAGCGACCAACAGATAATACTGACACTGCTGAACTTCAATCCACTGTTAGGGGTCCTTTACAATAGAAATGTTTTCAACAACCTCAACTGTTTATACATTATGTTGATATTGATACGTCCACAAGATGGCAGTAAAGAGGTAAAAGTTTCAACAACAATAAAAATAGTAATAGTAGTGGTTGTTAATATAATGCACATAGTAGCTAAATGAAGAGCAACAAAATGCAGAGGCAGCAACATGATCAGGTCAGTCTGGTCTGGTCTAGTCTGTGATGTTATTCAATAAATCATGAAAAATGGACTGAGATTTTTTTAGTTTTCAACACATTTTTTTTATTTTCTTTTCTGTCGTGTTTTAAGAATTTAATAGATACCGTGGATAGTCTTCAGTCCAATAATTTTAAACAAATTTTTAGGCTTGTACAAAGCTGTGATGCTGCCATTGCGTGGTGCAGCAACTGAAGCAAACTGGTGAAGCAAAACCTATCTGGTACGCATCGACTGCTATTTAGGGACATTTGGAGTGGTTCTGAGGAGCTATGTATTCTTGCTGGTTTGGTACTGCAGACAGTGTTTGAGAGTTACGTCAACCTCTGTTTATCTAAAGTGATGATGAAAGTTCTTGCAAAAAATGTTTGAAAAAGAATTTCGCTGCGGCTGCACCTCAGACAGATGCCTCCTGTTGCACTAGAGGCAGGAACCTGTTATGTGAACTTTGACATTAAACTTGCTTTCAGAAGTTCAGGTCATGTTGTGTTTCAAAACACTCTTCCAGATATATAACTTGATCTAAAAACTTTTATCACTTTGAATATTATATATTATGTCAGTGGAACATGTTGATTACTCTTATATTTAGAGGTTTTTCAGAAATGGAAACTGAATCACACCAATGTAGATCTTTGCTTTTGACTTTTTTATAGTGATCTCTGTCACAAGCCTATATTTAACTCTACTGATATAGTTTAAAAAAAATATCAAAAATCATACTGTACAACTGTGTAGCTTCTATCAAGATATGCAAAGGTTGGTGGGAATTTTCTCTCAGTTGCAATATAGAATCAATTTTGTTTTCAACAAAAAAAATAGTGATAGTTCGTTGACCTTGTGACTGGCTACACTTTTTCTATTCATAGATCATTATTGTAGGCCAGATTTAAATTCCGGTGGATAAAAGTTGAGTCATATACATATCATTATTTACCATTTATGCTTGACTGTTTTGCTTTATGATTGCAAGTTTGCTAAATTTTACCAACCTCGGCTTGAGACAGTATCTCATTACAGCTGTAATATAATATCGGCAAAAAGTCAGGGAAACGGTGGAATCGTCATTGGCCATGCCGCAGATCCATTGTGTTAATGTGATAATTCAAAAACTGTGCCATTTTCACATTTTTTTACCAACATAGACCTTAGTCCGAGAAAAAACTGGAGTTATTTTGGCAAAGGTTGGTTTTATGTTTCCAACACGAGGGGGAGCTTTATCTCCACATGTTTTCGGACTGTTATTTCTCAACGTTCAGTCCAATTTAGCCCAAATTCTATGAACATGAATCGCCTTGAGGACATCTAACTTGTGTACATTACGTCATAATTTATTTCACTTAGGGGATTTTTTAAAATAACAACTTTTTTTTAAGACATAATTCCTAATTATGGTTCTAATTTAGTCCAAATATTTGCAAATGAATCGACTTGAAGATGTCTATCTTATAAGTATTATATTTCTATCTAGTAGTTCATATTTTAATCACTAAGGGGAGCTTTTTTTCATGAAAGTCAGTTTTCTGTATATATCTCAAACTATTTCTTTGATCATTTCCAAATTTTCTGCCCACATTAACCTTTGTGGGAGGAAGAACTGGATCAAGCAGAGATCACTTGCATATTTGTGTTACTACAGGGAGCCTTTTAATTCATCCATAACTTTTAAAGTAGAAGAAACTCCTCATCACTGCACTTCATACAGAAAAGCCACGTCCAAGATGTATGTGACTCAGTCATTCTCTATAACCACTAATCGTGTCTAGGATTGCAAGGGCTGTACTTCATCATGCTAATTATAAAGTGATTTTGATTGATTGATAGATTTATGCATAAGCATATGTTGCCAATTATAAAATTCTTCAAAGTTTTCAGCGTCAGTCCATCATGGCTCCTGATGTTTTTTCTTGGACATCTTTGTCAAGCTTATTATTTCTTAAAATCCACCTTAATTTTTTTTGAGATTGCATTAAAAAACATTCTGCTGTGGTCCCTGTGGTGTGATCATTAAATGGCAGAATTTAATTATGTGTGTTTCTTATTGTGGACCCTGGAGCAATGGAAAAGGATCATTTGGTCTGACAAATCCTGATCTACCCTGTTCCAAAGTGATGGATACAGCAGGGTAAGAAGGGAGGCGGATGAAGTGTTGCACCCATCATGCCTAGTGCCTACCATACTTGCCTATGGGGGCAGTGTTATGATCTGGGGTTGCTTCAACTTGCTCAGGTTAGTTTCAGCAATGTTACGTGCTCATGCCATTCTTCCCTGATAGCATGAGAGTAGTCCAAGATGACAATGGTAGGATTCATCAACTTCAAATTGTCATACAGTGATAATTGAGGCATAATTTTCACACATGGATTTGCCACCATAGAGTACAAACTTAACCCCATTGAGATTTTTGCAGTGTGATGGAGAAGTTTTACGCAACTGTCAGACTCTCCCATAATCAATACAAGATCTTGATGAAAAATAAATGAAACTCTTGAAGGAAATATATGTTGGAACGTTGCATAAGCTTATCAAAAATGAGGCCATGTGTGAATGTGCACTGTTGATTGCAAGCGCCTTCTGAATCATGTGGCGACTATGGTGGCTCAGTTGGTAGAGCGGTTGTCCATTTATGTGAAGGTCGGTGGTTTGATCCCCAACCACTGCAGTCCACATGTCGAGGTGTTCTTGAGCAAGATACTGAACCCCAAGTTGCTCCCAATGGCTGTTCCATTGGTGTGTTAGTGATGACGTGAATGGTTACTGCTCCTAATAAGCATGTAGAGCTTTTGCATGGCAGCCACTATCAACATGAAATGGTAAATGGACTGTACTTAAAGTATATAGTGCTTTTGTAGTCTGGATTGACACTATAGGGGGGTTCCTAAAGATCGTACTCTTCAAACAGTTGCTCTGCTGTTGCTGCCTGTCTTGTTGTCAGTCTTCCTGCGAAGATAAATCAGCTACTTTCTCTTTTCTTGCTCCCATCTTGCTGATGCTTAAGGCTTTTTTTATTTTTTTATTTAAAGGCCAGCATACATGGTTCATCAGTTCCTGCTCAGTTATTCTCATCTCTCAGTTCTCATTTCCTTATCTGTGGTCTGTGCAGCACATCTGCATATTCATCTGTTTTTAAATTAATCTTATTTCATTTCGTAAAAGTAGGTAATTTCCGAGATTCCTCCCATGTACTACTAAAGGGAGCCTGCGTACAACCTAAAAAATATATTGGGACTGTAATCAGTTAGCCGTTAACATGTGGTGATGCTGACGGGTGTCGTGCCAGAAAGATATTTTCCTTCAAAAACTGATTTTTTTATATAGTTGTGTCCACAGTGTTGATCAATAAATAAAGCAACAAAGATAGGGTCTTGCTTGGGCTCATTTATTCATGTTGTAACAAAGTCACATCGAAGAGCTATTATATTTAATACAGCAGACTTAACCATTAGTTGTCACACTTAGGAGGGAACAACACATCTTTAAATTACATTAACACACAAAAAGTAGTTACGATTGCAATCACATTAGAAACTAAATAGAACTCGAGAATGTCAAGGAATCTTTTGTAGTATATATGGATCAATAAAGGGAAGACAAAAGTTAGTCTTTGCTTTCCCTCAACACTGGCCAGTCTTCCAACCCTTGCCGCTGATCAGCAATTCTATTTTGATATAATAATAATATTAATAGTAATAATAAATGAAATTTATATAGCACCTTTCAAGAGACCCAAGGATGTTAACATAGTTGAGCACATAAAAAACTTAAAACAATGAAGAGAAGAGCTGAAAATAAAAAGTCAGAAGATGGGAGTCCCAGTAAAATCTAGAATCAAATTCAAAATCCTTCTGCTCACTTACAAAGCCCTTAATGGTCAGGCACCAACATATCTGAAGGAGCTCATAGTTCCATATTGTCCAATCAGAACTCTGCGCTCCCAGCATGCAGGGTTACTTGTAGTCCCTAGACTAGGGACTACAAGTAACCCTGCATGCTGGGAGCGCAGAGTTCTCTCTAGGGCCTAGAGTCTCAAGAAGTAGAATGGGAGCCAGAGCATTCAGCTGTCAGGCTCCTCTCCTTTGGAACCATCTCCCAATTTTGGTTCGGGGGGCAGAAACCCTCTCGACATTTAAAAGTAGGCTTAAAACTTTCCTTTATAATTAAGGCTAACATAAGCTAGCTCGTAGCTATGCTAGGGGATCTCCCATGATGCACTGAGCTTTCTCTCTTCCTCTCTCACTGTCCCTCTTTATACATCCCTCTCACTTTGATGTATTTTACATTGCATGTTACTAACTTGACTTCTTCCCTGGAGTCTTTGTGTTTTCTCACCCTGTAAGGTCACATGGCTGGTGACTGGTTCTGCTGCTGTGGAGCTGCTCGATGTCCACTGATCACAAGATGCTCATGATGATGATTATAATTGTTATTATTATTGTATAGTATTTCCCCATAAGTTATCGCTAAACGTTACATTAATGTTATAATCAACCTGGAAACCCTGCTGCTGCCGAGCCCGACCATGGAGAGGTTGAAGAAAGTGGATTATAGCTGATTCAAATGCTGTTTTTCCCCCCATCTGTATATCTCCACACCCATGTCTGTCTCTTTTTTTTCAAACCCGACCAGTCAGGGCAGTAGGCCGTCCACCCTGAGTCTTGGATCTGCTCGAGGTCTCTGCCCGTTAAAAAAGGCAGTTTTTTTCTCGCCATTGTCACCAAGTGCTTGCTCAAGGAGGAATTTGTTCGGTCTATGTAGATAATTATATAAAGAGTTTGGTCTAGACCTGCTCTTTCTGGAAAGCACCTTCAGACAACTGTTGTTGTGAATTCACGCTATATAAATTAAGATTGATTGATTGATCGATGAGAGAGTTGATAAGAGTTAGCTGATGCTACAGATCTTGGTGAATAGCTAATGTGGCGTTCTCGGTGTTTCTTAAAATTATCCAGAGCTGAGGCATTGCAGATTTTAGTGGGAGAGAGTTTGAGAGGGTGGAGGCTGCAACATTGAAAGCTCTGACACCAAAGGCTTGCAGTTTTGTGTGGGAGGTGGAGAGAACCCCATGTATTGAGGACTACAGCTTCCGGGATAGATAAGGTCTGTCAGGTTCTGTGGGGCAAGGCCATGGAGGGATTTGCAGGTGAGGAGGATCTTATATTCAACACTTGATTTGACAGTCAGTGAAAGTGGATGGTTTATATGTCACTTTTCATTACGGGTCAACTTACTGTGCTTTTCAATGACGGCATATATAATGCTTCCAGACAAATCTTAAATAACATTCACTGCATTCAGAAAGTATTGAGATTCCTTCGCCTTTTTTAACATTTTGTTTTGTTAAAGAATTATGCTAAAATTATTCAAACTGCTTGAAACTTGTGTAGTTATTTTCTACATTACTACACTCAATACCCCATAATTAGAAAATGAAAAGATTTTTAGAATTTTTTGCGAGTTCTATTAAAAGAAATCTTAATGTCACATAATTATATTAATATTTCAGAGGGTCTTAATATGTGTAACAATGACCAAAGCATTCACCCCCTTTGCTATTAAACTTCAAATGTAGCACAGGTGTCTTTCATTTCTTTTGATCCTCTTTGAGATGTTCCTATACCTTGACTGGCAAAACAATGCAGGAGTGGCTTAGAAATCATTCTGTGAATGTCCTTGACTTGCTCGAACATAGCCCTGATTTGAACCCAATTGAACATCTCTGGAGAGACCTGAAATTGACTGTCCATCCATGATCCACATCCATCCTGATGGACATAGAGAGGAGAAGAATGGCAGGAATTCCCCAAATCCAGGTATGCAAAACTGTATATTTCATACCCGAGAAGACTGGAGGCTATAATCATAGCTTAAGGTGATTAAACTAAGTACTGAGGAAAGTGTCTGCGTACTTGTGTCAATGTATTTCTGTTTTACTTTTTAAATAGATTTGCAAACATTTTGAAATTCTGTTTTTGCTTTGTTATTCATAATTCTGAAAGGGGTCTGAAAACTTTCAGAATGCACTGTATATAAGAGAAAAATAACAAAGAACCACAGACAACTTACACATATACACAGAGCTCAATGACAGTTTGGGGACGATAGGTAAGCTCTGAGTTAGCTTAAGAAGGTGGACACAGTTGTGATGACCTCAGATCAGCAAGTAGTTTGTTCCAGAAAACACGTCCACAGTTACTAAAGGCACTCTCATCAGACAGCTAGAGGACCTCCAACTTATGTCATGAGGGCTCTGATCAGGTGAGCATACCATGGATGTACTGAGGAACCACAACATTAAGTGTTTTATAAACTGCTAAGCATATTTTGACGGTAATTATGTCCTGTACCTGGAGACTAACTGATTTAGGTGCTGGATTCTGAATGAGCTTGATTCTTTGTAGATATGCTATGGATCCCGAAATTCATAGTTTGGATCGGATTACAGTTTTTAAGTCATGGATTGGATCATTTTTAAGATAGGAAAGAAGGGTGATTACTTTAACTACGTATTACATTAGTTGGCAAAAATTAAAGTAAGAATGTTTTGTCCATGGTTTTAATGTTAACAATATTCTTAATGTAAAATATTTAAATAAAATGTTTTAATAAATTATTCAATACCCAATGTTTATTTAAAGCGCTTATTGGGAAAAATGCTAAAAAAATAAAAATAACCTTATAAAAAATAACCCTTTAACCTTGGGAAAAAAATACCTTTTGGCCATAAAATTGAAAAGATCAGAAAATCAATAAAGCAAACCGATCAGGTCCTTTTTAAATGATTCAACATTATCTGGGTACCAAAATGGCTCTATTGGGCCCCAGTCTTGCTTATATCACTGCAATAATTGATTCTTATTTTCTATGTTGACTGGAATATCAAAATTGGGCCTTTCAACTTATTTTCTGTTACTATCATACATATGGCATAATGGATAATATATTTATTTTGTACAATTGTGACTCTCATAGTGGGGGTGTTTCTGTAGCACCGGATGTCCTCATACAGAAGTGGGTGCATGAGATAAAACATATTTAACAAATTTTAAATCTTTTGTTTTCCACAGGGGTATATGAACTCACATCTGCAGCGATAATCATAAATTTGATACTAACTGTAGCCGGCTCTGATTCTGCTTAAGCACTGCAGTGAGAAGTTGTTGTGTCTTGTGATCCCTATCCTGATACACCAGTTGAATATTGCTTCATTGTGTGGTCCTACTCAATGTATTGCCCTTGTTTTACAAACTCTTGATGGAAAAATGCTTGCATATTGTTTGTGCACCATTCTTCGTCCCACATAACAATGTATTACAGGTCACTACAACTGCTCAGTGTGCATCTGCTCATTTTATCTTTGCATCAAGATTTAGACAACTTGATTAGACAATCAACATCAACAATGCCTAAGGGAACAGTAAGATCTCCCAAAACTATAATGAGATTTCACAGTTTCACAACTGTGATATGCTATGAAATGTCAATATTTTGAGTTGAAAGATATTCTGTAGTTAATTGTACGACTTTTTCCAAGTATTTTACTTAAAAGGGGAAGAGTAGAAATTGCTCTGTAATTATTGATTACCCATGGATCGAGGGTGTTTTCTTTGACAGAGTTGAGATTACTAAAATCTTGAGTACTTCCATTATGTGGTTCCTCACTTCTCTGAGTCCTAATCTGTTCTATCTGATGCATAACATTGGAAACGTTTCTTACGTATTTGCGGATAGAGTGTTACTTGTCTGAATGCGATCTTTTATGCCTTGCCAATTCAAATGCAGAACAGTAACTTTTCAAGCAGATCTTGCAAATATACGGCTTCTCACCAGTGTGGGCTCTTCTCATGTGGACCGTCAATTGACCATTGTGTTTGAAATCTTTCCCACAAGTTTTACAAGTATATGGTCTCTCTCCTGTGTGGGTTCTCATGTGGACTGTCAAAGCATTACCAATAGTGAAGCTTTTTCCACATATTTGGCAAATGTAAGGTTTCTCACCAGTGTGGGCTTTTCTCGTGTGAACTGTCAATTGACCACTCTGGCTGAAATCTTTCCCACATGTTTTACAAATGTATGGCTTCTCACCTGTGTGAATTCTCATGTGGACTGATAATTCACCTCTTGTTTTGAAATCTTTTCCACAAATTATACAAATATATGGTTTTTCACCTGTATGGATTCTCATGTGGACAGACAACTGACCTGAACGTTTGAAATCTTTCCCACATGTTTGGCAAACATATGGCCTCTCATCTGTGTACATTTTAAAATCAAATTTTTGTTTAAACATTACATTTTTTTCAGATGTGTCACCTTTCTGATATTGGCTCTCAGCCACAAGAAAGTTATTAGCGAGCAGCTGCTTGTCACTGTTTGTTTCACCTACCACAGAGTTTATCGGTACCATGATGGCAACAGTCTTGTTCTGTGTTGCACTTAGACTTTCATTAGGATTCATATACAGAGGCTTATCTTCACTGTGGTCATTTTCTTCATCTGTAGGAGAGAATTTAAAGCTATCCATCTCCTGCTTCACTACAAACTCGTCTCCCTCTTTACTGATGCAGAGTTCCTCCTGTTCCTCTTTCACCTGAGGAGGGTCTGTGTCCTTTTGATCCATAGTGGAAATCCTCTCCTCGTTATAGAATTGCTGGCCAGCCTGAACCTCCTCTTCAAGGACATGTTGCTGTGGTGGCTCTGGGGGACAGAAACGAGAGGAGTCTGATACCCTTACCAACCGAATAATGATCTTAGACTTGTTAACAACTTAAACCGAGTGTCATTCCTCGTTCTCTAGGAGAGCACAGCGTGTAACACCATTGATCAGCATGAGTTGAGCACTTAAACTCATTGTCTTGAGAAATAGTGTCGTCTCTATATAAACAGCTGTCCGTCCATAATCATTTTCTACCCAGAGCATTTCTTGCAAATGACACATAATGACTTAATCGACGTTTACACTTATTTTAAATATGCTAAGCAGTGATGCATTTTTAAATTTTCTTCAAACTTCATTCATTCAGTTAGGTGTGATGGCTGATCTTTATCTGGCTTCACCAAAAGAAATTTGCATTTTGATATTTAGAATTTTCTACGAGTCTTAATTTCCTCTGTCCTTTAACTTGATTTTTTTCGTTGGTGAATAGTTCTTCTTTTATTGTGACATGGAGGACTTGAATGAGGTGATATGATCGTCGGAGGGAGCGGTTATGAGCTGTATGTCTCTTTAGGTCCAGTCAGACACTGGACTGACTAATACACAGTCAGTCCAGTGTCTTAGTGTCCATGGAACAGCATTTAATATATTGGGTTAAGGTGGGGAGAGTGGAAGACAAGGAGGCATTATTAAAATGTTTGCTAGGTGAGGAGGAGGGATTGTGGGAGTGCCGCCTGTAGCTGTAAAACCTGTGTATGATTATCTCAAAGGCTCAAAGGATCACACTGCAAGTGCAATCATGTGCAAGAACCCCCCCGTTAAATAATTTTGTATTCTTATTGTTTGAGAGATCTAAAATACCCCGGTATGAGAGACGTACAGTCTCTTACTCATCCAGTTCTTGTCGTCAGATTTGCATCCCTTCTTCCTTCTCCTCATCTGTTCAGGGATCTCTTGTCTCTCTGACTAAGGTAGAATATTGCTGTTTTCAGAGTGTATGAAAAAGGAACCATGATTGAATTGTTCACTTTATTGAGCGATGAACAATCTAAAATAGGCAGAAAGCGAGCCACGAATCTCAGCCATTCTGTTACATAGTAGTTGGTAAAGGAGATGTAGTAGGGAAAACATTTAGAGAAAATCATGCAGATATACAAACTATTCTGAAAACACAAACTAACACACAAGTGGCCAACTTTTGGGGCAAAACATTCAACTAATGCATTAACCCTGATAAGTAGCCTTGTTGTGGCCTTTGCCACATAATGGAATTTCTAGGATAATTTCTAGGATCTGTACAGTCTGTTTTAAAAATGCCCAACGTGAATGTATTTTGGTTATTTTCAGTTACACTGGACATTCAATGTTTACATTGTGTTGATTCACAAGTCAGCGGAACTGCCGGTCGTGTGACACGGAACCATTTGAGGTGCCAGGTACGGCAACGGCTCTCGCTTGCACAACATTGACTATGGTGAGCTTGGGAAGGCTACTGGATCCCTGTGGTTAAAGAGGACCACAATGATTTGGGAGAGTTGAGGGACCATACAGAGACCTACTGACAACGGAGTAGTGATCCAATCCACCAGGGAGAGTACTCCAGTGGGATCTAACTTTGTTTTACTATTTTAACTTAATTTCCGCCAGCGCATGGACTGGGCAGAGCACCATCTGGTTGTCCTTGACCGATAATCTGGAGGAATTGGTTTAGATTTAACCTTTATAAGTACATAAGTATTCACAGCCTTTGCCATGACACTCAAAATTGAGCTCAGGTGCATCCTGTTACCACTGATCATCCTTGAGATGTTTCTACAACTTGATTGGAGTCCATCTGTGGTAAATTCAGTTGATTTGAAAGGCAAACATCTGTCTATATAAGCTACCAGTTGAAAGTGCTTGTCAGAGCACAAACTAAGCCATGAAGTCCAGGGAATTGTCTGAAAAACCTCCGAGACAGGATTGTATCGAGGTGCAGATCTGGGAAAGGGTACAAAAAAATTTCTGCAGTATTGACGGTCCTGATAAGCACTGTGGCTTCAATCATCCTTAAATGGAAGAAGTTTTGAACCACCAGGACTCTTCCGAGAGCTGACCGCCTCGCCAAATTGAGCAATCGGGGAATAAGGGCCTACGTCAGAGAGTGACCAAGAACCCGATGGTCACTCTGACAGAGCTCCAGCGTTTCTCAGTGGAAAGAGGAGAATCCTCAAGAAGGACCTCAAGAACCACCTCTGCATCACTCCACCAAGCAGGCCTGTACGGTAGAGTGGCCAGAGGGAAGCTATTCCTCTGTAAAAGGCACATGGCAGCCCGCCTGGAGTTTGCCAAAAGGCAACCTGAAGGACTCTCAGACCATGAGAAACAAAATTCTCTGGTCTGATGAAACAAATATTGAACTCTGTGCTGACGGCCAAGCGTCACATCTGGAGGAAAGCAGGCACCGCTCATCACCTGGCCAATACCATCTCTACAGTGAAGCATGGTGGTGGCAGCATCATGCTGTGAGGATGTTTTTCAGCGGCAGGAACTGGGAGACTAATCAGGAGGGTAAGATAAATGCAGCAATGTACAGACACATCCTTGATGAAAACCTGGTCCAGAACGCTCTGGACCGCAGGCCTGGGAGAAGGTTCATCTTCCAACAGGACAGCGACCCTAAGCACACAGCAAAGATAACAAAGTGGCTACGGAACAACTCTGTGAATGTCTTTGAGTGGCCCAGCCAGAGCCCAGACTTGAACATCTCTGGAGGGATCTGAAAATGACTGCACTGACGTTCCCCATCCAACCTGATGGAGTTTGAGAGGTTCTGCAAAGAAGAATGGGAGAAACTACCCAAAAATAGGTGTGCCAAACTTGTAGCATCATACTCAATAAGACTTGAGGCTGTAATTGGTGCCAAAGGTTCTTCCACAAAATATTGAGCAAAGGCTGTGAATACCTATGCATATGTTATATTTTTGTTCTTTATTTTTAAAACATTTGCAAAAATTTCAAACAAACTGTTTTTCACCTTGTCATTTTGGGGTATTGTGTGTGTAGAATTTTGATGAAAAAATGAATTTAACCCATTTTGCCATAAGGCTGTAACATAAAAAAAGAGTGGAAAAAGAGAAACGCTGTGAATACTTTTCGGATGCACTGTATTTCAAACAGTATACCCAAATCTTGTCAAAAGTGAAATTAGAATTCAAATCTTTTATTGCTATAATTCCCATTATTTCATTTACGTATTTATATTTATTTTTGTAGCAGAACAATCCCTTTGTTTAGTTTTGGGAACATGGACTCGGAAAAAGTGTTCAATAATATTTTTATGCCCGTGATTACGGTCTTGAGGTATGAACACATCATTTTGACTTTTGGATGGTTTATTCTCTTCAAAATTGATTTTATTTCTCAATATCTTATGCTGTTTTTATGAAGAATGTCATTTTCTTGGGTTGTATCATTCATTCGATCGTTTATAATGTATTGAATCTCTTGCGGGTGTCCAGCCATATGTCGTATCCTGGTGGTTCTTACTGTTATAACTAGGATAAAGAAATGTATATTGGAAACAAACTGAGCGGTAGTATCTTCATTATGAGGTGTTATATACCTGTCCTGTATGCCCCTACTTCGGGTTTCCAGACAACATCCAGCGGTGTCCGCTGGCGGTCGATCTCTTCCTCATACTCGACGATAATTTGTTTAAGAGCTCCAAATATTTCTTCAGCAGCAGTGGTTAATCGCTGATTTATAAATCCTCTCAAGTATTCAACTGAAGACATTGTTATTCACTAAAATAATTTGTTCCGAAGCAACTACAATATCAGTTTCCTGTTAATTCATCATATACACACACCTAACATAAACAGTGTTGATGACTTCCGCTTGATGTCACACAATAAACATTCCGACAAGGAACTGAGGGAAAATTTGTTCCGCTTCATCTGATGGCGTCTGATAAAATCTAGTGTGTTTAAGCGTAATATCAAGTCATAATCAATCCCGTTTTGTGCCACCACGATATTGTTAAAAATCAATGTTGGCCTAAGCGATTGATAAAAAGAAATGAAATAGTAGGATAATTAAGTCCTGCCGACTGTAAAACACACACGCACGTGCGCTATTTTTAAACCACAAAAGTTATAACTTTGATTTTGAGATTAAAGTCAGAATTATGATTCCCCCCCCCCCCCCAATTCAACACAAAATGCTACTTGTAAGGACTCCTGTACACCAAATTAAATCCCTGAACAACATCCTTAGTAACAACATACATCTGAAAATGTGCAAACCTTCACACACCTAATTTAACAGAGGAGTCTTTAGGCCACTGTCAAAGGGGACATATATGATAATACTTGTCCATCTGTATTTTCATATGTTTTTATGTCCATATTCAAGATGTGTTGGAGATAGTGAACTGAATTCTTCCAGAGGCTCTAAAGGGGCTTCAATGTTTGCATCTCATAACAGCTTTCTTCTATTTGCTTATTTATACAGTTTTACAACTCAGGTGATTCTCATGTCAGATTGCTCAATACCAACCATGATACAGGGTCTATCAATCAAAACAAGTGCTAACTAAGATTTTCCAGTACTGGGACACCTGTGTCCTTTAACACAAATGTTCCTGTTTCTGTTCTTCATGCCCAAACTTCAGAATATTCACCACTGCTGACACAAAAGCACAAAAAAGTATCGACAGTAGCTCAAAACTATCAAGAAAAGATACAGAAGTTTGGGCTGCTGTTTTGTGGAGTGATGAAACCAAACTATCCTTCTGAGGCTTTTGGATCAGTAATACGCCTAGAAAAGGAAAAATTAAGCACATGGTGGATATCCCACCTACAGGCAGTGGCTTGGCAATGCTCTGGATCATGTGTAGAGGCTATGATGGATTCCATGGAGTGTCAGGAAATCAGGAAATTTCATCTTCTGAGAGGAGGCTGAGGCCTGGGCGTAAACAGTCTAAAAAGGACAATTATCAGAATGACAACTTAAAGTCCACCAAGGATTATTTTCAGTAGGAGTCCTGGAACCTTATAGGATTGCCTTCACAGTCACCTCCCTTGAAACCTACATATATATATAATCTCTGGTGTGATTTCAAGAGATTGTTCACAGCAGGCAAAGTCAGAAACATTACAGAACAGGAAGTCTTTGCATATGAGGAATGGGCCAAGATCCCAGTGGGACTCTACCAGAAGCTGGTGTCTGGATATGCATGATTTTTGCTAAAGTCTTTACTTACACAAATTTTAACCAGTCAGTATTGGATTATTTCTTAAAATAACCGACAGACATGAGTGTACATAAAGAAGTAGTCACGTTTTTAAATTATTGTACTTGAAGGAAATGTGTGTGCCAATTCTCTTAAAGTGAATATTGCAATGATGAAACCATTTTTATCTTCTGTTGTTTTTAATGTTAATTGTTCAAGTTTAAACTGTAGTCAAAAGCAGCAAGCAGAACTCAAGCTTCATAATCAGCATGACGCTTGTCGGTCTGCATCAAAACATGGTTCTGGAATTTTTCTAGGTTTGCTGTTGATCTGCTTGAAAAACAAGCAGATCAACATATATATCTCTATTTTTAAAGCAAAAATAGAGATATCTATATCTCTTAGTTTTTTTTGCCATACTTTAGATAACGTACAGATACTTATATAAATATGTCTGCCAACGCTTATTGTAAACAATATAAAAATTTGAACGAACCAACATAATAGAAAATACTCATTACAGAATAAAATTCAAGCCAAATTCAGTCTTCCCCTCTACAAGCGTAGTTTCACAGACTAATCGCCAATGAAGAGTCTTATTTCATTGCATCAATAACAGCCAGAAAACTATATTTTAAAAATTAAAAATTGCATCTAAAATCAATCGGTTTAAACACCAACAAATATGAACAGTAAAAGCAGAAAATAGTCAAGAACAGCCTAAAGGTGTATTTCACATTAAATGTGAGCAACTTCATATGTTTTCTTGTTTTTAAGGCAGCAGCACTAACAAATGTTGAACGGCTGGAGGAAGTGAAAGCACATCGCCAGTTAATGAAAACTTACATTCTATTTACTAATACGTGCGAGCAACTTACTGATACATTTATTATTCATTGTGTAAAAAATAATAATTATCAACTACATATATCTCCCGTCTCAAGGGCCAGGTACAGTTGTTGTGCGGGCCGGATGTGGTCCTCGGGCCTTGAATTTGACACGTCTGCTCTAAACCTACATGTGTTTTTACAGGAGCCCATGTTAGGTCGAAATTTAGGTTCTTAAAACTCACAAACTTCTCATAATCTAAAATAGCGACCCAGCGAGCAACATGCTCTTCTTCCTCCTTTGTGTTAACACAGAGCAGTTCATCTTCACCTTCCTTTAACTGGAAAACTTGAACTATGTACTATGACGGCCTCCATTTACATTTTCTGATGTACTCACTAACATGTGCAAGACCTAACCTCAGTTTTCAACAAATGCTTTCTCCTTAAATCCTTTTAAAGCCCCCCTTCTATGATGTCACGCCATATAACTGTGTGCAGTGTATTACTAATCATGTTTTGCTGATTAAGTTCTCATTGAAGGTAAACCTAGTCACATTGCTGACAGCAGCATGGCCATCTTTGAGATCCACATAAGCTCTGGATACTGCTTGGGTAATTTCTTTTCACACATCTTTTTTGTGGTTCACATATGAAGGCATGATGAAATGAAGGAAGCAAGGAAGGAAGGACGGATGTCAAAGCTTACATGTAAGTTAACAAATGTTATTTATTCCGTATTGTGGTAGCGATTAACTTCAGTAATTAGATGCTTTGCATGCTCATAAAACAGCTAAGGACATTTATAATGGCTAAAGGTAAACATTTGCTTTATTCAAGGCATTTAGTCTGATAAGAATATAGCAGATAGATATCATGGGAGTCAATGATGCAGGACCTCCCTCATAGTTGGAAAAACAACAGCAACATCAAGAAAATAAGTGCTATTAGGAGGGTTGCTCGCATGTAAAAATAAACCAAAATAAATTAAGATTTGCTGGAACATAGTATTCTAGCTTAAGCTATAAAACAACAAATCATATTTAGATTAATAAACTAAATTACCTACTCAGGAGAAAAACAAGCAACTTCAGCATCACTCTGAAAACCTTTCTCCCTTTTTAGCAATTTTCATTTGGGAAAAGCCATACCAATGTCAATCCGTGTTTCCTGCCATTACCTTTCCCAATTGCTTCTTGATGTTTTCCCTTTTTGACAGCAAGTTTTACGCCCCCTTGATTATTCTTTTGGTAAATATAACACTGAGTATGATGTAAAATATGTCCAAATTTGGATCCTCATATTCACAAACCAACATAGTAAGCCAGCAACAATTTATTCATTATCATCCAGATTTCTTTCTTAAATTATACCATTGTCTTTACTGTCACAAGAACAATTTTTATGAAGTTTTTTTAAATCAAAAATGAGTATGCTGTAAATCAATAATAAAGCTGAAAGAGATATCGGATTTACATGACAATATCTGTTGAAGTCTATAGTAGGAGAAGCCCATTATAAAAACCCACAAATATGCATCTTATGTCCGTATTTGAAAAATAGAAGATTGCCCTTCAGAGTTTTGACTAATGGACGATTATTCTAAATGCACAATTTTATTGGTCTGAAGTTGTATCCAATATGACTATAGATATCCTTTGCAAGGCTCATGAAGAGACAAATTGAATTGCCCACAAATGTTTAAAAATTTAGAGAGCCTTGAAAATATTGAGCGTACAAGAATTGTCATTAACATCTGTATAGTGTTTTTTGCACTTAACATCTCTTTTCAAAGTTTGTATGTAATGAATGGGTGATGGAGGCACAGGCTTTGTGGTTGGTCATATAGGTATGTTCAAATTTGCTTAGAGGCATTTAATATTAGCTGGAATGATAATGTCATAACAACAAGATTAAAAGTCAGCAAACACCGCCCGTGGTTGAAAAGAGTCGACTTCTGCATGCAAGGGAGAGACAATGGCAACTTAAGCGTTTAAATCTACCCAGATCTCGGCCTAAAAATGTAAAAATAAGCATATTGAAACGAAAATATTGAATAAGACTCTACTTTAATTTAAACAACGAATGATGATCGAGGAAACCCGTATCAAAGAAATGAGAGAAAATCACGTTGGATATTACAACAAAACTTTGTGAACTAGAACTAGAACTAGTAGGTAAAAGTACGGTGGCCGAAAGGGGTAAACGCAATGCAAACATCAATTTGACATCATGTGTATGATGAAACCATCAATTTGAATAGATGTGCATGCTGCAAATTAGGAAAACAACTTCATCAAGTTGAAAACACAATTACACGCAGCAAATAAACAACAGTGAACAAGGTGTATTGCACTTGCTGAAAACTCTTAACCAGCCATTTAAATAGTTTTTGTATGCGACAGTCTGACCATTCTGTATACACTACCATGGCAACAACTTTAGTCAGTATGCAATGGTGGTTGAGAGTTTTACTCCTAGTTACATGACTGCATGACCTGGAAGTTAACTTGAAGCTACTTGTGTTGTGTTGTGGCTTTTGCAGCATGTGTGTGTTACAATTTAGGAATACTCGGAAGGTCTCGTCCTGGGAGGGATGATTTTGTTGTTGGTTCGTCGATGTGTGCCGTACATAAACTCAGGTTTATGACAGCAAAAGGAGTTCTTGCTATACCAAATCAACTTGCAATCCAATATGCTTTTTTTTTATATCCAGTAAAATTGCAAAATATAAATTTTCTTTCCATTAGTAAGTGGCCATGTAAGTCCCCCAAACAAAAGTTTAGTCATGACTATACAAAATAGTCATAATGGGAGGAGAATTTAATATGGTTAGGAGTGCAAAAGATACACAAAGCAAAGGGAAACTTAAATATGAAAAAACGAGAGCAGTGTTAAGAAAGGCGAAGATAGAGCTAGGACTAGTTGATATTTGGAGGACTCTAAATACACAAGCAAAAATATATACATCTTATTCAGAAGCAAACTGGTAATATTCAAGATGAGATTATTTTTTCATGTTTAAAGATGATACAACAAATGTATAGAAATGTGAAATTGATACAGTAAGTTTGGGAGATCATGTTCCATGAAATAACGCTAACAATAAGTTTGGACACAGGAAAAGGGAGATCGTTATGAAGGCTAAACAACTCTCTATTAGAAGACAAAGAATTCAGAGCCAAAATTCAATAAATCATAGTACATTATCGAAAAAGTAATGACAGCGAAAAGGTAACACCTATGCAATTATAGGAGGCAATAAAAGCAATGTCACGTGGAGAGATAATATCATATACCACATGGAATAAACATAACACACAAAAAGAAATAGATATCATTAAAAAGACATAAAAAATTGCAAAGGAAACATGAAAATACTGGAAAAGAGATCACTAAACAGGAATAGAAACAAATGCAAAGCCAATTACATACACGATTAATAACAACCCAGAGCATTACGTTTTTTAAGTTAAGAAAACAAAGGGAACAGACCATTATTTCTCAAATAAAATGAGAAGACAGTAATTATTGCAGAATGCTTTTTAAAATATTACCAAAATCTATATGAAGAAACTGAAAGTAACATAATGGAGTGAAACAACACCTGACTTTTTTAGGTTAACCTCATGTTAAAGAGGAACAAAACACACAATGAATACAACCAATAACTGTGGGAGAAATGTTAACTATACAAAAAGGTAAGTATGATAAAAGTCCAGGAAGTGACAGATACACAAATTAATTTTACCAAATTTTTAAGTAATTTCTGAATCCAATTTTGTGTAAGTTATTCAACTGGGTAATAGAGAAAGAAACATGGGAGTCTACAGTTCTAACGGTCATACCACAGGTGGGTTATGATCTCACCGACTGTAACTCATATAGGCCTATTTTGTTATTAAATGGAGACCAAAAATTGTTCACAGCAATTATGGCTGAAAGACTGTCAAAAATAACTCCACACTTATTAAACTTAGATCAAAGCGGTTTTATACAAGATAGGCTACTGTAAGATAATTTAAGATGCACTTTGAATCAAATAGATTATTCAACAAAGGGCGAACGAGCAGATGCTAATTCTGAATTTTGATGCTGAAAAAGCTTTTGACCAGCTATCATGGCCATTAATATTTGATACATGTGAGGCTTTTGGATTTCATAGTCAACTCGTAAAAATATTAATATTGTGCAAATTATATAATCACAAAATGGAAGCTATGACAATTGGAGCGACAGTAGGAAAATATCTTATGAGGAAATATAATTTAAAATGGGAATTCACAAAGCTGAGAGACCCGGTTATTATAATTTCATAAAACTAAGAAGAAACCTCTAAAGCTAATTATTTAAAATTAATAAAGCAAACCACTAAAGAATTTAATAAATGGAAATGTTGAATATACAAATTTTTGAAAAGATCAAATCTATTAAAATGATTATACTACAGATTTTTGTTCCTGGTTCAGAACCTACCAATATATTTCGCTGAAGAATTTCAAGGAAATTGACATAATTCTCAGCAAATACATATGGGGAGATAAAAAACCAAAGGTAAAATTGAAAAACTTAAAGCTTCCGAAATACGATGGAGGATTAGCATTACCGGCTCTAAATAGACACTTTTATGCTGCTCAGACGAAACATGTTAATGATATGGATGAGTGATACAACAAACCAAAAATAGAAAGAAATTTAAATGGAATTGGAACAACCATTAAAATGAATTGTTTCTGGTTGAAGTAACATTTAGCAGGACGAATAATTATTGTTTCAACACTACATTGAAAATATGGTGGGAAATCTGGAAGCTGATGAATGTAAGTGAAAATGAATGATAAATTTAAAGAAACAGCAGAGGAGACCCAGAATTCAAACCAAATACTATAGATTCATGTTTCAATGCATGGGCCAGAAATGGATTGGTTTAATTCTGGCAAGTGTTCAAAGGAAATTAAATAGAATTTTTTGAAAATGTTTCAAATCAGTATAACATGCCAAATACCCACTTTCATAGATATTTTCACAGGTAAGAAGCAATTTAAAAAGCAAGAATATAAAATACTTTAATAATATTAATCCTATTTTTATATACATGGTCAATAATTACAAAGGAAAATTACAAAATGTAATTTGCAGCGTATACAAAATCATACAAGGGAATGGAGAAACAACAGACACCATAAAGACAAAAATAAGAAGAGTTGGAAACATAAATAACAGAAGTAGAACGGAAACAGGTGTTCATCGAAACTCCTAAAACAACCAACTCTTTATTTTGGAGAAAATATGCCTGGAATAAATATGAGATATTTCTTGACTCCTGAAATCACCCCTAAGTACAAAACAGCACAACATTTTCAATGTTGAAGAAATAGTGGGACTAATAATGCAAATTATGTAAACGTTTTTTATTCTTGCAAAAATATTAAATATTCCACACTGGTCAGAAATATACAGATTTATGGAGGTTTTCAAAAAGCCTCTCTACCTAAAAGCAGAACATATAATACTGGGAAAATCTCCAAATGGTCTCAATCAAAAGGAAAATTATATAATCAGAATCCTAAAATCTCAGTGGTAAAACAAATAACAAAAGGGTTGAAAACTACGGTGGCCGACTGGGGCGAACGCCCTGCAAACATTAATTTGACAACATGTGCATGTTGCAAATTAACTGGCCAAAAATATACTTTTTTCTGTTTTTTCTTCTCAATTTAATTTCTTCATTTTCTAATGTTGTATATTATATATCTATTTAATTATATTTAGATTTTCCATTATTGTTTTGGTATTTACCATATTTAGAAAAAAACTAACTGTTCATATTCAGTGAGCACTAACTGTATTCACTGAATATGACGTCTTGTTTTAAATCGGAGTCTTATGCACTATGACATGGTTCTTTGTCCGAGTCTTCTGATGGTCCGCGAGAAACTTGATTTCGTTCATCTATATACGGCGTATGTGGTTGAAGGACAGTAAAAGTTGAATTGAGTTGAGTTGATGTGCGTGATATTACATTGCTATATTGAAGTGTTCTCAAGCAGGTATAATGAACATGGATTGCTGTGGCTTTGTACCATATGTGTTAAGGTCATTATTTGGTTATTTTATTTTTTTCATCCACTGTTTCTGTTATATTTAAGGCCCTCCTTTGCTTCAGCTCCAGTTCATGTTTGTGTGATGACATGCCGGCAATAGTTGAGCATGTATTCTTGTTATCACGCAAAAAGAGCCATAATCATTATCAAGATAAAACACTAGCTACTTTTGTCGTGATAAAGAGGTAAGTAGATTGTTATCACGAGATAGTGGGCAAAAATAATGGCTGTTCCCGGCTTCCAAACTTGTGACCTCTCTGATGTCACATTTTAAGAGATGTAACCTTTCAAGACGAGAAACCATTAGATTAAAATGTATAACTAGTAGTTCAAATATGGTGCATCAATAAAACTTTGATTCAACAGAATTTACAATATAATAACGGAGCAGTCATTTTTAACGGAGAGTATTGTTTTGTAGGAAATGCACATAATTACACATTCCTTCACACAGTCAGACTTAGAACTAAGATTGATCCACCAATTAATGCAATTCAAAAAAAGTGATGTCATAATTTTTCAATTATTAGTGAAATTGTGACAGTGATACAACTATTAATACGTATCCAGGCTAATGGTATTACAGTTGATGTCAATTAGAGAAATGTTTTATATCAGTATGTACCAGTTAGCTGCAGTTATACATGCATCTAACTAGAGGGTTTTACAGAGTGGGACCTTAAGAGGGACAATATATTTGTCATGATTCAATACACTAACAAACACAGAAACCTACATAAACAAAATATTTGACATTTAATTTGACAATTCATTCAGTTTAAAATAACCTGAAGCCATGCATAGATTAAAAGCTGGGACACAATTGTAAAAAAACAATAAAATAAAAAAAGCCAAAACATATTAAATATGAATCCTTTTCAATTATTGTATAATTTCAAACCCATAAATTTAAATAAATAAAATGCTAAGAATACCGAAGATTTCAAAGGTCACCTCTCCCGTACATGGTAGATGTTTATGTAGAGCTTTGTGAAAGTCCAACTCGAAACCAAGGAGACAAAACAGCGCATTTTTCTCACATATCCTTCTATTTTACGCAACTATTATTTGGAGGTCTTTAAAGCTAAGCAATTCCGATTTGAAGCATCAATAGAATATTAAAATAGTATCTCTGGCGCTCTGTGGTGCATTTAGGTGCTGAGTCTCTTGATGCTGAGCCAGCAATTCATGGAGGGGGTGTGACATGTTGTCCCAAAAATGGCGAGTCTAGCGAGCATCTGTCATTCTTCGTTCACTGCCCTAGCACGCAGGCAAACAGCATAGCACTTGTCACCACAGACTCATAAATGATCTTCAGCACTATTTGGCCAATGTTGAGAGACCTGAGCCTCTTCTGACGATAGAGATGGCACTGACCTTTCTTGTAAAGTTTCTTCTGCGCTCTTCGTCTTATGCGCTCTTCGTCTTCTGCGCTCTTCGTCTTCTGCGTTCCTCGCCACATTGGGACTATCAATTTTTTATTATGTTTTCAACCACACACTGACCCTGAGTGACATACTGTACTGGATTTCCTCAGTTCCACAACCAACACTTTTGTCTTTGTCACATTGAGCTGTAAGTTCACAACCACAACCCAACTATGGTAGAGTCATCAGAGAACTTCCAGAGACTACATATCTTTATCCTATAGTTGAAATCTGTGGAATACAAGGTGAAGGAGAGAGGATTGTCCTCTTGGGTGCCCCTATATTGTTTTCACACAAAAAACGAAATGGAGTAGACACTGTAATTAAACCAATATATTCAAATTTATTTTAACCATAATGTACACTTTAATGATACCGAGGAATAGTTTGTAAAGCTTAATTTGGTCCACATATAGTCTTCACATGATACACGTCCCATCTTTCAGGTATTTTATGCTCTCCATCTGCTGCGTCATTGCCAGAGCTTCCTGAAACCCTGTGATGAGTCCGGACATATGCTGGAAGTATGCCTCTTTCTCTACTTGGACTGACAGATTATTCACCCCAGCGTCTTTCAAAATGGCTGTCACCTACGAATTAGGGCAATCACAGAGTGAAAGAGCGACAATAACCCTCAGTGACAACAACAAAAAAGATTTGCAAGTCTACAACGTTTCAGAAAATACAAATGAATAAGGGTATATAGATCATGGATTTAAAGTATTGATAGCTGGTTTGAATAAAGTTGAGTCTGTATAATTCTACCTGCTGTATGATCCTCTGCTCCACGACATCTGACATGACCTGGAGGTGGATGGTCCCTGCAATAATGTTGGCGGAATGCCTCCAGAAATGAGGGTCTCTGTAGGACACAACCCCATCTATCTTCTCGATCTGAAATAACAACATCTAATCATGGCGCAATAACAACTTTTACTGTTGCCAATACTTATGAATGATCTGATGAACTCCAAATCAATATATATTTTATATAATTTTAACAAACTGCAAGTTTTATAGCTATAAAATAACCTATAAGCAGTACAGAACATACCTCTGATAAAGTTAAATTATAACCCTATTACAATATTTAAATTACAAAATGTTAGGACTGAGACATTTGAAGATGTAATTAGAATTCAAGTCATCAAAATACATATAGACTGATATGATTTGACGTATGCAAGAGGGCTGGTTGACTTCAAATCAATATCACATAATAATAATAATAATAATAATAATAAATTTAATTTATAATGCACTTTACATTTGGATCAAATCTCAAAGTGCTACACAGCAAAAGCAGATAAAAGCATCAATAAAAAATCAAATAACTATATAAAAGCCTGACCAAAAAGCAGCAATGTTAATTAAGGTTATAGTGTCTGCTAAAAAGGAAAGTTTTAAGTCCTTTTTTAAATGTGTCAGTCTTCTGTGGAGCCCTGAGATGGTCAGGGAGGGCATTCCACAGACGAGGGGCAGTAGAACAGAAAGCCCGATCACCCAAAATTGTATACATGTATTGTATATTGTATTGTATTGTATATAAAATTGTAACATGTATTGCAGGCTTGATAAACTTTGTTTTTTCCAAGCTCTCAAAGAAGGTTTTTACAATACTGTAAATATATTTAAGTATTTAAGCATGGATATATATTTTTTTATTGTTTGGGACATACAAAGGTGGAAAATTCTGGCAAAGATGTGAATCAAATTCTTTTTGCTTAGAAACTGAGACTGCAAATTCTCCCAACAATTTTTTTTTCAGTGTTGTTGAACTCAACTTTTTGGGAGACTTTCAGCAAAACAAACACAATCTATGATGGTGAATAATACAACAGATGAGTGATGTGCTGGTTACTTTAGCATTAATGGACTCTTTAGCATTGTAGAACCAGCACATCAAGGCATCACTCAATTGATTGCAGAGATTAAGAGCTCCCTAATTGAAAAAAGTATTTGAGTAGTCTTCCTAAATCCACAGAGAAATTAAGTGTTATAAATTCTAAAGATACATGTTATGTAACCAGAAAAACTAGTTCAGGAGTGAAAAGTAGTTACTAATTCCCTTTGACGGTGTGTTTTGGCCTGTGTTACATATGTTCGAGCACCGAATTTCATAAAAAAAATCTATGTCACAAATTTCGCATGGCATTTTTTGTCACTTGTGACACTAGGGGACAACTTGTGTTGAAATTTAAAGTTATTTTGTAAAATCTTGATGCTGCTACGGTAGTAAAATATTATTTGAAATGTTAATGTTTTTGACTTTCATCGACTACTCTTGAAGCTTAAAGATTTCCACCCCTCAGAATGTGATTTTCCATTTGGTGGAAACACAATGTAGTTTGTAGGATTCATATCTTTCTCACATCATGGTGTTGTCTTACAGATTCATTCTGTCTCTTTAATTTATTTTATTTATATCGTTCGCCATCTAGAACTATTATATCTCATTAAATCCAATCACTGGGACGATTTGACCAAACATACAACTAAAATACCACTCTGTTAACATGTTAACTTCTTTCCTCTAATGTGACTCATTACCTTCTTCAGCGCTGCATTCAGGTCCTTCTCATTCTCTGGGGGTGCTCGTAGGAGAAGAACTTCACAGGCATCCTTCAGGAGGGGAATGACACTTAAAAAAATAAGTGTGGCGATAAAGAGCGAGCAAATGGGGTCAGCAATCAACCAGCCGAACTGACGAATGAGGACAGTGGAGATTATCACGCCAACACTGCCCAACGTGTCAGCCAGGACATGAAGGAAAACACCTAGAATAAAACAAATTGGATTTTCCACTGATATTCTTTTTGTTTTGGCTTAGTTCATCAACGGAAATTTACCTCTCATGTTTGCATTCATGCCTCCACTCCCGGAGCCAGGGGAGTGCCCGTGTCCTCCATGTCCATGACCCCCATGTGAGTGGCCATGACCTCCGTGCCCACCATGAGAGTGGCCATGACCTCCGTGACCGTGCTCGCTGTGGGAGTGGCCGTGGTGCAAATGACCGTGATCATGCGTAGAGCAGCTTTGGGCCCCATGGGAGTGAGCATGACTGAAAGCGCAGATACCCACCAGATTGACGAGTAGACCACCGACGGACACCGGCTACAGGAGATAAAAACAGGACACCAATTTCAGAGAGCTGATGCCCAGAGAATTTATTGAAGACAGAGATAATATTGATGAAACTGTCCTAGCTACACATGAAACGATCTTCCAATCTTTGACAACTGTTAGCAGATGTTTTACCATTAGTTACTACAGCCAGCTCTCAAAGGTCAAAAAGCAGCAACAACAACAGCATACACACAGGACCCTATATTTTTTCCTAATACCTTGCTTCACTCGTGACAAATACGCAAATACATGTCTAAAACACCAGTGTATTCAACGTGTGAGGAAAAAAAAAACAATTTTCAACAAAAGTTTTAAATTAAAGCAAACATTATCATCAAAAAAGTGCAGTTTAATCAGAATCGGCTTTATTGGCCATGTATAAACATACAAGGAATTTGACTCCGGTTAACTGAGCTCTCACAGTATAAACATCATTTAAAATATCTATAAAATAAATGGAAAAGGTTATAAACAAATATACAAGCTATAAACAAATTGACATGTTCTTGTGTACAGGCTATATACATTTAAATATATATATTTTAATATGTATATATAAATATATATGACAGTGCAAAGATGTCAGAGTAATGAAAATTGGACAGGTTATTGAAAAATTAGGTTATCCAGGTAATTGCACAACACTGACACTGGTTTGATTGTTCGTCAGGTTGATGGCCCGTAGGTACAAACTGTTCTTGAGTCTGGTAGTTTTGGTGAACAGTGTTCTGTAGCGCCTACCAGACGGTAGAAGTTGAAACAGGTTGTGTCCAGTGTGTGATGGGTCTGCAGAAATCTTTCCCGTCTGTTTCCTGACTCTGGAAGAGTATAAGTCCTGGATGGAGGGCAGGTTGGATCACATGATTTTTTCTGCAGATTTAATTGTCCATTGTAGTCTGATCCTGTCCTGTTTGTTAGCAGATCCAAACGAAACAGTGATGGATGTGCAGGGAACAGACTGGATACTTGCAGTGTAAAACTGAATCAGCAAAACCAGAAGCGGCTTGAGCTTCTTAAGCTGGCGTAGGAAGTACATCCTTTGCTGGGTCTTTTTGATTATTGTGTCTGTGTTGGGAGATTGTAGTTCCCAGGAACCTGTATGATTCCACATTAGACACAGTGTTGTTCAGTACAGCGAGGGGGGGCAGTGATGGGGGGTTCCTCCTGAAGTCCACTTTCATCTCTACAGTTTTGAGCTTGTTCAGCTCCAGGTTGTTGTGACCACACCAGACGGCCAGCTGTTCAACCTCCCGTCTGTATGCAGACTCGTCGCCATCCTGGATGAGGCCGATGACCGTTATGTCGTCTGCAAACTTCAGGAGTTTGACAGATGGGCTGTCAGAAGTGCAGTCATTTGTGTAGAGAGAGAAGAGTAGAGGTGACAGCATACACCCCTGCTCCCCCATGATGATTGTCCTGGTGGAGGATTTGATTTAACCCAGCCTCACCTGCTGTCTCCGGTCTGTCCGGAAGTCTTTAATCCACTGACAGGTGGAGAATGGTGCAGCGAGCTGCAGGAGTTTGGAGCAAAGTGTTCCTGGTATGATGGTGTTGAACGCCGAACTGAAGTCCACAAACAGGATCCTTGCGTATTTCTCTTGAGTGTCCTCATGTTGCAGGATGAAGTTCAGTACTGTGTTTACTGCATCATCCACTGACCTGTTTGCCCGGTAGGCAAACTGCAAGGGGTCCAGCAGGAGGCCTGTGATGTCCTTCAGGTGGGACAAGACCATTCTATCAAAGAATTTCATGACCACAGACTTCACAGCGACTGGTCTGTAGTCATTAAATACTGTGATGGCGGATTTCTTGGGGGCCGCGATGATGGTGGAGAGTTTGAAGCATGAGGGGACTTCACACAGCGCCAGGGATCTATTAAAAATCTCTGTGAAGATGGGAGCGAGCTGATCAGTACAGGCTTTCAGGCAGGAGGGAGACACGTCGCACACTGAGCCAGGTTTCAGTGAAGCACGGTGCGGACGGGAAAGTCCGAGTTGGTTGAATCGGGCAGAAGCTGCTTGTCCATTTTATTTGCCAGAGAGCAGACATTCGCACGGTGAATTGGGGAGAGCCGTTCGGAATCCCTGCTGACGCGGTTTAACGAGCGCACCGGCTCGCTTCCCCCTCCGATGTCTACGGTAGGTCCCACAGAGAGCTGCTGCTCCTCCAAATAGAAGTTGACCCAGGTTAACCAATTGTTCGGGGAATTGTGAAAAAGTATTCCCAGTTGATTGGTTGATGTTTAAAAGTACCTCTCCGGAGTATGTGCTCACAGAAGGATCACTGTCAAACTAGACAAATAAACAAAAACAGACAAAGTACTAGAGAGCGCAGCACCAAAGTGACCTTCCGCGGCGCCATCATATGGTTTTTCCTTAATTTAAATAATACTTAATAGCGTTTGAAAGTTTTTCTAGGGGCAGCTATAACAGGTAGGAGTTTGGATGAGATAGAAATTTAAATATATTTTGTTTATGGTCCAATTTATCACAATATTCAAGTCTGCTCAACATTAGAGTCAGTGAACTGTGACATGAATACCACTGAAGTATTAAGAGCAATGTTTAAAATAAATAGCACATAACATTTTGAATTATAACATCTAAAAATTACTTTTTTATATTGTTTAAGGTTTGTACTCACACTCTCAAACAGTTCCAATGTATTCTAGACTAATTCACATCCGTTTCAAGCATTTTCCTATTTTAAGTTATAATAATAATGATGGCCTATAGCAAAATATAAATATCTCATAAAATATTAGAATATTTAATTTGGAGTTTGAATAAATTACCATTCCAACAGTATAAATATGAGTATCTCTTGGTCAAGTTCGGTGCACGCAACCACAATCATCGGGAAGAATGCTTACTTGGTAGTTTCCCGGGAGACCATCAAAGACCTCCACAGCAAGGAGGGTCAAACACACAATGTAACGTCATTAAAAAAAGGCTGGCCTTTGACAGAGTGCTGTATGGAAGCATATTAATGGAAAGTTGATGAAGAGGGAAAAGTGTGGTTGAAAATGGATGACCTCAGCCTTGTCAAGAAAAGTTGATTCAAGAACTTGGAAGTTTCAAAAAGAATGGACTGAAGCTTGTGTCAGTGCGTCAACAGCTGTGGTGGCTGTAGCTTCTTTCCTGAAGACATATGTATGTGGTCTACATACGTCTTTAGGAAGGAAGCTTCAGCGGTCACATTCCTAATATCAAGGCACTCCTTAACCAGACACAACGACAGAAGCCTTTTACCTGGGCAAAGGAGAAAAAAACTGGCCTATTACTCAGTGGTCCCCTTTTCACATGAAACTAAATTTCAAGGTCATCAAGTTCCTATAGTCTGGGGTAAGAGTGGAAAGGCACAGAATCCAACATGTTTGAAGACTACTGTCAAGTTTCTGCGGTCTCTGATTTCATCTGCTGATCTGGGTCCACTGTGTTTTATCATATCCAAAATCAATGCATCTGTCTACCTTGAGATTTGAAAGCACCTCATGCTTCCATCTGCTGACAAGCTCTATGGAGATACCCATTTCCTTTTCCAGCAGGACCAGTTCCAAAACTACTACTGCCCATGATATAAAACTGTGTTTGATTGACCAGCCAGCTGGCTTGACTTGAACCTCATAGAAAATCTATGACGTAACATCAACAGGAAGATTAGAAACACCCAACCCATGTAATTAATATAACATATATGAAAGCTTATTTTTTTGTATTAAGTACAAAATAAACCCAGACTTTTCTACAATATTCTTTTTTTTCTTTTTTTTAGATGCACCTGCACCGGATAAATTTCCACCTTGGTGGAATGACGGAAAGTGAGATATGGAGTTTTTCTTCAAAAGAAATGCAAAACACGTTAACTTAAAGCGAAGTCCCTGCCCATTTTTGTATAATAGAGGGCCAGACAAGCTAAACATAGGTGCGTAGGATGGTTCTGCCTTTGCAGAGGTTCCATTTTTGTCTCCATTTGCAATCTCAAAGCCTTAATCAAGGCAACTATGAAATTATCAAGATCCACAGCCACATTTTATTTGATAAGAAAGACAGAAATTAAACATTTAAGTTGTCCCTTTTGTTTTGTGCGCAATTTTTCTTGTTTTATATCTTAGATTAAGCTCCATTTTCTTTTAAAAAAGGCTCAAAATACTAAATACAAATATTTGTTAAAAAATCGACCAGTTTTTACTGGTACTTTAATGCGCCAGAAACTATCATCTGATCACTCACAAACTTAAAGGTGGAACCATAAAAATAAAAAAAAGAGACCAAAAAAGGAAGCAAAGGACCCCATTCAATACCTATAGTAACTTAAGCCTAACTTGTAACAATGGAAGGGACATAGATGTCCCCACTGCTAGAAAAACTAAATTTCTTCTGATGTGGATCACTTATCTTAATCTCTATCATAGCTGAATGTAAGCTAAACTACTTGAAAATCAAGTATTTTCAAATGTGCCTAAAGACATAGAAATAAGCAAATATACAGAATATATATTGGGAAAACTGTAGCATTAGCAGTTACTTAATATTATACACTATAGACATGAACAGAATCGGCAAAATCACAAGCCTAACTTAGCTTTATAATGCAGCGGTGGATGCAGTTTACTCACAGTCAGCATGTCTGTGTTTATATTAGGAGGATCCAACAAACGGGTCACAGACTCAAGAAAGACAAAGAAAGCGATGACCATCAGGAACAGGCCATTGATAAATCCAGAAAGTATTTCAACACGGCCGTACCTGTAAAAAATTTACTTTTTAAACACTTTTTCTACTAAACTCTTTCTACATTCTACTAAAAAAATTCACATTGTGAACAATTATTACCCGTATGAAAAGATTCTGGTAGCTTTCCAGCGGGTCATGAGAGCGGCAAACAAGCCAAGGACCAAAGCTGTGCAATCAAACAGCATGTGGAAGCCGTCAGAAATCAGTCCCAGGCTGTTGGTCCAGACACCATAAAACAGTTCTACAAAGGTGAAAGCCTGAAATACATCAGAGCAGCAACACATTAGAATGGAGTTTTTCAATTCAAAGCACACTTTAAATACCACAACCACAAATACTTTTCTGTCCATTTTCAAAGACAAACTATCAGAAAGCTTTATCTTACTGACATTTCATGTCGAAATCAATTTGTTTTTGCAATGCCACCAATTTTTAAGTGTTATAATAACTTTGTTGAACATAACTTTGATTCTTAACCCAACTTTCAGGAGTGCTATTTTTCTTCCTGACACTATACGCACCAGGTTAAGGCAGAGGAAGTAGAAGATCTGTCTTGAGTCGTATTCCTCCAGGATTTGTTTCAGGGAATCTTTAATGAACCGTGGGAGGGACTGCGATGTGTGCTGCAAGGCGTCACCCATGAAATTGTACAAAGGGGTCCCTTCGGGTGAGTAACCCACTAAGGTGCCCTTCTGACCTTTCTTTGATGGGGATGATAGAATACTGGAAGCTGCAGAATGCAGAAATCAAGAGAGATGCATGAACTTTGATGCAACATCCAGTGTCTTCATATCATTGAGACTTAATCGGAGTACAACTTGAATGACAGCTTTAGTGGTTGTGATTATTATTTCATATTCACTGTTAATTTTATCATGCTAATCAAATGAAAAAATAAAAACTAGACACGTATTTCGCTTTGTTTTAAACAACACAATAAATAATGATCCTCATTAAAAGTGAATACATTTCTATGAATTTCTTTTGTGTTGTGTTATCTTGTGCTATGCAAGACTGTGTGCCAAAAACAGAAAAGTTTTGCCAAGCACTTTGCTTACAAAGAGCAGGATTATATGAATTACGTTTTAAATTATGATGATTACATGATTAAAATTTCAGCTAGGTTCACATTGTAAGTCATCCTGGTGACTATAACAGCTTTGACTTACACATGATAAAGAAGATTGCACTGACTAGCACTCCTCCAGAGAGCACATGCTCTGTGCTGACGTGCTTGGGAGTTTTGCTCATGGAGCGCAGTTGGTTGGTCAGTGGGTGAGTCCAGAAGTTGGCCAGCAGCAGTGCGCTGAAGAATAGAGCGAGGGAGCCATAGCGGGCACACCTTGGTGTTTCCATCTTTGAGCTGCAGATGGCTTCAACATAGAACTCCAGGATCATCACTGAGAAGATGATCATTCCAAACGGCAGGATGAGGGAGAGCCATGAGTCTACTTTACTCTATTGTCAAGATGGAGTGAAAAAAAAGTCAGAAAAGAGAAGACAATATAATAAATGTTCTCAAAAATATGTATGCCACAATTATTGGCACCCTTAGAAATCATGTGATTAAAAGGTGACAGAAGCATATTTCTGATCCTGATTTGATAATTTTAGGTTCACCAGTTTGAGAGGAACTCTGAAGTGGTGAACAATGACTTCCTGTCTCACTATAGAGAATACAGCAATGATGTGCAAAGAAAAGTTGTAGAGCTGCAAAAATCTGGCATTGGATACTTCTTTTTCTCAACAGTTCAAAATCTTTGTTTCAACAGTTCGATCAGTCAAGAAAAAAGGCCTCTGCTGTCATCCACACAAAAGATAAAGTACCCAGTTTTACCAAACATCACTGTAACAAGGTCATAGGTCAAATGAGACCAAAGTAGTGCTTTTTGGCAAAATAAAACTAAAACAATTTGCAAATACACAGATTATTTTATTTATTGAACCAAAAAGATTCTCTAATACCAACTTTGTTTGTGTGGCACAGTACCTCCCCTCCACAGCACCTAAATTTAAATAACTACTGAACAGCATGAATAACCGATTGCAGCTACATTATTTACATCCATACCTGAATATTACCAGCACTGTTTTATCAAGTCAGTTAAGACATACATAGAAAAATATCCAAGAAACTACAGGCCTCTCTCCCTTCAAGGAGGCCTATGCTGTCGCCCCAGACAGCAAGGGCTTTCGCGAAAAGTCCCCAAACCTCTTAGGTGTACAAGCAAACCCCAAATTATACCCCTTAAATTAAATGTAAAGTTATGTCCACAATATTTTTGCACCAAACCTGGACTAAATCAGGCAAAGAAATTATGTCCGAAAAGGAATGTTTTTGGTTAAAAAAAAGTTACCACAGTGAGTATAATGTGAATTATTTAAGTAAAACACGATGTATAAAAGATAAATCCCTTTGTTTTGATTCAAATATAACAATTTTGCAAAAATGTTGACTAAATTGGATCAATCATAGAGAAACTATGACCAGAAATCTTCTTGTGTTGAAAAAATATAACCGAAATTTCCCAAATTCATTCCAGTTCTTCTTCACACTAAGGTCTATGGGAGTATGCAATTTGAAAATGGAACATGAAATTGTTTTGAGTTATGTGCGGAAAAAAACATTTGACATAAAATAGCTCCTAGAGTAATATATGATATTTTCAAGATAGATCTGCGAGAGTTCATTCATAATGGGCCCAATGTTTAGGACGTTTTGTCTGAAAAGTAGGGGTTTTCATAGAAACCTAGTCCTAGTGAGTAAAATATAAAAATTTAAAGTAGAACACAATGTTTAGACCATAGATCTCATTGAGTTGATTCATAGGCACAAAATATCGACTTAATCAGTCCTATGGTTGACAAATGTTATATAAACTGAAAAATTTTGAAAGCTCCAACCAGTGTTGGAGATATACAACAGACATTTCCCAAAATCATTCAAGTTCTTCTTCGCACTAAGGTCTATATAAAAGACGAAAAGACGTAGGTATGAAAGACGAAAATTAAAAATAGTTTTTGAGTTATCATGTTAACACGAAAGATCTGCGTCAGTGGCGGCGATAATGATTCCATAACATCCAGGGATATAATAAAGGTCAAACCTCATTGTTACAATTTCTAAAAGATCCCAAAAATTACAACTACGGGAAAGGCGGGACGTAAGAGACACTGCTTACCCAGAGGAACATCTGAGTTTGGCCATAACAGACCTTGATAACCCTCAGTGAATTTGGGGGAATCTTCTCTGGACTAAGAGTGGAAAGTTGAACGGTTTGAAAACCGTGGTTCTGCTCTGGTGTAAACCAAAGACACAGAATTACAAAAAAACAAAACAGTGACTTTAGCTCGGTATGGATATTGCAGTGTGATGTAGTCTGGATGTTTTGCTGCTTCATGGTTAGGTTGATTTTCAATTAATGTGGTAAACATGAATTCTGCTCTCTAAAACACAATTCTCAAATTCATGTCAACAAATCTGTGACCGAAGGTTTGAAAGACAAAAAACTTGAAAATGATACAAAGCATGAGAATTAATCCACTTCTGAATGCCACAAATGGAATAAAATTAGTTCAATATCAGCCTAGTAAAAGTCTGGATATGAATGTCACTAAGATGCTTTGGTGTGACCTCAAGAACAGTTCATGTTCTGCAAAGAAAAGTTTGGTTGCAGATGTTGTTTAAGGTAGAACAACTAGCACAGCTAGCTTTCAAATTAAGGGGGGGAGAATGCTTTTTCATGCCGGGGATACATGTATTGGATAACCCTTTTGCCTTATTAAATTAAATTATCATCTTACTTGTATTTTCAGTTTGGGACTCACTTTGCCTCTGTTCGAAGCTCTGACGCAGTTGAATTTGAGATACAGACAAAAACATAAGATATCAGAGGGGGTTTGATACCTCTATGTTCTCATAACACATAATGGGCTACGTTCATGTTGAAATTGGTCATTGTTTGTCAAATGGACTTACTTCAGTTGTCACTGAGAGCACTGTGACCCAGGGCAACAGCACCATTGCAGAAACCAAATTGTCCAGGGCATAGAGGCGTTTCGCTCCACCAATTTCCACGGACAGTTTCCTGGAGGCTGTATGGAAGGCCACCTTCAAGCAGAGGGAGGCCACTAGCAGGACAACACCGCCCTGGGGGTAGGAACAGAAAGGTATTTAGTTACAAAGGGAACTCAATATTTTATTATTCCAATCTAGGTATCAGTTCACATAAATTGTAATCTGTGGCATGGGCGCTTACTTTATGATCTGCAACCCCCAAAAATGCAATGACAGTGTAGAGGAAATGAGTGAGGGCGCTATCATGATGTCCCTCAGCTGGACAGAAGTAGGTCAAGGCAATAACAATATTAACAGAGATAATGATAATACACAAAACGAAAGAGAGCTGCGAAAAAAGCTGTAGTTTCAGGAGAAGTAAAGGATACGGTGCTCTGCCATCTTTGCCATGAGGTCATCATTGTCAAAGAGAAGAAGGCAGATCACAGCTATGATGAATAAAGCTGTGCCTCTGGTCTGAACAAAGTAAAAGACAAATAAACAAAAAATAAACTTAGATCTGAACCAAGACACACATGTTTCCTTTCAAGCAAGATCAAAATTATTTCATGTCATTCATAAACATGCAGCAGACAATGTCACCTCTTCTCTCTAGTAATAGTCGTTTTAAAAAATGTCAGTCACATTCTATAGGAATAAAGTCAAGAGATATGTAATAGGAAATGGGATTCATCATTTAAAAATAGTTGTAATGGATGACCTGTCCATTGCATTAACAATTAATGAGCGTATCTGTCACTACAACATGTCAATGACAAATGTAGTGTAAAATATGTAAGTGACCTAATGCAGAAGTATTTATTGGTAATGTATTTGCAATTTTGACGTTTTTAAAAATATAAGCTTATATTGCAAGGGCACTTTATACATCTAACTACTAAAATAAAACTATAAGGTAAATGGTACTGAAATGTAACAGTTGAGTAAGAATGTCGGAGTCAAAAAGAGAGATTATTGTAATAGAGGATTAGCTTCAGTTGAGAGTAGTGACTATGTATGTATGTATGTAACTGTATTCATTTGTGGCCAAAAAAAAAGGTTAGTTTTCTGGATATTTTCGACTATTTTGTGCAATTTTCTACAGTTTTACTTAATATGCTATTGTATCATTTTTTCATCTGTTTCTTTTTTTCAGACCTTACGTTGCTCTTTGAAACACGACAAAATGAATTAGATCCGTCAGCGCTAACTCCCCTTGTCTGGAAAGATGTTTCTTTCATAAATAATAATAATATTCATATTTAATGTCACAATATCCTCGTATTTCAAACCAATTGGCCTACCTTAGACGGACCACCTCCAGAGTTTGTGAAGAGGACACCGAGGAGAGTTATGACAACCAAGTCACTGTGCTCAAAAAGCAACAATGTCCTATTAAAGACACAATCCACACTTTAATCACCCCCCTGGGACTACACAAGCACACACATATACCTACATATACAGTGTTTTCTTAAATGCCATAAAAAAAAACAATGACATTTTACCTTAAAGGTCCACACAGCGTCAGACCAAAGAAACACAGGAGGGATATTACACAGCTGAACACAGCATGCTTAAGCAATTTTATCCACTGCAAAGAAAAAAATATTCAAAAAGAACAGATTAGGCATTATGGCCAATTGACAACATTTAGCAAGGACATCAATACCAATGTCATTCATGACAAAGTTGTCTTTTTTAAACTAAAATACTACTTTTACTATGATTGGTAAAAGATTTACCAAACATTTTCAGTATGCATCCTAACATCTAGGTAAGCATCTGGCCCATTAATAGAAGAAGTGGAGTACGCAAAAGTTGAAGAGGAAGTTTTTTTAAACAAACCTGTCTTTTTGAGATGACTTTCCCAGAAGAAAAAGGCTTTTGAAAGAAAAGCAAAATAACAGCACTCCTGAGAAAGAAAAATAATCAGTGTCGCCATAAACTCAGTATTCACAAATCTAAAAAATACTAAGTAATACCAGGGACTGAGAAAAAAGTAAGCATCTATAAATTTTACTTTCCGCCTACTCCTTTTCAGTTACTGGTACTCTTTTTTAGTTTGTTTTTAAATTTTTGTTAAAAAAAAAATCATTAATTCATTCATACCAATACATAACAATGAGCACAAGATTAATGAAACAGATCAATACAATCTAAGATAGTAATGAGTTATGAGTACTTACCCTAGTTTTAGTATGAAGATGAACTGGACAATGTGAACAACCTTTAGGATGTCATAAGATTCAAATATCCCAAGAGCCTTTAGGACCTTTGAGACAACTAGTAAAACTATGTATCTGGTTAACCTGAGGAGGAAAATATGAAAAAATATACATATTAGCACTGAATGTAGCTATAAATTGCACATTTGTAGTGTTACACTGAATACGTACTGAAATCATGAGTGAGGAAATCAATTTTAAAAAATTTAAATATTGATTATACTCATCAAAGAGGTTAGGTTTTCACCCATGTCCCTTTTCCGTTGGTTTGTCAGTTGGATTAAACATAAACTACAGAACAGATTTGGTGGAAGGGTAAGCCTTGATTCAGAAAAAAACCCATTAGATTTTGGTGAATATACGACACGGGACTAAGGTTAATAAATACCATCACTAGTACTGTTATCCAGCAAGGAACCAGTGGTAACCATGGTTCAAAACAGATGATCAGCTGTGGCAAACCCGAGAGGCAAGAGTCGATCAGGATGAAAAGGATCCAGACCTTTTTTACATTAACATTTTAAGATGTGGTTCCTGAATATTTACTTTCATTTTCTGGGAGTAGTACATGGTTCTTAATAAAAAGAATAAGCAAGCCTTTATCAACCGGAGAGATTCTACCGGATAAACAGAAATTCAACTTGATGGGAAAAAAATACCAGCACCAGGTCACATCTAATGGATGAGCTTAATGTGACGTGAAAATCTGACACGTACCTTGAATCGGGCACTTCAACCATTCCCAATTTTCCTCCAGACAGAACGTTACTACCGTATTTGTCTTCCATTTTCAGTCCCCCAAACTTCTTCCTCTTGAATGTTAAGCCAGGTTCAAGCACAATACTGGTACATGCAGTGACATTACACCGCAACCTACTTACCGGGTAGGAATATGGCAAGACTAGTCAGGCTCATATTAATTTCCCGCAAAAAAACTAAATTATACGTTATAAATCTATCTGCAACATTACTCTGGCACATACATACGAACAGTTGGTGGACCTCTTTGCCTATTGGTAAAACGTTAGCTTGTTAGCCATATGGTAATCCAGTTGGATTTTAAATTTCTTTCTGCTCTGTGAACCTTCACGTCAAACATAAAACTATCGCAAATTAATGACAGCAATATAATAAACAATTGTAGATTAGTTTTAAATTCCATTCATCACAAGAAAAGTTAGTATCTTTACTGGAGGACTCAACCAGCCTAGCAGGCTGGCAATCCTAAACATTTCCGGACACGGTAAACAGTTCAGGCTAGGTCACATGTGTATGTGCGTCAGCGGCACGCATGCGTACTTACACTTACAAACGTCTATCTGTAATCAAATTACAGTTTACATAAGTAGCCACGCGAACGTTATGTTTTTACAGAGCTTTATTTCGCCTTATCTTTTCAGTTACTAATTCTGTTTGCAAATGTCTAAGTTAATTTTATGCAAGCCAAGACCAAAGCAGAAATACTATCTTTCAAACATGTATGAAAATTGTATAACAAATCATAAAACAGGATGTGATTTACAACTCAATATGCAAGCGAACATACATTCAATGCAGGAGAATTCACTGAACAAAAGAGAATCAAAATATAAAAGCATAATAATAATCACTATTTGTGTAGCACTTTTCAAAAACAAATTTGCAAAGTGCTTTACAGGATAAAAGCACTGAATTAAACTGTTGACATTAAATAATCATGAATAATATTAAAAATCAAATTAATTTGGCAATCTGACAGTGAGACTGTCTAGATTACTAAAAGGCTGTATTTAAAATTAGTGTTTTAAAGGATGTTACTGATTCTGCAAGCCTCAGCTGTTCAGGCAGGGAGCTCCAGCGCTTAGTGGTCCTGACTGACACTTTTCTGAAGGATTTCATGTTTTAGCTGATCTCATATCCAAGGGAATGAAAACTGAGTAGTCACCACCATCAGCTGGAAGTAAGAGGACATTGGTCACTTTAATGAGGGCCGATTATGTTATGTGACGTGGACGAAAGCCTGATAGAAATTTTTCAAACACATTGTACTTACACACAAAATGTATCAGCTGTAAGTCAACAGATTTCTGTATAATTTAAAAAGAAAAAACACATTAATTTAGAAATTTGTCCAAATTATTATGAACAGCAAGATCCAGGTTAAGCTTTATAAGAAGTGTGCTTGAGGGAGGAGGGAACACAGCCAGAGTATTAAAATAAATTGTTATTAAATTACTTATTATAAAATTGAAGGACCAACACTGTATGCTAAAAAGGGAAATACCAAACAGAGATGCTATATGGGTTTTTATTTTAACCTATTAGTTTATTGAAATTTCATTTTTGATTGAGACAAACGGTGTGTTATGATTCTTCTAGTCAGCAGGACAGCAAATACTAGGATGATTGTTTTGATGATAGATTGGAAAATTGTGACATTTCAGTTGAATTCAGGACATGTTTGTAAAGCAGGTACATCAAAATTTCAATTAGGTCCGCACAGTCCGATGAGGATGTCCCGGTAATGTCCCTCAGTGTCTTTCTGTAAAGTAGATGTGGTCAGTTGAAATACTCATATTACATTACCATCTGTTTTTTCAATAATAAATAAGTCAAAACCATAATGGCAACAATGTAGAACATTTTGAACAAATCATCTTACCACTATGTGCTCATGTAGGCTTATGTCGTACATTGCTCTGTATTCCTCCAAGATCCGTTTCAGATCAATCTCAGAGCGTCTCACCAGCACCCTGATCAGTGTGTCCTCACAAGTGCCATGGCCCTGTGGGAGCAGAATAAACAATGTGTGCATGCAAATCAAAACAGTAGTTGTAGATTAGAACAATGCAAATCATATCAGCAAACAAGAAATGAAAACTTTACTTAGCAGAGAATACCAGTTGAAAATAATTTACTCACACATACACACATGCAAACATAAATACAATCTGACATAAAGTATGATGAAAAAAGGGAAGCAGATATACAAACACACCTTCAAAGCCTGATTGAGCTTCTCAGCAAAGAAAGCCGGTGTGTTCCAGGCACATTTCACTAAATGTCAAAGACACAAAAATATCTTCACTGAATGCACCATACAGAAACCAAATATTGCTGTGTCAGACAAGAATGTGGGTTTGGGCTCCATCCAGTGATCGTATCCTCCTCTTCACAATCATTTGTTTCCTCCTTTTTAGTAATCCTTTTTGTGTCGTCATGACACTATCCTGTCTATCTTTACAGCATTTACTGCCAGAACACCAGATTTTGCTTGAATGTGACAGAACAATAAACACTTAAATATGTGTTTATTTTTTATTTTAGATAGCTCATTACGTTTTATTAATCCATTTTGACCAGCTAGCACATTATCAAGCAATGTCCATAAGTAGATCCACTAGCCATGAGTTTTTTATCCACCTCAAGTCAAATCCCTAATTTTTGTGTTGACTTATGCTGACTAAATTTCCAGGATGTTGTTCAATATGTTAGTTGATAAACAAGGTGAATGATGTACACAGCAGTCAGTAGTCTTGTTAACAATTTCTCCATAAAAAACATCAGTTACATATTTACATACATAAAAACATACATATATATTATAACATATATTATTATATGTTATAATATATATGTATGTTTTCATAATAATAATAATAATTATTATTATTATAAAGATGTTATTCCATTATTACAGGGTCTGCTACACTTTATGCTGCTGGTGTATACAGGATATCTATAAAGATAAGGGAATCACAGCCATCTCAAGTCCCATGTTCAAATGGGTAAAGAGGTTTCAGAAAAGAAATAAAAGATTGCACTGTACATTTTGCTTTGATTTTGTATCATTATCCACCAAACATTTTGGTCTTACTAGAGGTCTTACAAGTGTCCAGTAAGTAAAACATTATGAAAATGTTAGACCATTTATGCACTGAATCGGTCATTCTGCCAATGCTTTAAGTGACATACCGAGTCAAATCCACAAGTAACACAAGCTGAGACAGAAAGGCAGAGGCCAAGTTGACTTTTTATAATGTTCAGTCAATGTGGATGGTGGACATGTTGTCTTGATAGCGTGATACAACAAGTTGTTTGATGTGTTTTCACCACAAGATGTTTTTGATTCCCATTGTCTTCGATGATCTGTTCCAGCAGCAGAAACAGAATGATGAAATCGTCATTCAATATCAAATCGGTTAATATTAGTGAAAAAGAGGGAGGTGTTCACAGTGTGGTGACTGAATTTCACCAGAAAAGTCCTCATGTCAAAATTGCTCTTCATCTCAAGACTTGTACCAGACAGAGTGAAACATTTAACATTGTAAAGGTTCTGTTACAATTTGTATAATGTATTTCATATTACCAATGTCAATAAGACAGTCTTCAATATCTCCTTTTAGCTCCAGGGCGAGGGCTTTAGGTAATGTGATGTCACTGATGCATGCATATTGCTGGAAGGCTAGAGGGTTAAAAAAAAAAGAACACAGGTATTTAGTGGTACTAAAGGCAGATATGTCTCACAAAAGACATTGTGGTCACGGTATGAGAGCACTGCATAATTAACAGACAGGAAAGGAGCTGAATTAGAAAGCTAATCTGTAATCAGGAAGAGCTCTTAATAAAAAATTGCAACTATACACACAAAATCTTTAAAATAATGTAATACCTCAATCAGGGCACAGCTGTTTTGTTTTGCTTTTTATTAATCAACTTAAATATAAGTTGAGGAATCAGTTAGACCTCTCTCTTTGTGTTGCTACACTCATGGGTGTGTCCCACCTGTTTGAGTGTTGTTTCACCTGTTTGTCAAGGTATGTGTTCACTTTGAAATGTAGCAGGTCTAGCAGGTCAAACCTTAATTAGCTGAAGCATATACACATTGCAAAAACTCACTCTTAGACAGCTGTGGTCCATTCCGTGTGGTCAGAATGTCGATAAAGGCTGAAATGTTGATACCGCCTGTATTCTCCCCTGCATCAAAGAGAGTCTACACATACAAAGAGTAATGGCATCACAAGTTAACCTCTTCAACAATATTTACATTAAAGGATAAGTTAATATAATATATGATAATGATTGATCCCAGTAACACATATTGTGTATTCAACGTTCTCACCCCTCTGCTGCAATTAATTCGACTAGCGCAACAACAAAAAAAGTATTAATCCCCAAGTGAAATTAGTCCCAAACAAATGAATTTTTTCAGGTATTTTTTCTAAAATCTACAATGCCCAGCTAAATAAAGAGATTGTATATTTATTAAAATAAATCTTTATATTTATTTGATGAGGATACAATGAAGAGCATTTTTGGTTTAGATAAAATATTATCTTTCAAAGATTTTTGTCCTAATTTTACCTTAGCATCTCTTTTGGCAAGATCCATGTCAACTTCGGTGCTCTCAGCTTTGTTAGCTTTACACAATGCCAGAAGGGCAATAGTGAAGTCCCCACTGGTATCATCCTTGATGACATCCTCAAGTTCTGTCTTGTACTCTTAGGAAAAAGCAGAAAAACATCACAGACTTTTTGTAGACTGCATGACTGGGTGATTACAGTGCTGTTCTGTCTAGGAATTCAGTGTTGTTCAGCTGCTTAGGTCCACGGGAGGCACTGAAGAATGCAGAGTGTACATAAAGTGTGAACTCAGACCATAGTTTGGACATAAAAAAAACAGACAGGAAATATGCTTGACTCAGGCCAAACCTTCTTTAAAGACCCTCTTGATGTCTAGAATCTCTTTGTTGGTTGTTGTTGCAAGAATCTCCACAATAACATCTTCATTTGTACCCAGACCCTGTTTGAATAGACGTATAATACAATCAAAAGAAGCACTCAAATGATAAGCAGCATTGGCTGCTAAGCAAAAACTGTTAAATGGGAATAAAATATCCTTGTTCAACTCAAGTGCCAAAAAAAATACATTTACATAAATGTTCATCAAGGATTTACAGACAAAACCTGTTATTTTACAGATTTTTCCTCACACCTTCCTCAAGGCAATGGCAATAAATTTTCAGCAGCAAAATATAATTATCTTAAATACAGACATTCTCTGTAAATTTATCCTTTGCAGATTGGAAGGGGTGAATAAAAAATGCCACATGTTTAATTTGACACTCATTAAATTTATATAAAAGAAAATATACTTGTAATTTGATATTGCAATTTCCTGTAAAAATAGAAATAAATTAAATTTGCCATTATTAGCAAAACAATTTTTGATTTTCAGAAAATCTCAATATTTTGACAGAAAATTGTTATTTGCATTGTTAAGATTTTTTTTAAATAATATAATTATCCAAGCGATCCAAATATTATTGGCAGAGCTACTATCTTCTGAAAATTATTATTCTAAATCTATTAATTATATTTGCAAAACTTTATTCATTTTCATTATTTATTCATTCTATACATATTGTGGTTCTATACAGGTGTTCATCAATCTCAACGATAGAGGAAGCTTGTGAGCAGAGAGTGGCTGATTTGATCCTAAGGACGAATCCAGGCTGAAAAGTTACTTTGTATTATTTGCTTTTCTGCCATTACTCCAGTTAACATGCTCTAGGGCAAGGACATCAATCACAACAGCAATTGCTCGGTAATCACAAAACCGTGGCTGTGGCAGAAATAATATTAAAAAAGGTAGTTTACTGCACTAAGTGTGTGTAGCTGCTGCTAAAGCATAAAAACAGAATCTGAGGTGAAATTGTGCAAGAATCAATCTCTTTATACCTTGTCATAAGATTTGACAGTTGTGGACTATAGACCATAAACTAAATTATCGTGAGGAATAACATTTGTAAACATTGAAATATAATATATGTACCTTTGTGGCCTTCCTGAGCAGATGGGCATCCAATATAGCTGGTGTCATGAGCAGAGCCAAAGCAACGTCCTCTAAATCAGACCTTAATGCTGATTTCAGGTCTTTATCCAGGCTCTGCAACACACAGGAAGATAATGAAGTATCCTGTTTATTTAAGTCAAGCCATTTCCAGTGGGAATAATACTGCTACATTGCTTTTGTGGGCGTGTTTAAATCAGCCAATGAGTGTTCTGAAAACAGCTGATTTTTTTAGTTTTTGAGTATTATCGGGAGGTTGAAATGCATCTTGTATTATTTCTTCGCACATACTACTATGGCAAAGCTATGACTCATCACAAACCTTACTATGGTGATGGCATGACTCGTCCTGTGAAAGCAGTCAGAGGCAGGTGTGGATTAGTGACCCCATTGTAGATGTTCTCGTATTAGTGGAAAGCGATTGACAATTGCTGCGAATGTGAAGATTATAACATCTGCCTTTTGTGATAATGTCACTAGAGAGTGGCATAGAAGTAAATGTTCAAAACCTGAACTAAGAGGGCATTTACATGCTTAACAAAGTGACCGTTGCTTTTGAAGAAAACGATCACATTAAATTTTTGAAGCAGATCTGGAAAGGGAGTGGATCAAATTTCTGCTTAATGAGATGTCTAAAGAATCCTTCACGCCTGTTTAGTTTACTTGTCTCATGCTCAACCACTCCACAAAGTTTATTGGGATTAGGTTTAGCAGTTTTTTGCGTAATTCTCACAATGTTAATGAAGATGGAATCCTGGATGCAACTCTTTATATGTATCCACACAAAGAATTTAATAGTAACTTTTCGGGTTCACGTCCCATCCTTCCAACTTGTTATGCAGAAATCTGACCTTTAAGCGTTGACGGTTGATTCAGAAGAAACTGGACTTCTCTTATTCTTTTAGGTTGACGAGATTTCACCTTTCATCTAAGAGACGTCCTCAGTTCTAATTGACTTTAGATTGTGGAAATTATTTTCGACAGCACTGTTCATGTCATATTACTCATGTTACTCACAAGCATGACTGGAATGCTTGAAAAGTCCAGCTACTGCTGATTCAGCATTCAAGGGTAATTGTGAATTAATTTTTGTGTACTGCTGTTGACAACAAACCAAACAGCAAACACCTCATTGGCACAGATGATGAATTACTCACCTTCCCAGTAGAGGCTTCATAAACTACTTTGATCTTCTGTCTCTGCTCGTTGCTTCTTCTTGCCAGGACTGAAATGATCACATCCTCGTCCACCCCTGTCAAAGACAAGTTGTGTGTTACCTTTTTCCCTTTAAAGAGCACTGCCTCCAGTTAGATGGAGTTTTGAAAGACGATTGATGCCTCGAAATTTCCAAAGTACTTTTGGATAACAAGCGCAGTAGCTTGATTTGGTTTTGAAAATACTCTTACCTTAACAATGGAAATAGTGTTTATCAGACAAATAAGACAAGTGGAGGGGGAACTACAGAATTTGGGCCCCAACAACAATCTTGCAGCCTTGTGGTAGTTCTAATTTAAGATCTCGTTTAATTCTCACCCTGGCCTCTCATCTGATTGTTAGGCATTTTCTCCTAGTCCTTGGAGCACTTCATGGTCTTGCCTAACTCCAACTCCAACTTGAAAATCTATGTTCTTAGATTAAATATGAAATCAGACATCAAAATCCTTTTAAGGGTACCCCCTTAAAGGGATTTTACTTTTGAGGTTCATTATCTAAGTGTGTGGATACACATGCCAGTGGATTGCATTCGGCTGCCCCAGTTTAACAGCCCATATAATCGCTCTTGCTCTTGGAAGGGAGAGTCATCTAGATAATATCCTAACACATAGGAAACTTAAATCATGTTTTAATTGTTGTAGAAAATTTCAAGTGTGCTTCCTATGCAAACATCCACCCATAATAGGTTTAACATGAGATGCTCTAATATAATATAAGTGAAAATAAACACCTTTACTCTCAATGGCGGCCTGAAGAATTGAGGCATCACTGCTGGCATTGAAGTTCGGATGTGGTACAACTGTTCCATAATACTTAGGTTTCGGCTTACCTTTCACCTGCAACAACAGCGAGCAAAACAGGTGGTATCTAGTTGAAGATCATCTTCAACTGTGAAGATGATTACTTGTTCATCCCAGTTACACCATAGGGCAGAGCAACAGAAAACATGGAGGAGAGGGCAATAAAGTGACCACAAGCAGAGCTGCAAGGGTTAACAGAGCTATGAGAAGCTGTTACTTACAAAACTGCAGGGGAATTAACATATGAAAAGCATATACTTACAGAGCTGCAAGGGTTAAAAAATCTATCGCAATTTTGTTACTTAAGCATTCTACTGAAAAACAATTAATTTACTCCAAATATAACTGATAAAAGGTTATCTTCTATATAGAAATCGTTGTTATTTTTATTTGCCATTCAACTCTTATGTTTGATTTCAATTTTTAAATTCAATCAAAATTGTATGTTGAATAAAGCTGAAGTAAGCAAACACATTATTAGTCCTGCGTGATCTATTACTCACTGTGACAGTATTATCGTCTGGGTCTCTGTCATGGATAACATTTTTGAAGAACTTCCTGAGGAAGGCCATCGTTGCCTGGCTGGTAAGTTAAAAACAGAAAGTGAATCACCAAAATAAAACTAAGAACTTGCTTTCAAAATGATAATTACATCTTCATGTTGAAACATACAGAAAACTTCACCTCTGCGTCTGGAAATGGTCTTAACACTCAAGTAAGTAGCCTTGTTAACCTCTGTCAATCGCTGTATTTTACTTTGTATGCAGCGTCTCCACCCGTCTCTGTGCAGATGATTTTCAGGTTTCTTTATTTTGTCCTGCAGAGAATCAGCCAATCGTATACCACCTCTCAAAGAGAACATTCCTGTAAGGTGACTGTCAGGGGTTTGAGAATTCCTGGCTCGTTGGGTGACCATTCTGCACATACTTCTATTATAAACTTGTAAGTGCTTCACCCTTTAGTTAAACAAGTTATTACTAAGACAGACTGAGAGCACTGATGCAGGGGACTGTGTAAGGGGTAGACAAAACACCAGGCCAGGTTACAATTACATGTCCTATTTAAAGGATAATTTGAAGCTAACCCACCTAAAAGGTGACGTGAGACAACACACATTGTCTTTTGCACCATGGCATGACCGAACTGGATGTTCCAGATTTTTCTCCTGACAATTCTGCTAAAGGTTAACGCCACTGATTTTACTCATCAGTGTATGTTTACAGGTGTTGGAGAATGCAAAAAAAATGTATTTTAACTATCACATCCTGGAGTTCAGAATCTTCAAATGTCTGTCAAGCTTAAATCATAAGGATTAATAAATTAAATTAAATAAATCAAAATTGACAGAATTCCACTGTCAATGCTCAAATCTGCCCCAACTTCCTATGTTTGATAAAAGTCCCACTCTGATGACAAAGAATGTGAGATTTTGACTAATGGGGGGGCAGCAGCAGCGCTGTAAATTCCAGGGAAACAGGAAGCTGTTGTTGAAAGGTTATATATGCACAAAAATAAACAAAAATTACTACACATCAGGGGCAATGATCCCGGGGTTTGTGTATATTTTTGAGTAAAGGGCATTCCAAAATGGCTATGCAGTGCCCCTTACAATAATTTAAAAAAGTAGTATCATCTGTGTTTCACCTAGAAATGTGAAACTTGGTTTATATATGTGTCTTAACAGAATTTACAAAAATATATATAAAGGAGCTATGACCTAAACTAAACAAGAAGTCTACCATTTTGAATTTTGTTACATAAAATACACTGCAAACAGGTTTGCTCTTAACCTGTTTGCAGTTATGCTGCCATGCAAGTCGCCACATGCTCATTAGGTGCGGTAAAAATGTCTCAGTGAAAAATTTCAGCTGTTTTCATAGCACTAGCTAGTTGCACCAGCAAATGGTAAGTTTCATGATTTGATGAACTAGATCTAGCACATTTATCACAGGGTTGAAATAAATTAATAATTTTCCAACAGGGTGCTTGACGTAGAATGTTTGGGGAAACATGAATTTGTTGTTGAGAGGTTAAACATGCTCGGAAATTAATCAAACGGAAGGCCGACAATTTGAATTCTGTCTTGTATTTTAAAAGACTTGTCCTAGAGATTTGATCATATCAACAAGAAATTTTGAGAAAATAATATCAAAGCGTAGCGGATGAGAAGTTATCAAAGGTTTTTCTATAACTTGAAAGGCGAGGCATGGCCAAGACTGCCAATCTGTCCAGAAGAAGTCCACATGATAGTATACAGTTACAGTGATAGCACCACCTGATGGCAGCAGGTGGTATATCACAAGTGATAAGCATAATTCAAATAATGTGAAAGTTTAGGCTTTCGTTTTTTATACATTGTGCTTTAGGTATGAACGGTCGTACGTAAGCCCAGTTGCGGCACTGCACCTGCAAGCACTGGTTCGGTCAGCGCTGCTTGTAGTTTTAATTCTCCTTAAAATTTCAAGTTGGTCACCCATATTTGGACTATGTTTGATATTCTTATATATAATTTTTGTTGCATACATTTAACATAGATTATTCTTTTATAACTTTTTCCAATTAATAAATCCATGATGAATTTTCCATTATTATTTGTACCGATCATAGATTTTTGCTTTATCAGTTTAACCTAGATCGAACCTTATGGTTATAAATTAAATGTATTATTATTATAATTATTATGGGTGGCTGTATTGTGTCTATTTTTTTCCTCTAATTTGAAAAATTAATTAAAAAATCAGAGCTAACAAATTCTCCCACCGACAATAGATAGTCCCAACCAATTCTCTATAGCCCATTAAAAATTGCACGCACTCACTGTGCTCAGTTTTTCATAGACTGTGGGTGACTGTGCAAAGAAGGCATAGACCGAACCCCCAGCCCACAGTTCACCACCAGCTTGATCATGTCTCAAACAGGTTCTCCACAATCAGCAGGTGCAATCTGCTGATAAACCAACCGGTCATTGGCAGTTCTATTTACGAAACCTGAAATTAGCGTGACCAACGACCATAGTGAAATGCAATCCTGGGGCCAGAGTGGGAGACGTGGAATCATATTTAAACTGCTGGCAAAGGATAATTGAAAATCTAGCTAGATAGTAATTCATGTTGGCGGTAATGACACCCGATCACGCCAACGGGGAGGTCACAAAAAATCATGTTCAATCGTTGTGTGCGCTTCCTAAATAGGTCGGTCTCCGTAGTTTTCTCTGGACACCTCCCCAATCTGACCAGCCAACGATGAGCGGTTAAACATGTCATCATGCAACTGCAATCGTGCAACCGCTGAATGTCAAGGTAGTGTCCAGTAAACTTTGTTTGCCTGGTAGACAAATGGCGAACTCTCTGGGGAAAGCATGGTCTGATTAGGAGAGACAGTATCCATCGGTCCGTGTATGTTTTGTTGTTTCATTTCAGGAACAAATATTGAAAAGACGAGTGGTTTGAGTTTTCATTTTATGATACAAGAATCAAAATTGAAAAACGAAACATGTTTCCTTTTCAAGACCAAATGGTGGAATGAGGAATGGAATTTGAAAATTAGTTTGATTTTCATTTTCTAAGTTGATTTTCAACTTAAGTCATTTTCTAAGACAGAAACGAAGAAATGTTTTTAGTTTTCTTCGACAGGATGTGGTGGTTTATGAGGGAATGACAGCGGCGAATTGAACGCTGATAGTCATCCCTTTCTATTATTTCTCAACAGTAGCGATTTATTTCAAAGCAATATGATGACATTAGGGTTGGATTCTAAGCTATGCTTACTGGTCTTGTCTGCGTGGTTTTCTAATGTCTTTACTCTTAATATGAAATGTACGTCGGCAAACCCAAAATTGAGGTTCTTAACCGCTGACACGCACAGCCACAGTATTAACACCAGTTAAGTGGTTCTAATTTTGGTTGATTGTTGTATATTCTACACAGCTGGAAATTCCCCAAATGTGCACCTATGTCCCGTAATAACTGATTGATTCCATTGCAGTCCGACATATCGAACTGATGATTTATGTTTTGTCGTATCAGCATCTGTACAATTCTGATGTTGCCGAATGGTGACATGGACCATCATAAAATGGGATGTTAATAATAATAATAATAATACATTTAATTTATAATGCACTGTTGTGATTGGTCAACTAATATGAACGCCATCTATTACCACTTTTACCGGAAATCAATCGTTTTTGGCTTCATCGTGTATTTGAATGAGACAGGGATTAGTTCTAATGTTGTGGCTGATCGGTGTGCGTATTAGCGGGTATAATCAAGTTTAATCTGATTTCAGACCTGCTAATGTATTTCCTATTTGCCGCGGTCTGAGGGGTGAAAGGGAGCCCCGCTCTCATTGGTGCGACTGTAAACGACCATATCCGGTCTCCGAAAACGGAAAACGAACCCGTATTTCTTCTCTGTCTCCTCGTTGTTTTATTTTTTCACATTCAAATTAGAAAAAGGAAAATCAAACCATTTTTCCAATTTCCCCCATCCATATTTGATCTTGAAAAGGAAACATGTCTTGTTTTTCATTTTTGATTCTTGTATCTCAAAATGAAATATGTAATTACCACTAGTTTTTCGCTTTACAACATTTGTTTCTGAAACAAAAAACAAAATACCAAAACATACACTGACCATCCACGTTGGATGGAGCAGTCCTCTTATCTATGAATCTAATACAGTTTATTAGATGAGAGCAAATAGGCTATGAACCACAATCCTTTAAAATAGCCACAATCAAACTACTGCTTAAAAAGCCGACCCTTGACCCAGAGGGTCTAACAAACTATAGGTTGATATCTAACCTTCCCATCTTCTCTAAAATCCTACAGAAAGTGGCAGCAGAACAATTGTGGGATTTTCTGCAAAACAATAGTTCATTTCAGGACTCCAGTCAGGTTTTAGGGTTTCCCATAGCACAGAAACAACATTGATCAAAGTTAAAACCTTTTAATGGCATCTGATGAGGGACTGGTCTCTGTTCTGGTCTTGTTAGAATTTAGTGCTGCATTTGATACTATTGGCTACCAAATTCTAATACAAAGATTTGAAAACTTAATTGGCATCAAAGAAACTGCATTAAATTAGTTTAAGTCCTATTTTTGTGACCAATGTCAGTATGCATTTGTAAACAATGAATCCTTCATACGTAGCAGTTACCAATGGAGTTCCACAGGGATCTGTCCTTGGACTGTGCTTGGACTGCAATTCCCTACTAGCATGCGGTGCCAAAAGCCTTGTAAAGCCTCTCCAGCTGATCCACATGCTGCTGCTTGTCTGCCAAATACCTTAACAGTCAGGCAACAATTCATCTGAAAGAGCTCATTGTTCCTTAATGAACTAGAGCATTGCTCTCCCAGCATGGATGGTTACTTGTAGTAGTAGTAGAAGTAGAATGGGAGCCAGAGCCCTCAGATGTCAGGCTTTTCTCCTGTAGACCCATCTTCCAGTCGCTGTTCGGGGGGCAGACATCCTCTCTACATTTTATAGTAGGCTTAAAACCTTCCTTTTTGATAAAACTTATTATTAAGGCTGGCCGAAGCTAGCTCTTAGCTAAGCCGCTATAGGTAAGACTGCTAGGGGATCACCCCCGTGATGCAATGAGCTTTTCTCTCTTCCTCTCTAACTGTCCGTCTTTACACATCCCTTTCACTCTTTAATGCATGTGACTGGATTATTGCATGTTACTAACTTGATTTCTTCCCAATAGTCTTTGGGCTTTTTCTTGTTTGGGATTTGTTCTTGAATAAGAACAGAATTTATGCACACTCAAGAACACCCCTACAAAAATCTGAATGATGCCATGTTTGTGTAAAATAGTTTGTTTTTGTGTTTTCTTATTATACTGTGGTATTATACAGGTTTGGAATTTTCCAATTATATTTTTTTCCTATATAATAATATACATTGTTTTACCATGCATTATGGTATCTTAAGAGTTGCTGTTCAAGTTGACAATAAAATAATAAATTGGTTGTAAATAAAGGATTAAAAATAGACTTTCACAGCTTACAATTAATCAAACCAATCACGTTACCTCAGTTTGTGGCAGAGGTTGGAACGTGTAGGGAGGTATATAACCAAATTAAGAATTGGATTGTTCCAAATGTACTAATTTGCCAAATTAACTTTGGGTGGTGCTCCTATTAACTAATTTTCAAGGTATATAAAATTAACACTAAAAACCAGTGTTGATGGTATCAGCAGAAAAGTTTCTGCTATTCTTTTTTGGTTGTCAAAACCTGCATCTGAGATCAGACTTGCATTGGCACTTGAACGGGACCTGTGGGTGTAAATTTTTTCTAGGATTTTAAATTACCCAAACAGATTAAAACTGTTGAATCTGTGTCTCATGACATGGATGAAGTATCAGAACAATGTCATTTTCCTCCAATATTTTTCATTTCTAGTAGCGTGCCACTTGATGGATGAAATTATGTAAAGAAAGGCATATTTATTGTTTTGCTCAGTTTTTAGTTGTCCATTGTGGCTCTGACAATGTAGTGCAATGCTAGGAGTACATAAGTAAGGTATAAACTACAAGTCATCAGCAGAATGGTTCGGAGACAAATTCACCATGCTCTTCTTTTTATGTCTTATTCCTTCACCCTCCATCTCTGAGTTTGCCCATTCCTTGTGCGGTTTCAGGAAATAACTAAAATAAAGTAGAAATATATACAAAGAAAAAACAAATACAAAATAACTTTGAAATTTCATTGTGAACTTGGAATTATACCACGACAAAAAAGTAGAGACATTGTTTGAAATGTGAAGATAGCAGATAGCTGCCAACTGCTCTTCATGGATGGTATAAATGCAAATAACTAATTTGACTTCTTCTTTCCTGGGTATTACAAAGTTTTGAACCTTTCTCCATCATTGCTTGTGAGTGACTGAACCGTTCTGCCCCTTTCATACCTTATTATGAAGCTATCATCTTTTACCAATTAACCTTTTCAGAAGTGGAATGGTCCAATCAGGGGTTTTTAATTGACATTACACTACTTTTTCCATCTTTTACTGCCCTTGTCCCATTTTGTTTAGAATTTGTTTCTGGCATAAAGTAATATCAATAAAGATATGAATACACTCACAAATTTCAATGAAGTACGTGGTAAAAAAGAAATAGTAAATAGTAATAGTAATAGGGATTTTACTGTAACAGTAAAACAGATAAAGTAAAACCACTCTATTGAAAGTTCAGTCATGAAGACTATCTTTTGCACAATCAGGATATTGTTAAGGAGTTCTCATCTAAAATATCTGTTCTCATCAGCTGGTCATATCTAGCCAGTAACATGTTTCCCCTGATTGAAATGCATTTCATTTGCTTTGTTTTCAAAAGAGTGAATATCGAAATTGATGAGAAAATTATCACTTTTAAATATATCTTAATCAATGTCCCAATTTAATTTGAATTGGGATTATATAACTTTAAACATAGATGTATGTATATCAAAAAAGAGACGCAAAAACGATCATTGATGAAAGATGATTGACAACACAACAATTACATCACACAGCCACAGAATTTGAGGTTTATCCAGACCAAATCTAGGTTTTTTTCAACTGCAATGTAATACAAAACTCTCCTGTAAGTTTTAGTAGAAATCTGCAATCTTCAAAATGACCTTATGATTTAATGATAAATGACTTAATGAACGTCACTTTAATTGAAATTACACTATCCCTAAACTTTGTTTTTGCATATATTCATGTCTCCAGCTCGGGCATAATAGATGATGTCAGGGACATTCACAGCCTGCAGGAATGTGATTTTTTCACGATGTTATATTGGAGGAGGTCCTCTTCCACGACCTCCACTTGGTCGAGCACCTGGACCCGAAACTGATCCAGGTCCCCTTGGCCGTGGGGGCCGGTTCACTGGTCCCTGACGGTTGGGATGGGGCGATGCCAGAGCCACATCTTTCTGCAGGCTAACACCGCTATTGGCTGACCCAGGCTTTGTCTTAGTTGCCTTTGCTTCTGGCTCCGGGAGCTTTTCTGTTTATACAGAAATAGTGAACAATCAGTTGAATCATTCCTGTCCCAATTTAGTTTTGAATTTACAACCTTAATACCTACTGCATGCATAATATAAGAATTATTACCATTTAAATCATCCAACAATACCAAACCAACAAAAACTATGCTTATGGTTGAATTTAGTGCCCTGGAAGAATAGACACTACTCTCACCAACTGAAGAAAGCTAAATACGATGATTATTCTTATTTCTTATTCATGTCTGCTTGCGTGGCTCACCATCAACGTCAATACACTTTTTTAAAAAAAAAGAGGATGTATGTAGAACATAAACCAATGAAGTTTCTGAAGGAGAGTGAGCCTTGGCAGCTGAGGCAGCTGATTTGTAATTATGCAAATATCGTGATCAGCTGCCTTCAAGAAATGCCAGCAATATCTTAAAAGGGAATCCTAACAATAAAAACATTAAGGCATCATTATACCATAAATGTTTTTTCATAACGATACATGATGTTAAGAACACATAAAATACTGTCCTTACTTTATAAATGATATAGCAAAATAATGCCTTTTACATATTTGACCTACGCAGTTTGCTATTAGTTCAACAGCGCATCGCAATATCGGTTGATGACGTAGACTGACTGATGTCACCCTGAGCTGCTGTAGTTGGTTGTTGTTTTCATAGCATTGGTGAGAAAAATCAATATAATGCCGCATTGTGCTAATTTTGGTTGTACGTTCCAGTCGAAGGGCAATACAGGAAGCGATGGAAGTTTTCACAGCTTTCGCAGGGATAGGATGAGCAGACAACAGTGGGAAGACGCTGTGGACGTACACAACTTCCAAAGAACCCACATCCGTGATGGCGTCACTTCTCTCCTAATGCAATTGAAGCATTTGGTGGCAGTAGCCCAGCGGGTAGAGCAGCTGTCTCCCAATCAGGAGATCATAAAAGTGGTCGGTTTGAGTCCCGGCATGGTCTATTTCCTTTGTCCTTGTCTCACTTCAAAAGGGCTGACCACTGCTTCCTCAGGGATGGGTCTGACAATGTAGTGCAATGCTAGGAGTACATAATTAAGGTATAAACTACAAGTCATTAACAGCAGAATCTCTTATTTCTCTGCATTTGACCCATCCCTGTCAAATGCAGAGAAATAATTTCCCTATGTTGTAATGTGTATGTGATCAATAAAGGTAACATTATTAATTATTATTTAGTGTACCACATCTGCCAAAAGAGCTTATGGGTCATGGTGGTTATAAACAAAGTCTAAACGCCACCGAGAAGCGAATGACAACCGCTGTACGAAGCGGAAAAGACAGGAGCGGGGGCGCTCGCTTGCTATAATCTGAAGCTGCTCACGGATGCAAAGAGTCTGAAAGCGTACTATCGGACACGACCTTGACCATCGAGGATATTAACGATGGTATGATTTATGTGCTTACCTTGAACAGCTGAAGCGGAGCTCTTTACAACAAATACTCTCCTTCATGGTTGCCGTGGCAACACAATTTCCGCAGAGACACCAGCGATTGTGTCTGCTCTGATTTTCTCGCTTCATGGTTTCTCATCATCTTATTATGTTTGCTCAGTTTGAGTAAAGTTCTCATGTTGTCCTTGTTTATGATGTGCTCTGGTTCAAATTGAAAAGGCTGTTCAGATGACATTTTTAACTGTTGAATTAAGATAAGCGGTTCAGTGAAGTAAGCAGAGTAAATTTAATGTGTCATTCATACAGTTGATATGGTCTTGTCAATTCTTGACAGCAGGGTACCCTTTAAGTAGTTCTTGCAGTTTCTGCGTGTGGTAAAGCATCTATGATGTTAATTTCACCTGAACTCCTACATTTCAGGAGTTTACTGACCTGGCTCTGGTGGAGAACCAGGGAGGATGTGCGATTGGTTTGGCAGCAAGTCCTCCAGGTCTATCATGACCTGGTTTGTGCTGTCTGTGTTATTCCTCCGGTTCTTCTCTTCATCTCGAGCCTGAACAGCCAGATATGTAAGGAGAGAGAGAGAGAGAGAGAGAGGAAAAGTAGGAGACATTAACTGAGAAACATATCCATTATTTTAATGTGTGCAGTTATCTGTTTGATTGTTGATATTATATTGATATTATATAACATTTATCTATTATGTGTTAAGCAATTATCTGGGAAGGATTTTCAGCAGCAAGACATTGAATGTGGAATGAGAAATCAAATTAACTACAGCGTATATTCACGGCAAGGGTGGATCTACAGGAGGGCGAGGGTGCAAGAGTCGGCAAAGAATGAAAAAGGGAATCCTACCACTCTAATGGACTTTTTAACTTTTGTACGATCTCCAGAAGTTCTATGAGCTGTAGAAGTTCTACGCAGTAGCTTAGTGTTACCAGAGCTACCCCAAAAAAATATCTTGCTGATAGAGATCGGGCTTATTTAGAGGGTAAGTATGTACTTAGTATGAGTGTGTGTTGCAGTTCAGTTACAGTTGTAGTTTAATATCAGTCTATAGTCTGTCTTGTTAGATGACGTTCCATGGCTATAGGTTTGGTGTTGGATGAGGTTTGATCGAACAAGAATGGAATAATGGGCTGAACCAGGACACAAGAATAAAAGCAATCATGCCACTTCCATTCATGGTAGTAACAATAGATCTTAATCAGAAATGCAAAAGGATAAAAAATTAATTTCAGTGCACTCTGACAATTAAGTTGTATCGTATACAACATAAGTATTGTTAGTTTTTTTATTATAATGGTACCAAATCAGTGTGTTAGTCTTGCAACTATAAGCACTTAAAATTAAGTTGCACTTTGGTTAACATGGAGTATTTTGGCTAAATGATTATCTCATCGGCAGTTCTGTAGCAGCACCCCCTACACATTAACAGATTGCTTAATGTACACAAATTTTACCTAAATCTACTTACCATCTGCATCTTTTTCTTCAACTCCATGTTGGCGTTTTGGTAGGCTTCAGACACTGAGTTCAGATAGTAGATCGCAAGACTGTTGGGGATAAATGATAGAACTTATAGATTAATGTAACTGCAAAGGTAATGTGGAAATTTGCTTCCTTTGCAGAAATACAACAACACCTTTTATTTGTCACACATAGGCATGCGTATGAATACGATTGGTTGGTTTCTGCCATTCTGAGATGTGTAAAATATGATACCAAATAAAGGATTGGGTAACTAACAACCAACAAACTAAAACCCAGACATATGGTTATGATAAAAAAAATTATATATTTAAATGACAAGAAATGTGTCATTAGTTTATTGCCCTGCTATATTTATGTGATCACAATACCGATAGTCAACTAACTAACTAACTATGCTGGATCCAATAACATAAATCCTCAAATTTTAGGTTAACGTGTTGGGTTAAGATTAGATTAAGAATAAAGGTTTGATTAAGTTTTACCAAAATTTATTTGGTTTAGGGTTAGGGTAAGGCTCTAAGAAATTCATGTGTACAGGTGTACAGGTATATAATGTCCCCACTAGTTCCACTAGATGTCATGAACACTCACACCATGAGCAGTACAGCTGGTATGATCAAGCCTGGGTTAGCTGCATAGCTGAACAATGTCCCCATGAAGGCAGGCAGATCCATGTCAATTGTCTCCATGATCACATCAAACATCTTCTCCTTCCCACTGCAAACATCAGAATGAGTGTACTCCAGTATATGTAAATGTAATTCCTTATTAGACTGACATAACTATCATTTATCTCTGAAGTTCAATATGTTTATGTTGTTACCTGAAGGGTCCACAGTCAAATGAAGGTGGCAGGGACATGATGGTATAGACGACAGGTAACAGACTGAGAAAAAGGATGAGGAGCAACAGACCCATGTAGAAGTTGTTTGACTTTGAAGCCTTGAAAACTCTCTCGTGGGGCACGTTAGTAGCCATCACAGCCCAACACTGATAGTACATGGAGCTGAGGAGGCGGAGCACATTGATGCCAACCAGCCCAGGAGCATAAAATGCACCCATCCTGAAATCATGATCCGAAATATGTTCAGTTTTTTGTACCACAGATTTTCAACAATATATGATGCTATCGTCTCTCCTTATGTTTTTGCTAAATCAATTCTTTGATGGTTAAGATCCCATACTCAACAGCTGCTTTGTGACGGTCCCTGCTTTCTTTTTTGGGAGAAAGGTAAAACGAATCTCATTCTAAGTATTTTGAACATATATGTAAGCTTTGTAATATCTCCCAAGAAATTTTTGTGCAGATATATACAAAAGATGGGCAGAGGTATGTTAAATCAATACTATTTAAGGACGGACGGACAGACAGAAAGACAGACACTACTTGTGTCTACAAGTAGTCTATGCTAACACATATCACTCAAATAAAATACAGTCTTAACATCTCTCCCCAGACGGTTTCATCATCATCCACACATCATCCATAACTACAGCCCCTAGACTACCTTAGAGATGCTTAGTGAACTGTATACTGTTACCTTACAACTAAACTAACAGCTCTCTATGTATCCTCCACCTACTAATAATAATAATAATACATTTAATTTATAATGCACTTTACATTTGGATCAAATCTCAAAGTGCTAGAGCTTAAATATTAAAATAAAATATATAATATATATATATTATATTTATATTTATATAAATATAATATATATATTTTTATATTTATTATATATAAAATATATAATAAATATTATAATATATAATAATATTAAAATATACTACTAGAGCTTAAATACCTGAGTAAAGCTAGAGGGTACAATGTCCCTGTTTCCAGGTTCCAAATATCTATAAACAATATCATTGTATTCAATGTAATTTTCTTTTTTTACCCGTTAAATTAAAATAAAAGACTGAAAAATTAAAACAATTTCTTTTCATAAAATAAAATGAAGAGAGATAATAGGTTAGAAACTGTAATATATTGGAATACATTTCAACATAGAATAATATAAAACCAAAAACAATGTACAATGTATAATATAACATAATAAAAAAAAGTTAAGCAACAAAATGGAATATAAAAATATGATATAATCTAACTTGTAGTAAATAAGAATGAAAAAGTATATAACGAATAATTATGATAAAAGTAATCCAGAGTGACACTGTATGGTGATGTACACGGCATAGCTTAAAGTGTTGTTATATAATATATAGACACATGTAACATAAAGCTGATGATCATTCAAAATGCTGCTGATAATGAGCACAGAGTGGTTCCATGAAACCTGAAACCCTGGCAGCACTTTTGATATTTATATGTCCCACTCAGCGATACTGGATATGCATGTAGCAACACACACCCATGGATGTAAACTCGCAGAGCAAGAAATGCGCCGACACCTCAGTAAGTGCAATGTATATATAAAAATTATGTTTTACCATATCATCCCTTGATTGAAGACCAATCCAAGAACATTTCCACTGATGTCGAACTCACCATATGATGGCTAAAATTGAAAAAAGACAATTACTTGAAAAAAGCACTATAAAATTATTTCACTCAGAATTAAAATTCAGAGGTCAGTATAGAGAAATGAATTTCAGGCTGATTGCTTTGCTGTGATAAAAATAATGATGGTACTAGTCAAATCTAGTTAATTTTATTTTATTAGCACCAAATTACAAGTATATTACAAGTACAAGTATGAATGTGCATTTACAAGTACAATAAAAACTATCCTACAACTGCACAAAGCGAAAAACCACACTGCAGCAGCCACAGGCCTCACCTGACCCTGGGGGGTCAGACCACAGGGGAGCAGATTTCCCGCTGAAAGCCCTCATGGCCAGAGAAAGCACGGTTCCCCGGCAACCAGAGACCAGAGCTACAGGCCCACCCGCACCCAGGAGGTAGCCAAGTCCCAACGGGGTCAAAGGGCTCCCTTTTATTTTTACATTAAAAACAACTGAGTATTAATTTAATGTTTACTGATATTCCTGATGAGAAAATGAATGCACACAAGCCAAGACAACAAAGCCCAGGACAAAATAATTTCATATTATTTAGGTTGGAAGATAAAACAGCTACTAATATATTTGATAGTAGTTGGGGCGGCTGTAGCTCAGTGGGTAGAGTGTCCATCTCTCAATCAGAAGAACAAGAGGTAGCTGGTTCAAGCCCCACACGGGTCTACTTGTTGTAGGGTCCTTGAGCAAGGCCCCTGAACCTTGTGCCCAGGCACTTCAAAGGAGCTGGTTAGGGTGGCAGAGAAATAATTTCAATATGTTGTACTGTGTATGATCAATGAAAGATGCTACATATCTTCCTTCCAGCATGCATTTTGTTCCAGGAACTACAAAGCTCACAAACAAACTGACTGGGATATCAACTTCTCAACTCAGTAAATGTGAGATTCTGAGGACAATGTATTGGAAAAGTACTAACATTGCTATACAATACCCTTGTTATCCATTACACCATACTAAACAAGGGTTTACAGCCGCGCTAGGTGCTCTGTGGCTACAAATCAGTGCATAAAATGGTAAGCACAATCATAATGCTAATATCCGAGACTGCCAAATTGCACATTGAAATTTTCTACTTCTTCTCAAAAGTGCAGTTACTTCTATAAAAAAAAAAGAAAAAGGGTCCGGTAAAAGCAGAAGAAACTCGATTCTGAAATGCACTCCAAGTAAAGAAGTATAAAGTATACTTTTGAAGTGCATCTCAAACCCCCTGCAACTTTAATTTTAATCCGTTAATATAAAAATAGGATATTAATTTAGGGGATTAGGAATGTTCTGTTTAAAAGTAAATAAAAACAGAAAGCAATTACATGCAAGCAAGAAGTTGAATGCAAAAATTTCCCTGAGTCCATGTCATACTATCCTGTATAGTAACAAAGTGGTGAACACCATCGTAAACACCATCACACCATCTTTGCTTATGAACATCTGAGCTATCAAGGACAACCTCTTTCATAATCCTAATTTGGGAATTGGGTATGTGAAAAAAACATTTTCTAATAAATTTGAAACACAACCAGCCGCAACTGGGAAACTTACAAATCCAGCCTCCAGGTCCCAGCACCAGCAGTAGTTGAGGAAGCGGACAATGACGGCTCTGGCAAAGTCACCAATCAGGATGGTCAGGTAGGACACTTGGATGTCTGATACTGTCAGTTTCACAAATTCCTGGAAAAATGCAAGTTCAAGAGAATGATACTGGAACATAATGTTTTGTGTTTCTGTCGATGTAATTGCATGACGTGTGTTCTAATTAAACACAATTTTCAGAAAGCTTTAGTAGAGGATTGATTAAACACAAGGAGTGTTCAGTATTACTTAGTATAGGAGCTATTTCTCCTATACTATGTAACCTACCTTATGTCATTTGAAAAACAAAAAAATCAAATACAACTGCAGGCAAGAACATGATTAGCCTGATATGTATCGTTTTTAAAAAGGTCAATGTGATTACTGTAAGGCACCTTTATTGAATGTTGCTCTGAGTTACGCATTCCAAGGATGGGTAGTAGACAATGATGTAAGGATGACCATTATCTAAAATATTGCGTGTCATGGTCAACTCATTCCTCAACTTTATACCTAGACTGTCAAATGCTTCCTCTCACTTGTGTTTTTATTACTCCCCCGTCTCGTCAATCTCTCTCACTTTGTCTTTGCGTATCTGGGTGGGCCTGCACACACTTCCTTACTGACCAACTTGCCTCCACATCTGGGAGGTATTTAAACAAGCGGGTTTAACAAACTCTGAGTTCATCCCTGTGCTCTGGTCTGACCGAGTCTGAGTTGAGAAACTCGATTCTGGTTTCAAAACCGCTGATTTGAGTTTGTTTAATCAATTCTGTGTTAGTTCACTCAGCGTTACAATCATGCATGAGAATGATCAAAAGCCATCTCCATGGAGCTCAGACAGGCTACTGATATTCCGCATGGAAACCAGTGAGATGCTACGGTGCACGCTATTGGGACTCACAAGCAGATATTTAGAAAAAAGAGAGAAAATTCAACAGTGAAAGAGAAACTTCATCAGGGGTTGAGAGAAAACTAGTGTGGGAGGGAATTTCTGCCTTAGTGAATATATCAACTACAGCCTTACTGCATTCTCATAATCTCAAAATCGTGTGTGACAAGGTGGTGGAATGATATTTAACATATTTTTGTTTTCATTTTTGGGCACTAAGAGCATGTGAAATCGGCTGGAAATGAAACATAAGTCATAGTTATTCCTGGATGGACAAAGCACTCACTGGATGAAATTTATATTTCATCTGAGAATGACTAAGGAACCCCTGGGGATGAGCCGGAGGGAAGTCAGCCGGGACTGCTGCCACCTATCTTAATAAACTTGATTGATAACAGATAGAGTCATGATTATATCTCACTGTTATTTTAAAGATATTAGAATATTGTCTGTGACTCTTTTTTTCAGTAGTTTTAATATAAAATATTCACCAATGATGTAGAGCCGTGGTTCTCAAACTATGGTACGCGTACCACTGGTCGTAAACAGGCTCCCTCTACTGGTACTGGTAATTTCAAAACGTACAATACTATCAAATATACTACAAAGAATGAAATGAAAATATTGTAATCATGAGATAAATTAAATAGTTTTTAAAAAAACTTTAGAATTTCCGTTATTTTTTTTGTTCAGACGTCCAGCGGCCTGGTACGTAGCCGGGTTGTGGACAGTAAGCGGAGGACGCTAAAAAATACGGTTGGCTTCAAATGGGAACTTTTAGGAAGAAAAATGTGGATCACGTGGAGAATATTTTCAGAAGTTGTGTAGAAACTGCAGTGGAACAGTGCATCAACAGCATCCCTAAATCAACGGCAGCATGACTCTTGTACATCGGGAAATGTGCATTTACAGGGACTTACAGTTGTTATTGTTAATAACCTTACTTGCTCTGTATGCATAATGTGTGTGTGTGTGTGTGTGTGTGAGTGAGGGGCTGCCCCTTGCATATGTGAAAGAGTTTAACGGGGTATAAAAAGTTTGTGTACCACTGTTGTAGAAAAAAAACCTAGAGAAAAAACCCCAAAAAGACTGGAGAATGGAGCAAAGACTTTTGAGATGTGAGATGTTGAGATGAGAATGTCAGTCAAATAAATCATTGAATGAATGCACATTCAATCTGGGTCCCATAGTCCTCCCCTGACGGACATCTCACTTCTGACATCTCTGCTTCTGGCTCAGAAAGAGGACGAGTCAGGAACAATCTTGGGTTTCCTTGAAATAAACCTGCCAGCAAGCAGCTTTCATTCACAGAGTAAGTTACTGCAGTAATTGACTGACAGCATAACTTATCCCCCTTTCTGGAATGGAAAACCCAGAATTTCCCTCTTCTGAGCCTGAACTAACTCAGGGTTCCTGCAAAGCTTAGACCAACCATTACTCAAGACACTGCTGCATATATACCCGGTAGATATACTTTACTTTTTGCAACTATTGGTTTGGTTTGGAACCCACCTAACCCTGCAAATCACCATGCCTCAGCTGTTCATGATCAGCTCCAAACTAATACCCAATAAACTGTTAATAACTTGTTTCTATTTATAGTCCGAGTTCTGATTCTGGGTCAGGAGAAATAAGCTCCTCATTAAATTGTATGGACAAACTGATATAAAAGTGTGTTTTGGAATGTCATTACTATGCCAACAGCAGTCTCCCAGCATGGTCCTCTGATGACATCAGCAGGGTTCATTGGAGGCGGGGTGGCCTCTGTGTTGTTAACCAGACGTGAGTAGTTTGCATAGTACTCTTTCATGGCCCAGATGGAGGCATTCTTAATGGCCTGCTCCACTTCCAGCTGTAAGTAAGAGAGAAGCCAGTAAAGGCTCATCTATGCTCATAATTAAAGATGCTCGTGTAGACAGAGTCTTCTTTTGTTCAAAAAGGGAAAAAAAGGAATTGAGAGAGATGCACATGTAACCTTATTCACCCCAATAGACACGGAAACATTCACAGTTCGTAAAGTTTTCCTGGAAACTCTTAGTGGTTAAAGAAAAGGGAAAGGGGAGTTTAACCTCAAGTTCAATCCAAAGGAAAAAAATCTTTGCAATCGCTTGTAAGCAAACTTAACATTTTTGTTTTGAAAACAAGTGAATTAACAGCCGATTTGTCTGAGGAGCTTCAACAGTGTTATCTAAATCAAGTGTCAGAATTTAAATTTGCCGTGTAAATTTTAATTAATTATTCTTACGTTAAAAAATAAGCGAAGAAACCTACTTCACACTTACCTATACAAGTGAAAGCAGATCATTAACTTTAATTTGTAAATGCTCAATACAGTTGTTCAGCTATGAAAAATTTTCAAGTAAACTCAATTTACTGGAAGTGAGATCTCTGTTAGATGCCCATCATGTCAGTTTGTACCACTTCTACCATACCTTGGTGTTGACCTCATCAAACAGGGCAAACAGAAAGGTGTAGAGATTTCCCAGGAAAAGGGCGAAGATACGTCCAAGCTGCCACTTGAGGGCGATTCGAGGATGGTAATCTTCCAACTCAGCTATGGTCTCAAACAGGGGAGGACACACCAGCCCCAGAAGAGACATGATGATTTCCAGCTGTCCAAAACGTTCAAAATACAAAATAGACAATGACATTTTCATCTTCAATATTTTGAAACATACTGGTTTCTTTCTCTATAGTTGTGTTACAGTTTGTGTATTTTTTGTGTCAGTGGCTTTGAAAAGTGGGGTCCCCTAAGGGTCCCTGAGGGATTGCAAGAGTTTCCCAAACAAAGATTGAGTCATTTATTTTCACAATTATTCAAGAAGTAAGAAATACAAAAAATTTGTATTGCACTGATAGTTTTTCTGAAGAAGTAGAAGAAGAAATACTTTAGATCACATACAGCCATACACAGTACGATATAGTGAAATAATTTATCTGCATTTTGACCCATCCCTGAGGGGGGAGGTATGGGTAGCAGAACCTAACTAAGCTGATGCTGTCATCCCTGACAGCAAGGGTATATCCCTGAAAAGCCCTCCATCCACAGTCTTCTCAATCCATTATAACGCTATGTTGTCTGCCAACAGTGCTTATCTTTTTTTTTTTTAAATAAAATTTCCCCTTAGTGAAAAGAATATCTATTAGAGTAAAATATGATAGACTTGATTAAGTTTATTCATATGCACCAAATAGGGTCTAAATCTGACTGACGGAAAACAGGTTTTATTATTTTTTAAAAACCCAAAACACTTTCCTTAGATAGTAAAACATGAACTATTGGAGTAAAATATGGGATATAGTGAATAGATATCCTTTATTTTACTCATATGCACCAAATTTGACAAACATCTGACCAATGGTAGAGAAATTATGGTCCAAAAACTTTTGGAGAAAAAGCGCCCTAGTGTCGGAGGGCTTATATAACTGACTTTTCCTAAAATCAATCCAGTTCTTCCTTGCATTTAGATCTATGGGGTTATGAAACTTGAAAATTATCAATATAATAGCGCAATAGTTTAAGAGTGATGGTGCTTAAATTAAGGATGTGCGATCGTGGCTGCGGACACGGACATGATGATTCGATAATATACCCAAATTTCTGGAATATAATTAATATTAATTTACGTTGCATAACATCGTATTAATCATATCATTGCTCTTTTTTAAATAATTGAACTGCGTTATTTGTAAATAACCATACCTTGAATCGTTGTATTTTTATTTTCATAACATAGAATTCTATCTGCAAAAGTCAGGGATATTATGTAATCATCATCGCCACTGCCGGTGTCGACGGCACTTTTTTGGTGTTTGAGCGATTATTCAAAATCTATTTCATGGATTATTTTCAAATTATATACCCCCAAAATGAAGAAGAATTGGATTGATTATGGGAAAGATTGGTTATATAATTGTGATACTAGGGGGAGCTTTATTTCCAAGAGTTTTTGGGCCATCATTTCTCAAGCATCCGATTTAGTCGAAATTTTACGCAAAAGAATCGACTAGAGGAGATCTAACTTGTATACACCGTGTTTTCTTCAAAAGTTCCTATTTTACTCACTAAGCAAAGCTTCTTTTTTAATGAAAAACACAGACGGATATCATTTCCTAACTTGAAATGGAGATTTATATTGTTTCTATCAAATTTTACTGTAATAGTTCATACATATGCACTCACTTAATCACAAAATTCTATTGACATAAGTTAATTTTGGAGTCCGGTCAGGGAGATTGCTTGCAATGCAGGGGTTTGGGACTTTTCTGGGATATACCTTTCTCTAGGGAATGACAGCATAGGCCAAGTTGTTAACAGAATTTTCGGTTTCCATACTTTACTATTTCTATTCATTAGTATTTTTTTAAAGGAAAACTGGAATTTTTCTAGATTCTTATAGTATAATAATATTCATGGGAAAGATTTTTCTTCAAAAGTCGTAGAATGGGATTTTTTTCTTCTGATCTCTTTAAGGGATTGATATTATATAATATTTTGTAGGGTACTTCCACTATTTTTTTAAAAATAGTGTCATAGAAATTTCTCCTGTGGAGTAATTTTACTATTGCTATAAAAATAATTTCTAGTATGTTTGTTTGGATATGTATTACTCACATCATGGATGAAAGTGTTGACAGTTTTGAACTTCCAGGGGTTGAGAATATTATTGGACCGACTACTACTAAGGAGTCCTACCACTCTATTTGAGTATTTGCTGTAGTGTTACATCTGAGCAGTGCATCATGTGAGTAAAGTCTTTACACTCTAAGGATCATAAAGATTTACTTGCGGTGTAGATTTTCAAGATTGGCTTTACTCAGTATTGAATGTAAACGTACCAAATCTTTGAATTTAAATACGTTTGTTTAACATTTTGCTGGACAACTTGGTATGGCTCTACAGAATTCGTCTGACAGAATGAACTGCATGCTGAACTGGCTCTGCTCAATTATTAAAAGTTTTTGGAAAAAGTTTGACACTGAAGTTATGCATATGTATATTTGACAAAATTGTAACTGAATGGCAGTGAATTTTAAGGATAAGACAGATTTTTACCTCTGCCAAGGATGGACGTTGTGTTTTCACTCCAGTGCGTGTGTCTGTTTGTTTTTTACCTGCGCCAAGGAGTTTATGTTTTCAGTCTTGTGTAGTTGTCTGTTTGTTTGTCTGTTTGTTAGTGAGAAGGATTATGGAAAAACTAAAGGACAGATTTGAGTGCAGTTTTACCCATAGGTAGGTTTTGGCATGTCCTAGAGGTGATTACATTTTGCTGATGTTACATGAATGGTAGCTTTTATCAAATCAAATAGTAAGCCGTTTGGAGTAGTTACGCCACAATGTGGCTGCTGAGGCCTTTGTTCCTTTCAATTCCTTTGGGAATGGAGCGGGGTGCTCACTGGGCTGAACAGAGACGCTGAAATGGAAGGCTCAGAAGACAACCAGCTACAGAGACATTCAGAGAGTTTGTTGGAGTTATCATTCGATTTAAAAGCTGGCAATAACTCAGACATTAATTTAAAAAAAAAAATATATATATATATATATATATATATATATATATATATATATATATATATATATATATATATATATATATATATATATATATATATATATATATATATATATATATATATATATATATATATAATAAACCCACTCTTAGCCAAGAATTAATTATCTTCACTCAAAGATTCCAAATCAATTTTCTTCTGTTTGGTAGAGACTAGACTCTTAACAACCCCTCTTGAGAAGAAAAAATCACTAAGTATTTGTTTGAGACACTTCGAAAATCAAAAGATCTTCGTTGGTTAGAACGAACAAACATCATTACTTCCTTGAAACCACATCCACTGGACCAATCGTAAATTGACGTAGAACAAACAGTCTCTGATGAAATCGAAACCCCTCCATTTATTAGCTCCACTATCAAACCAAATAGCTACTTCAAAAGCATTAATATAAGCACATCCCTGACAGCCTTGTGGGAATTCCTAGGATTAACAATTTATCCCATGCACACTCGCGTCAATCTGGACCAATCCAGACATCCAGCAAAATAAAAAAATTGCTTGAATTCTCACCTTGGTCTGTTAAGGATGTAAAACACATTGAGCATATCATCCAAAGTAGTAACTTCACCCTATTTCACGAGCTGGTGACAAAATATGGAATCAGCATGAAGACATTTCTTGAATATCTACAATTTAAATCTAATGCAGGCGATACTCAGATATTCAGATTAAGTCTGACTAGGACTAGTTTTGGCACACGCTCAGCTGCATGCACAGTCCCTACTCCGTTTGATCGAGTGCTTCTGTATTTAGATATTTTGTTCGTGTTTTATGTAAGTCACTATAGAGTGAAATAATAATACCGGTGTTGTAGAATCTAACCCTGGTCAGTCTGACCAGGGTTAGATTCTACAACTCCGGTACAGAGTTGTACTTCTACAACAGAGATTTTCTGTACCTCTTGTCCCCAAAACTGTTATCAAGCTTCCCAACTGGCGAACTCGGTGGGTTCGTGTGACAACCCCCCTCTTAAAACAGCATTCGGTGAGAATTTTTCACACACACGTATACATCTGACACATTCACTCACATTCTCACACATACACAATAAGGGGACCAGGGTCATACTGTTAGGATTAGAATGTTGATCTCCTTGTATATACAGTATATAATTGCTGTTATGGTTGCTGTTTTTGTTATTGTGGTTGTTCTCTAACTTGTACCTCAAACCCCTATCTGTTTTTACCGCTTTCTTTTCCACTGTCTACACCCCAAAACAAAAACAAATATCCCAGAAACTATCCAGATAACATCCCTTAGGAGAAATTGGTTCTAACTGTTATTAATACAGACTTTTCTTTTGAGCAGCGTATAATATACCTCAATGGAAATTCTGTTACTAGGTTTTTTGATTTTTTTGTGTGTGGGTGTGAAATGAATAGGGCAACGTCAGACCTAGATCTCAACTTTTTTCGGAAAACCTCTGAAAGTCAAGAATTATCTCATCAATTTTGAGACCAAGGTTTTATAGTAATATTTGCAGAAAATTTCATAACAGTCCATGCAAAAGAGTTCATCATTGTCATGTATATGTATGGAGGAATTATTTACTGGCCTTGTACAGATAATCTTCTGATGACCTTTTGAATACATTTTTAGGTGACCACGTCAGGTACATGATCATGCATGTTTCATTACCTCATTCTTCTCGTACCAACTGAGGTCCTTCCTGTTGGCGAAGTCCTGGGACCTCTTCACGACAAAGTAGATGAGATATCCACTGCCACCGAGGCTGCATGTAATCAAGAAGTTAGCCAAGACTCTGAGGAACCTTCGCAGGTGGATATTCTCATCTTTCTGGTTCTCCTGCTCATCCACGATGGACTCCTGTAAAACAGAGACAGAAAAGATAACTCACTCTGTCATAAAGACAATGCACTAAAATCAGGGAAAACAAGGTGCTGTTGCTTCTTCTGTGATAAATAGGGACTATATTATGTCAACTACAGACAAGTCCTCTGATGGATTTGGTTTTGATTTTTGATTCCTGAAAAATCCTTAATTCAGGTACCTACTCCTGACATATATACATACAATATCCTAAAATTTAACCAACTTAAAATCTTTTCGGATCTTTTCACATATCAAATGAATCTTTTGACGTTTTCTAGTTTGTGTGTATAGATGAATCACATATTTGTTGTATCTTTGACATCCAGAAAGATCCGAACAACAATAATGTAATCAATATGTCATTCCTGCAAAATTCATTAAAAACCTGAATTTCACATTTATTCTTAACATTTGCTTCTTGCTTATCCTTCCAATATATATTTATATATAGTTATTTCTTTGTCAACAGGTCAAGCAAGAGAAGAAAAGAAAAGAAAAGAAGGAGCAACACACATAGGTTGGTAAAAATTTAATGAGGGCAGTTTTTCAAAAGTCAATAAAATAAAATTTATTTTATTAGTAGTAATACAGTGAGTTGTACAAATGGAACTAAAGTTGTACTGGGTAAGCATGATTCCCATACAAATTCTGCCATACTTACCTTGAAGCTGGTGGTGATGGAGGCATACTTGTTGTCAGCAGTCTCTGCATTGCCTATGAGGTAATCCCAACTGGTGAACATTTTCCAGGCAAATGTGAACTCTCCTTCCTCACCATCTCCTCCGCCAACATCAGCATTTTTGGCCATTCTTCAAAAAAAAATTAAAAAGCCGCTTGTTTTCTTTACGTGCATGTACATGGACAAAGTCAACATCAAAAATCTTTTTGACCTGCAGTAGCAAATTCACATGTGCTGAATCATTTTATTGCCATGTCTTTAAAGGGTTAGTTCAGTTTTTTTCCTCTTGGGTATGTATGAGATATTTAATTATAATAATTGAATGAATAGCAGCTTTATTGTTCAAAGAAACTTACGTGCGGATCACGACCATCAGGCTGTAGCCAAATGTGCCAATACCAACCATGAGGTAGGACAGAGGCAGCCTGAACTTCAGTAAGCCAATGGTCCTCTGGTTGTTGTAATATCCATAAAATAGGACTGAATATTTGCAGTAGCCCTAACAAAACAACATGTTATATAATTATTTAGTTATCCCTTCTCCTTACCCATGTTCCTTCAGTTTTCATCTGTCCAACATACATTTAAAACCGTAACAATACAACCACGGACAGGTGGAGAAAGAACAACATTGATTGTTTTCTTAAGTGGTATCTGTCAGTGGGAGGAATGTATTAGGCAGCAACACAACATTTTGTCCTCAAGAAGTCGGAAAAATGGACAAGCATAAAAGTCTGAGTGATTTTGACAAAAGCCCATCTTTGATTGCCTCCATAGCTGCAGAACTTATTGAAAGAGTCAATTTAGTGCTGGTTCTTTTGCAAATGTTTCAGAACACACAGTGTTTCAGAGCTGTTTTGGCTCCAAAAAGAGAATCTAGACAAATTTCAGGCAGATGGTTTTAATGCTAAGGCTGATCAGTTTATAGTGCTGCCACGGTGGAAAGGATTTTGCCAAAAAAGATCTCAGATCTACTTTTTAAATAGTCAATATATCAAACTAAATCTCATCAAACTGTTAATAGAGGTAAATAGAGTCCAAGTAGTTCAATCGTGTTCCTTGGCATATTAAATAGGTTAAATTTAATTTAATCTTGAATTCCTTTAGTAGTATACTTAACTGACTGTTGTGGGTGTCAGATTAAAAAATATAGATATTTTTTTCTTGACTTGAAATGATAAAAAATGACATTAACTGACTTTATCAATGCTTGGACTCTTTTTAGTGTCACTGATTAATGTATGCAGTGCAAACAATCAGGGTGTAGGACATATCTAGATGCATAAAAACTGTCATATATCAGACTGACATTAAAGTCCATGAGGACAGAGTAATCCTGAGCAGTGGATTGCTCTGCTCTGGGTACAGTCTTCCTAGGAACAGATCCATATGGAAGACCCATCAGAACCTGAAAAATAGAGAAGAATTTAGGTATATTGAAAAAAACAATGATGCTTTTCTCCTGCCCCTGAAAGTGAAAAGTCTGTTCTGAAATTCTTATAAAGGGTTTTATCTTATTTTTCTTGATCAATCTTTTTATTGGATTTTTGTTCACTCATTTTCTTACCAATAAATATAAGAAATGGTTAAATGTCGGTTTAACTTAATGTAGAGCTTCAATATGTGAACTGATAAAATTGCAGTTTTTAAATTCAGGAATGTGGTTACATCCTTTCACCTCAGGGATGACCACCAGTCCAAAGGTGAAACCAAAAAGCACAAGGTTCATGCCGTACATCCAACGCAGGAAGATAAAGTAAGATGCCACAGATGACCCAAAGTGACCTGAGAATATGGAATACATTTTCAAACTCAGCATCTGTCTATTAGAAATCACTGTTCAGCTGGTACAAACAATGATGTGAACTGCTTTGAACAAAAACGTACTCTCCACCTCTTTGATCTTCCTCTCCCAGGGGATACAGGCTGTTCGGAAATTCTCAAAATCCCTCTGGAACTTGATCCATTTCTTGAATTATATATTTAGAAAAAAAAGATTAACAAGCAAAAGCATAATGAAAAAGCAAAGATCAAAAGCTTTGTCCCTTACTTTTGTCATCATCACTTTGTAAGCATACCACTTTCTGCCTTTCCCTTTGCCCAAAGCGCCCTCAAATGTATCCACAAATTGCTGAGCCTCCCTGTGAACAAACAAGGTCTTATGTTTTGTAGCAGAAAATGTCCATTACATTTGCTCCTTCACACTGTTTTACAGATTGAGTCAAAATATGACAATCATTAAACAGTCCTTAAACGGTCAATTACTAATAAAGTTTTCTGATGAGTGTTGATATTTATCTTATGCGGCTTTTGTGTTCAAAGTTGAATTTATATATTCCATAATTATTGTTATTGATAATAATTATGATAATAATAGCAACAACAATAACAATTATTAGTGCTACGATGAAAAAAAATGCATACACCAAATACAAAAGCCCCCAAGAAATAAGCAGGAATAGAAACTAAACAGGCTGATAAAAAAAAGCTAAAATTTGGAGGACAATAACTACAGAATTATCACTGAAATGAAGAATAGCATGTTTGTAACATATACAATAACGATAACAACAATAAGTTATCAGTGAATACACATTCATTCTCAAAATTGGAACAACTTAAATTTCCATTAAACCCCGATTTTTGCTGTGAGATTTCACAGGTGAAATGGCCCCAATTATTTTACCCCTCAAAATAAATTGAGGGAAGTTTCCATAGGATTTATTTTATGTCTAGGTTGCTCTGTGGTGCAGGGTTTTGGAGAAGTGATTGTAAATAGGGCAAGATTTACAGATTACTTCAGGTGTTTGAGTCTCCGTTTCATCCTCCACGGCTTGTTCCTGATGTTTGCTATCAGCTTCTTCTTCTCCTCCACCTCCTCCATGAGCCGAGCCGTCTCTCCTTCTGACATGGACCCCTCCTCCTCATCTGAGTCAGAGTTTGAGTCAGAGGAACTTCAGGGGAAAACGCATAAGGAATAATAGAATGAAGACGTATGCCTAACTGAAATTACTGGTAAGATTTCAGTTCATATTCGGTGATGTCCCGAGAGGAAGATTATAATTTCATTTGGTAGCTATCCTTATGTTTTAGTGGAAGACAAAACATCATCCTGTAAAAAAAACAACCCTTTTTTAAATTTGTTTTCTGAAAAGTGACAATGTACATCCATCAGTATTCAACTAGCTAATGAATCAGTGTAGAGTCCGTTTAGGGATTATTTTTCATGTGCAGTTTCTTCCCTTGATGGTAATATGCATCCTTAATTAAAAATGTTTATACTGTATGAGCAAAAAAGAATAACAGATGATTAACGTACACATTGAGTACAATCAAGAAAGGTGGATTAAAATAGTATATATTTGGATATTTTCTCACTAGGTCAAGTATAGGTATAGTATGAAATACACATAGATTGGTTGATGAAAATTAGACAGAGGAGGAGAAAACCAAACATAGTCTTATTAACTAGGCAGACGTTTATGCATTTGATGAGATTTTCCGAGAAAATAATATATCTTAAATATATATGGCAGTGACAGAAATTGATTACAAAAAATAAATTACAATACAATACAAAAAACATCGTGAAATTTGGAGTATATAGTAGTGATTCTCAAATAATTACCTTCTTTTAGTCATGTAACTCCTGATCAGTGCAAAACATTTAGGCAACAAAAAATACATTTCTAAATATATATGACACAAATATTTAGTCATATACAAACTTGTTACCGAATAATGCTGACATTCTACATTTCAAATGTTTACAATCCATCAATGAAAAAACTATTTTTTCGTCATTATCGATAGGAATTCTACATCTCTGGGTTACTAGCTCTGTATTTTCTTTTTTTAAAGCTTATTTCTCTCTGTCAGCTGTATTTAATGGTCAGGCATCAATAAATCTAAAAGAGCTCAAAGTTCCATATTATCCAACCGGAACGCTCCACTACCAGGATGCAGGATTACCTGTAGTCCTTGGAGTGTCCATAAGTATGAGAGGAGCCTTCGGATCAGGCTCCTCTCCTGTGGAACTATTTCCAAGGCTACGTTTGGGGGGCACACATCCTCTCACTAGCATTTATTTTTGTTTGGGATGTTGGTATGTAACCTTCAAAGCTGGATGTTGCAAGTTTATTTTGTATCGTATTGGCAGTTGTAATTCCTCTGGCTTACCTGTCACCTCTCTTCTTCTTCTTTTTTTCATTTTCCTTTTCTTTTCCCTTGCCCTTCCCTTTAGCATCACCCCTCATTCCGTTAATGTCTTCCTCCTTCTTCCCTCCTTTCTCTTCCCCCCTCCCCTTCTTTTCTTTCCCTGCATCACTGTCGCCCTCATCTCTGTCCTGGGCTTTGCCTCCTTCCTTCCTGTTTGCTCCTCCTCGTTTCCTCTTGGGAGCCTCATCTTCGCTCTCGTAATCATCCCCACCTACATGTTTCTTGGTGGGATTCTTATTCACTCCCTTGCGTTTCCTGGGAGAACGATCCTCCTCCTCATCGTCATCATCTTCGTCCTCACTGGCTGCTTTTATCCCTCGACCTCTTCCCTTTGCAACTCCTCTTCCAACTGCCTGTTTCCTGTTTGTTTTCCTCTGAATTACACCATCTACATAAAGACAAAACAAAACAAGATTTGTCATTTTTGTGAGTAGATTAGACTCTAGACTAGGATTCTAGAATTGTTTTTCTTTTTAAAACAAGTTATAAAAAATATAAAAACTTCCCCCACCATCACTGTCACTCAAATCTGCATCCATCTCTATCCCAACTGAAGAGGGACACAAAAAGATAAGACGTTTCAAATACTCAACAGACCATGAGAGCATGCATATAAAAGTGAAATTTCATTTTTATTAGTTAGGAGCACAGTACAGTACAATAGATTTCTACCCTCAAAGTTTATATTTTATTCAGTCCGAAAACTATGCTATGATAGTTAGTAGTTGTGAACATGAGCAGACCACAGTAGAAGTGGCATTGGCGCACACTGCTGTGTAAAAAAAAAAACCTTCCTATTGTTATCTTCTATTTTTAAGTGGATTTAATGCTAAATTGTGATGTAACTTCAAACAAATTTCCACATAAGACAAAGGAAACCTGAGTAAACACAAGTGATACATAATTGATGCAATCACTCACACAACAAAGGAACAAATAGATATTAAGTTCAGGCGTTGAATACTTTCACACATTGGTAGGTTAGGTCATAGTAACCTTTTTGCTTAATTGAAAAAAAATATACAAAAATATTATATCAAAGTATTTTGTTTTTACTCAGTTTGCCATCAGTTTTATGTCAAGCCTTTGTTTTATGTTAATTTATATGCTTGAGGTTCTGACACAGTTTAGTATGAGATAACCTAAACTGGAAGAGATCAGGAAGGGGTCCAATACTTTTCCATAGCACTATGTCTGTCAGTCTGTATAACTTAATGTTTTATTGTTTGGATTTGTTTGTAAAATACCAGTGTAATGAAAAAACGGAACTAAACAAAAATGTATCTCTACTTAAAGAAGAAAGTGGCAGCAAGAGTCACAAAAGACTTGAGACTTGTCTGGTGTTACAGAGCATAGAGTTGTCTGTAAAACAGTGAGTGGCCATAAAGATCAGAGACAAAATTGTTTATATTAATGAAGTAAGATAAAAAATTAAAAAATACAAGTCATTCTACAATTTGTGTCAATACAGGAATACATGTTACTCTTCCGAATTGAACCAGCTTGCAACATAGATAAATAAAAATTCACAACCTATATCATTAGAAGGCATAAAGCAATTCCTCCAGTTTTTCGATTATCAGCTCACCTTCATCCACTGAAGCAACATCACGTTTTCTCGGCATGGTGTAAAATAATTCTCCTTGGCTCGCCGCTGTATAGGCTCCCCACCAAAACAAAAAACCGAGTTCAGGAATCCGCCACTATTGTCAAAATGAAAATTTTTGCAATTCCCTGCTTTCAAAAGGTGCTCTTGGGTCGACGAGATGAATTCCTGATCAAGAAAACAGGCTGTGTGACTCTCCGGTGGATTTAACTGCTATATTTTATTATCAAATAGACATTAAGTGGATCAAATTAGGCCTGAGTCCAGTGCAGCTAAACTTGACTTGTTGTGTCCTGTTTGTTTTTTCTAAACTGCCAAAGGACCACATCATTTGAAGTGGATGGAGACACTCTCACTGCCCCTGTTATTGGAGACAGTAAACACACACCCACACACACACACACACACACAAACCAGAAGCCCTTAAGATTTAATGTAGGTTTATGTTTCATTATGCAAAGCTCATTAGGTAAACAGTAAACGCCCTAAGATGACCTTGATGCTGCAGCATGTTTTATTTTGTGTTTAGTACCGTTGCAACAGGTAGAGTCATTCACACTGTAGCATATACAGTACATAACAGTCACTACATATGTGTGCAGAACTGGAAACCATACATCATAGATACCCAGACATAGTAAATAATACAGTAGAGCTCATTGTTCACTTCCAAAGTGATTCCATTACACAGTTGCAGTTCCCATGTGAGATTCACATATCACACTCTTTTAGACTGATGGTGTACAGATGATTGTGTCCTTCCCAGCTGTTCAGTACAAATGTTGTAATGTTATCCCAAGTGTTTTACATATGTGGCTAGTAAAGTATTTTTTCTTTCAATGTATAACTAGTCGAACATATTTAAATCCCCTGCACTAGAGGCAAACCAGACAAACTCCGAAAACTATATAGAATATAGTATGTATATATATATATATATATATATATATATACATACATATATATATACATATATATATATGCATACATATATACATATACAAGTTCAGCTGCCCACGTTATGTTATGGCAATATCACTTTTAGAGCGCTTCCATTTGGACAGTCTGTGTTTATGGCCAACATACAGCATAAAATATCAAGAAATAAACTTGAACCAATTTCGGCTGAGAGCCTTTGCATGTTGATCAATTTACAGTCCAAGTACCTTGATTTTCAACGCACATTCAATCTCATGTATTTTGTATTGAATATGAATACATTTATGTGTACCTAGGGAAGACTAATAAAGAAACTGCAACAGCAGATAAAATGTGGATATACAAGTAAATATATATATAAAAATGTACATCAGTTGACTCATTAGTAGAAGTTCCTCTGACAAGATAGATGTATTTGACTGATAATATGTAAGAACCTACCGTTGATTAGTTTTACATGTATTAAATTAAACATATGAGCAACAATCATTTTATTATCATTTTAGCCACACAATGTGAATTAGGAATAAAAACAGTAATAATAAGTTTAGTATATAATGATGAAATTTCAGTATTAGATTATATTCAAAGGGGAACTGAATGTTATCTTGTAGTTTCCAAAGTAAAGAAGCGTGGTCAGCGTTAATTTTCTGCAAACATACAATTATTTGGGGAACCATTTTCATTATAATAGGGGGGTGGGGGGTAACTTGCTCTGGAACAGAAGTGTCTGACACTCCTGCTCGGCTACTCATGATGATCCAATATACCCTGCACATGCATGTGTATCAAAACAAAGTAGTAATGAGGAGGCAGAACACAAGTGTTATAACGTGACCCGAGGCAAGGTCACATTATAACCTTGCCTCGGGTCAAGGTTAACATAGAGGCTTAACATAATATCAGATAAGAAAAAAGAACCATTGTGTGATACCTCTTGTTTCATTAGAAACAAGATGTATCACACAACCTCAAGAATACGTTTCCCTTGGAAGTTCAAGGTCCCGGACACACACCGTCACCTGTGGAGTCCCCCAGGCATCAGTCCTTGGCCCCATTCTCTTCATACTATACTATACATGCTCCCCCTTGGCCGTGTCATCAGTCGATATGGACTCTCATTCCATTGTTATGCTGATGACATGCAAATTTACATAAAAACTGACACATGTTCCTCTGCAGCCTGTCCATCCTCATCGTCATCATCATCTCCCCTGTCAACTCTCCGCGCTTGTCTGGAGGAGATAAAGTTGTGGATGAAAAACAACTTTCTCCAGTTGAACAGCTCCAAAACCGAAGCTATTCTAATTGGCACCCACATCAGACCCAGTCTTCCTCCATAACCAGTATTACCTCCTCTGGTCACGACATTCCTCTCTCTTCATCAGTCACCAACCTCGGTGTAGGATTTGACCCTCAACTCACTTTTGAATCCCACATCAAACACATCTGCAAGATCTCCTTTCACCATCTCAGAAAATTTCAAAACTCCGTTCTTCACTCACCTTGAGTGATGCTGAAAAGCTGGTCCACGCGTTCGTCTCCTCCAGACTGGATTACTGTAACGCACTTCTCATCGGGATCCCTGATAAACGTCTTCAAAGACTTTAGTATGTTCAAAACAGTGCTGCAAGGATCCTGATGAGAGTGCGTAAACACGAACACATCACCCCCGTTCTTCATTCCCTTCATTGGCTTCCCATCTCCACCAGGATTGATTATAAGATCTCTCTCCTCACTCACCAGTGCATCCATGGCAACGCACCCCCCTACCTAAAAGAACTACTCACGCCACTGACCTCAACACGATCCCTCCGTTCTACCTACTCATACCGCCTCCTCCTTCCCTGGACTAAGCTCAGCACCATGGGTGATCGGGCCTTCTGTTCTGCTGCCCCTCGTCTGTGGAATGCCCTCCCTGACCATCTCAGGGCTCCACAGACGACTGACACATTTAAAAAAGGACTTAAAACTTTCCTTTTTAGCAGAACCTATAACCTTAATTAACATTGCTGCTTTTTGGTCAGGCTTTTATATAGTTATTTTATTTTTTTATTGATGCTTTTATCTGCTTTTGCTTTGTATCACTTTGAGATTCGATCCAAATGTAAAGTGCATTATAAATTAAATGTATTAGTATATTATTATTATTATTAGTTTGTTTCGGCAATCTCCAGCAGGACGGTTTGTACCCTTTGCATGCTCGTATAATATTTTCGCCAAAATTAGCATCTCTGTGCAATGGGATTAAACGTACTTAAAAGAAACTGACTTCTTTTCCACGGCCAATTAACAAGTTTTCTACTTTGTGTACAAGCCAAAAAAAAAGGGTGATTATTGGCATTTTCACCCAGGTGTCATAATAACATAACAGCTGATGAGTAGCCAGAACAATGATAATTATACGACCCCATAATTAAATCCGATTGTATCCTTTCCCAATGAAGACAAACGTTTGATGACAATGTGGTGCAGAAGAACCATGCAGAAGATCCTGTTTCCCTGCAGACATAAATCACACAGTAATAAAATAGTAAACTGTGGCAAGTTAAGTGACAGACAGCAGCCTTTAAGTCCCAGCTAGATAGTGCCCAGAATATCTGAACAGTCATCATTAGAAAACTGTAGTAATATAATTAAATTAAACAATCTGTTCCAAGTTTGATATACTTGAAATGAAATATATTCCTACAATGTAAGACACTATAAAGGAAGTCAAGTAAATTGTATTTCCTCTCTTGTGGTGGAAGACAATTAGAACAAAGTGCCATAAATTCTTAATCTTACATTTGTGAACTTAATTTATTCACATCATACAATTCATTCTGTATTAATGGCATACGTACACTGCAATATAAATAAAGATGTACAAACTTGCATAACTAGAGGGTAAAAAATAAAATAAAAATAAAAATGATTAAGCAGCCAGGACAAACCAAGTCACCATGGCACACAGCACAGCCATCCACATTTATTCACACACACTCGTTTGAGATTGATACATAGTATGCAACAGTCCAATAATCCCAACAATATACGTCTGTCAGCTCACAGTAAAAAAATTGAGGAAACCATTCAATGATGACATAAAAGATGAAAATATTATCAAAGCCAAACCCTTCCAAGGGGAGAAATGGGTAGGTTTAACATTTTCTTACAACGCACTACATAACATTTTTCTTGAAAATAACAAAAAAGGAAACCAACAAACGTGTTATCAGTGGATGTTTTTAAGGAACTAAAAAGCTGGAAGTCCACATGTCTTCCATTTAGCTAATGAAAACAGAGCTGGTCACAGCATTCAGCCAAGATTAGAGAAAATAATTGCCTGATTAGACTGTGCTTCTTGTGCTGCACACAGCTGGATGGAAAGAATATGCGCTAACAGCAAAATCTCGTCAAAGTCTATTTGCTATAACTAACTGTGTGTCAATGGGGTCCCAGAGCGAACAATATTCCAGCAGCACAGAGAGGCATTTCAAGTTGATGAAAACTTACCAGGACACAAAGTCTGACACGTGAGGGGGGTTAAATTCAGACCAGAAGAAAAACACAACATCCATTATGCTACTCAAGCCAGCAGAGAGCAAGCACAGTTGACATGGCACCATTGGCCAACAGCAGTAAGAGTCCAAACAGGCATTAATCATGGGATATCTGGACTATATAACAGACTGGGCAGCCATTTAACAGCATTTTAGTAAATGGCTAAAATCGTTCTTTTCTGCACAATCCCTCTCAGTCACTACTATGGACTGAGCCCTCATCCGCACATCCACACTTTGTATCCACACAACACTTCAAACATGTTAAACACAGACAAGAATGAAAAACTGAAAATATGTTAACTTTCATGCAATGGAGAGAAAATCCCTAATCTTTAACAAACAAACAAACAGGGAGGAGAAAAAACAGGTCCTTCCAATGAAGGTTGGGCTCAAGTCCATTTAAAAAGGCCCATCAGTCCCAGTGTTCAAAGTCAAACTGAGTCCTCTTCATATTCTCTGTATCTTTTCGGCAACAACCACAGGATTCTCTTTGCGAATCCTGTCAGCAGCTTCAGCTTTGTAGTCGTACGGACAGTTATGCTTATCGGAGTAACGGTGAAGACCACAGAACAGATTCCCACAGCGGCAGTCAAAGCCTGAAACACCACAGGAGAAGACACTATGAGTCAAATCAAAAGATGTGTTAACAATGGCAGAATAATAATACATTTAATTTATAGAGCACTTTACATTTGGATCAAATCTCAAAGAGTTTCAAGTTAAAAGCAGATAAAAGCATTAATAAAAAAATATGTATATAAAATAATAATATAAAAATATATGACCAAAAAGCAGCAATGTTAATTAAAAGTCATAAGTTCTGCTAAAAATTAAAGTTTTAAGTCCTTTTTTAAAAGTCTCTGTCGTCTCTTCGGCCTTCAGATGGTCAGGGAGGGCATTCCAAAGACAAGGGGCAGAGGAAAAGAAGGCAGTATCTCAGTATCTTGCTGAAGGAAACTTAGACATGTGGACCCCATTGGCCAGGGATTGAACCACCGACCCTCAACAACCGCTGGACCACCGCTTTTCTCAACTGAGCCACCATTGCCCCAAAAATGATCTTTAAAGTTTATGATTCATTCATTCCAAATGTGCATTTCAAATTTAACAATTTTTTAACCTAACAGCACATATTTATATATGCAATTGATTTAATTTAATGACGTAGTTAAATCAATCATTTTTTTTAAATCACCTACTGGTGAATTTGGGTGGGTCTTTACACATGAACTGTGTTTTTTAGGCTGAGCAAAATAGGAAAATTAACTTCAAGGAAAAACCTTCAGCTGAATTAACTTATTGACCAAAACACACGCTCCTCTTTCAGTATCTACACTGCCTCAAGAGAAATGTTTTACATTTACCTTTGATGCAAAAGATTTCTATTGGAAAAAGTCAAGTTTATCCCACAGCACAGTGCTGTGGACTTAACATAATGTCAGATAAGAAAAAAGAACTGTTGTGTGATACCTCTGGTTTCATTAGTTTGTTTTGGTACTCTCCGGAAGGACGGTTTCTACCCTTTGCATGCTCGTATAATATTTTCGCCAAAATTAGCATCTCTGTGGAATGAGATTAAACGTACTTAAAAGCAACTGACTTCTGTTCCACGGCCAATTAACAAGTTTTCTACTTTGTGTACAAGCCAAGAAAAATGGGTGCTGGCAATACTGGCCTGATCTTCCGAAATAAATTTCATGGAAGAAATGGGTGAACAGCCAAAGAGTGCATTAATCTCTGCATGATTTGTGGGGTCAGGTTTTGCCAGCCGGTAAAATAAGGGACATTGCTCATGGAATACTTAGTACAAGAAGGTGCGTAAGTGGGTACACTGCGATAGGGACTTTGTTGGGGAGGCGGACCCCAGGTTTTTGTGCCCATTGACTTTCGTGATACTGTTTTGCAAGTTTCAAATGATAACTGTGGCCTTTTGGAAGTGGTAAAAATTCATGACATTGTGCGGTGCCGTTTGTTTTTGCCTCATTTGAAGCGCGATGTCTGAAAATAAGTAAAGTTACACCATACTTTCCAATTCACTGGCAAACGGAGCACCTCTCCGCGCTACTCCTACTGTCGCCAACCATTTGAGCTTTTGATCATAGATTGTGTTGTGCCCATTAAGTGTAGTAGGGCCTTGTTGTGCTTTAAAGTCTGACTGCGATGTGCCAAGGTACGGGCTATCCAACTGCAATTCCCTCATGTTCCCTCAAAGTGAAATCGGTGGTTAAGGCCTTAACCCAGTTTATCTCCAGTTTTTGGAATTCCACAGGTGATCCAACGGAATCGAAGGGCTTACTTTTCCTTCTGCATGGGTTGAGCAGATTCTGCAGCAGCTTCAGGTGAAGTATAACCGTGCGCCAGTGCGTCATGCACAGAGCCATGGGGTATTTGACCGTTTCCACCAGACTTTGAAATCAATGTTATATGCATATGTTGTGGAAATGGTGAGAGACTAGGAACAGGGACTTCCATTGTCCATGTTAGATGCTGTGCAGGAAAGCGCTGCGTAGAGCCCTAATTATTTCGGTTTTTGGACATACATAGCGTGGCCCTTTAGCCGTTTTACAGGATGGATTGACGGAAAGTGAACCTCCCAAAATTCTTTAGGAATGTTTGTATTGTAGTCACTTTGATGTTGCAGTAGTGTTCAAACAACCTTGCTTAATGGTAATAGAAATGAAAAAGAAAGGTTTTTGTTATGTGAGATGTTAGTAGTGTGATGATCCCTTTGGAGTAAGATTATTATTTTTGGACTAATTTGGTTCAATAAAAACTCTTGTTTACAGTTAAATATGGTGTGTTTCCCCTTTTTTACCATGACCTGGCTCAGCTGGCCACACCGCTCTTTTTAGAATTGGTATATCAGCCATTTCTTTCTTACCTGTAAGGCCAATCTTTTTGCGGCACATAAAGCAGCGATTCTTCTTGGGTTTTGGGGGCTCTGGGGCTATGTAGTCAACACTGCCAGCAGTGGAGGGATGGGAAGCTGAAAATGTGGGTTGACTCGACACTGGAGACATAAAATAACATATACATCTCAGTAATTTACTGTTAATCCCTTACCAGTCTATAGAAAGAAACACCATAAGCTCAAAAAAGGACATTGAAAAGGGGACCAAAACCTACAAGTAAATGTAAATGTTAGTATATTAGGGTACATTTTTAATGTTTTTAGAAATTAATGTCTGTTCAATCTTCAGTCTTCTTAATCACATGAATGGACCTACCCCTTAAATGAAATATTCTCATAAGTCCTCCTCACCTATGGAAAACGCGAACTTACATAGATCACACTTCAATAAAAGGTGCCCCTGAAGAAACCAAATCCATATAATCTCTTGTATCATGAATGAAATGAAAAATATCAATCAGTGAATATAAAACCTGAACCTGAATTATTTCTGGAAGTTACATTATTCTGTATCTTACAATACACCAGTGGTATATTTTTACCTGTGTAATTTGATTTATTCCCTGATATAAAAAAAAACCCAGACACATATTTAGTACCCACCTGGCTCTGTGAACTCCAAATTGTTTCTTGTTGCTTCCTTCTCCTTACAGAGGAGACTCAGTTCATTCATCTGTTGTGTTACTGTAATGCCAGCTGACTCCCCACTGCAAAAGTTTAAAAAGATATAACATAAATTATTTTACTTTTTCAGGAGAATAAATTAATAACATATGCCTATAACATGCCTATATCAAAATGACTTTAATTTGCGTAAGAGATGTATAATAAAAAGGATGAACAGATTTTTGTCACAACAGCTATATTGACATTGAATACCATGTTACCCAATTTTACTTTTCGAAAAGACGGGTTACACTTGCTCTAGGTGGAAGGAAACTTTTATTCAAAGCAGCAATAACACCCATTTACCCTTCAATTTAATGTCCTGGGTCCTGTCGGGAAAGAGTTCCACCGTTTCAGATTTAATGATGTCTTTTAAGTGGGTGTTATACCCAAATAAATTACCCACTTATTCACGACTTTGTAAATGAAACCCTTAAAATAGTCAAACGTATTAATACTTTCTCAACATAACAAGTTTAACAATAAAAAATCCACATTTGTATAGAGTGCAGGCTACTCCGACTTTTCTGAGGGAAAAGACTGCAGATAAAAGGTAATTTAGGAATTTTTCAAGACCATCATAAAAAAAATTAAATGAATGTAAATATTTAAGACCTTGTACATAGTACTTCATAAGGTCTGTATATCAGAATATTAAATTTTAGACATCAAAATGTTTTAGACCTAGCAGAAACCCAGCAATTGTGTTGATATCTTTAGTGACTTTTTGACCAGCATTATATGCCAGTTGTTGCAACAGCATCAATCCTTTTTTGAATGTTGACACGACACTGTTCAAAAAAAATAAAGGAACACTTAAATCTTGGCTTGATCTTGATGAGCAAATTACTAAAGTTGAAAATCTTGCATTGACTCATTTGTTGAGAACAAAATGACAAAAATAACAGTAAATCTTAACCAAAACCAACAACCAAATGAGGGTTGGTTTTGAAATTGCACCAAAAATCAAAGTAACATTTTTTAAATCACAGGCTGATCCAACTTGCGTGAATTTTGTCACAACTAATAATATATCTCAGTAGTATGTATGCCTGAAAGTACTCCAAATGACTTTCGGCATACTTATGATTAAGCGGATGGATGCTGCCTGGTTATCTCCTTCCAGACCTGTTTTTGGACATCAGTGAGCTCCTAGACAGTGGTGGTACTTGGTGGCATTTGATGCAGCGATGCATAAGGTCTAACAATCAAACTGAGGATTACATCCAGATACCTAACAGCAGTCAGGTTACCGTTTAGTAGTAAATGGAGGTGTGTGGCCCTCAAAGGACATGCCTCCCCAGACCATCACTGACCCACTACCAAACAGGTCCTGCTAGATGATGTTTCAGGAAACATAATGTTCACCATGGCATCTCCAGACTCTTTCACGCCTGTAAGGTGAGCTGAACCTGAAACTGCTTACATATTTGAAGAAACTGAGGCACTAATGGCAGAATCAATCTGCTCGGTGCTGGCACAGGTTCCACTAGAGGATGTGGGGGCCTCATGCTACCCTCATGGAGTCTTGTTTCTGACAGTTTGGTCAGAAACATGCACACCTGCAGTCTGCTGCAGGTCATTTTGTAAGGCTTTGGCAGTGCTCCTCCTGTTCCTCCTCACACAAAAGAGTAGATACCAGTTCCGTTTATGGGTTAATTTCTATCTAAGGACAAGTTGAGCTTGGCAAGTGTAAAGACCCGTCTCCTGGTATCTCCTCCATGCTCTTGAGACTGTGCTGGGAGACACAGCAAAACTATTTTGCAACCGCACGTATGGAGATGCCATCCTGATAGGGCTGCAGGTACCTCCTCATGCTATCTGTAGTGACAAGGGCCCTAGCAGAACAGAAAAGTGGAGGATATCGTTCTGTAAGGGCAGAGCATGGTCTGTGGCAACCACATGCAAAACCATTCCCTTTTTTTAGGCTTGTGTTGCTTTTGCCTCTCCATTGCACCTGTTGTCACTTTCATTTGTACCAAAGCAAGTGAAAATGTTTCCTGACTTTTGCTTCCTAAATGGATAGATTGGTATCTCTGAAGTTAAGTTTAATTGGTTTTATACTGTAATGAGTAAGTGTTCTATATTTTTTTTGGCAGTGTAGTATCAGAGTTTCAATTTCTGTTACAGAAACAATCACGTAAGCACAGTAGAGGATATATTATGGATTCAACATCAAGAATAAGTCATTTCAATACACCTAGATTCCTCACCTGAGGGCCTCAGTGGCTGCAGCTTCAGCTGAGGCAGTGGCCTCAGCTACTCCCTCTGCAGCAGCAACAGCAGCTGCGGCTGCTGCTGCTGCATTATTCAGAGTGGCCTCTAACCTTTTGATGGCAGAAGCCTCAGCTGAGGGACCACTACTACCTCCTTAGGAAGGAACATTTCAAATCATGTTAGTCTGACATAAAAAGTTTGGAACTTTGCCCTGCATGATAATGAAAACAAGACAACACTGCAGGCCCAACAGGACTTACCCACAGTACTCAAAGAATTGACTCCTCCACTGTTCTGTCTTGACAGGTGCTCCTTATGGCACACAGAGCACATACCATTAGTCCTTGGGTTGCCGTAAAAACCACAACCAGTGGGACATAGCATAGGAACTGGGCTCTGATTTGTCTCCTGGGCCATATTGATACCTACTACCAGAGAGTTGACCTGGAGAAAAAAACAAAAGACATACGTTGGGGTGATGATTGTGTAGGTATAACCTAAATACAGAGAGGAATCCAAAAAAAGAACTCAGAGAGCGCTAACCTCAACCAAGGGCCAAAACCTACTTCTGAACCTACTCTTAAGCTGACAATGTTTCATCATTTCCTGTTCCTCTCCAGTGCAAAACATCAAAGTAACAATGCACAATGGTACCCAAATCTACCGACTACTCTAACAAAAACTCCGAGTATCGATCCAAATAGAAGGAACACTGCACTGGCTGTTGCGCTTGGCAACATCCGGAAACTAAAAAACAAAACCATATTTCGTTTCTTTCCTCATGCCTTTTTTTTTTTTAGAATCAAAGTAGAAAATAAAAATCAAACAATTTAGTAAAAATAAAAGTTTCTATCCCTACTTGATCTTTCAAAGGAAAAACGCTTTGTTTTTCAATGTTGATTCTTGTATCTCATGAAGAAATAATCTAAATACCCATCGTTTTTTAATATTCATTTCTGAAACAAAATACCAAAACATACAGACCCTGTACCTAGTAAACAATCATCACCTCTTGCTTAACTTACCACACTCATTGTTTGTCAGGTAGCTATTATTAATAGGTTAAGGCGTAGTCCACATTTGAATTTGGTTTGTTTAGCTGCTGAGCTATGCAATGCAATTATCGTTATACCCTTTAGAAAAAAGTCATCAAACAAAGGCGGTACATATGAAATACATTAGAAAGGACCAGACATAATTGTTTGGTCTCCATCACTATCTGCTTGAATGTACCTGTACAATGAGACAATTGCTTCATTTAAGCAGTCATATGTAAGGTTTGTCAAATATCTATCCACCATCTATCTTCGTTGGAGGAAAGCTACCACAACTAAGGTTTGTTATGTTTTCACAGGAGTCCATACCATATTGCAAGAATGGGGTTTAATAATAATCGTCAAAAAATGGGGAAGCAACATTGCTACTATTTAGTTGTGAGCTGCATTTTCACGACTGCCAGTAAACTGCAGCACTCAAAGCAACCCAGGGCTCACAAGACCCTGTGCGTGGTAGCTTCTCTGCCACAGAAGTTCGATGTGACATAGATCACAGAGGCACGCTCACTCACCAAGTTCCTTTAGTACAGGTCCGGCTTTGAACACATCTACTCCAAAAACAAGATCGAGAGCAACGCAGAGCTACCGTTATGTTGGAGTAGGTTTTCAAACATTCGATCGCCTTTCTGACCAAATGCGAAAGAATCACTATGAATACAGCAATGAAAAATATTTAAAGTTTTACAGAATTACAGCCGGGTTGTTATTTGCAGGGAATCAATCTGACACGATCACAAAATGATGCACATCTCCAGCGGTAATTCACAATAATGACATTTATATAGCATATTACCAGGCTCAGCAACTACTTCTCTTGTTAGATGTACACAATGTAAATCTTTAAAACAATAAATATCTTGAATAAAAGCTGCACTATTGGCTTTACTCCTGATAAGCACCGGGCCACAGCAATATCACTTCGTCAAATCCACTTAGTCATCCTAGCTAACTAGTAGCTGTTGATAACGCCTTAGTTTAAAAAATAAGCTATGCTACGTAGCAAGTACACTACCAACGCTTGAGTAGCCATGAAGCTTAAAGTCAAAATAGACACAAACATCCAACTCTAGCAATGTATTTAGTACAATTATCATTCTCTCGTATACTCGCTAATGTTAGCATGCTAGAGTTGAGACCTTAACAGAAACTGTTAGCATTGCTGCCTTAGCATTGTCGTTTCTTTGTGTTTTGTTGCAGCTCTGCGAAACTGCTTGTAATAACAAAAAATTTTTTTAAAAAAAGGAAATTTAATTGCGAGTGTTGTCATTTAAACAGGACATATAAGTGGTCGGTTAAAATAGTTAAGTGACATATAATAACTGCAAAACCTAGACGTAGCCAAAGATAACTCACCACACTTTCAGCAACTCTACCTGTGCCAGTGATCGGGGTTAACGTTGGCTAAGATACATATATATACAAATTTTGTTTGAAAATAGGTTGTCATCGTGACAAGGGGAAACTGGAGAAAGGATTGTTGAGTTCCGAAGCTATCTGTTCACTGGTGTTTTATTTGATTAACAAGATTACAGTTGGATAAGTTTTCAGCGACACGTGCCTGACAAAGGGAGCGTTTCTATGATCCTCTCTTGGAAAAATAAAGTACCGACGTTTAAGATCGCTTCGTCGTTATCTTTAAGCTTTTCGAACCAAAAAACATAACTTTAACCTTTATATTGATGTTTTGGTTACTTCCCAAACCCACCACTATGATTTACAGTGCTTACTTACCTTCTGTGTCTGAGAAACGTTTTTCTGGATGCTTTTGGATTTGACTAATAGTTACGTTTAACTTACTAGGGCCGTCTAGGTTATTTAGTTTTATTTTCAGTCCTCTACAAACTAATACTACCCTGATAACTTCTTGCTGATGTCGACTGTCGTTGTTAAGAAAGTGAAGTCGGTTATCATTTTACGTGATGTGTTCGTCTCTCTCTCTCTTTCCGGTGGACGTCACGGAAACTGATTGGGGAGCAGGGTTTTGCTGTTTATTATGTCAGACATAGGATAAATTCAGTGACTCTTAAAATTAGTGACTCTTAAAAATAATTACAGACCGGACGAAGATTTCCCGTTTTCCCGACACTTGCTTTTATGACAAAATATTTAATTTAAAAGGTCCAGCGTGTTAACTTTTGTGGCATCCAGTGGTGAACTTCCAGAACGCAACTTAACACATTAAGGACACCCCTAACTATCCAAGAAACTATGGTGGCCTTCAGGTGCCAAAATGGGCTCATCCAGTATCTTGTCTAGTGATGAGGTTCCTTTAGATAAATATATTTAGAAATGTAAAACTGTTGGTCAAAGTTGACATGTAAGAAAAGGAATACTATTACTTGTTCAAAACTCAGTTAGAGTTGTTGTGGTTGCTCTGTCCCTCACTTGGGTGGGAGCAGTAAAGGTTATTTACAAAAAAAATTAGCGCCAGACTTGCTGTCAAAGAAAGAAGTACTAGGCTAATCGCTCCTAATGAGGAGAGACAGTGCGGCAAGCACTCTCCCTCACCTTCCCTACCTGAAATTGTTCCTAATCTGAACGCGAGCCACTCGTGTCGCACCCCCACAGACTAAATACGCCAACGAAAACTGCACTGTGCGGCTGACGGTGTCCTGTCCCCGCTGTTAAATGCGTAAAGCACGAAGACCCGACTGTGAAACCATTGAGGGGATGTCAATGGTTCAGCGGACCGGTTCTGAAGTGATCGTTACCTGGGAGGAGAGACACCTGCCAAGTCGACTCCCCTTGGCGGACTGCACAGATCCCACTGCTTACCTCCAATCATTTCATAAGGCATCATGTTGCTTTAATGGTGAAGTTTGGTGCTCTATTACTTTTTATTTCTCTGAACTGCACATAATACACCGATCCTCTAAATATTTTATTAAAAAAACTTATTTTATTCTATTTTAGCATAATCTTAATTTATTTATTGGTGCTCTTCTTTATTAGCTCACAATTGTAAAGTCTTCTGTCTTACACTGAATTGCTGATTTGTGTCTGGTTTGTCTAGCCAGGAGACTGTACAAACATGGAGGACTACATATGAAAGGGAGGTCCCGCTCCTATGTAGATTTTGAGTATTTTACAAACTAATATTAAAAAAAATACATGTTTTTATTTTCATCTAATAGTACACCGAAAAATCTATTTATGAATATTATATTGCATTTATTTAAAGGATAACTCTAAATTGTACACATTGTATCTTTAATTCAGATGACACAATTAAGCTCCTTACCACTTTTTTCAAATATTCAAATGTACCAACATTGCAGACATGTACTCCATACTCCCAATATAGTAAAAAACAAACAAACAAACAAATAAATAGCTTCAGAAAAAAGAGATACAGAAAATACTTTAAAGAGCCCGTCCTCTTTCAATAGATCTCTTGACAGTTTGAGTGTTTTGATACTATAGACAGTGCACAATCTTGATACCTGTACTGCATGATTAAAATTCAATGTTTACATAAACAGGAAGACGCAATAATATTGTGCCTTGGCTTGCAGGTTGTAAAATTCAGTTTCTTAAGTGACGTTCACTCAAACGGCCTCTAGAATATGGATTTCACTATTTTGGGTGACAGGTTCAGTATATATATATTAAAGTATTGGTGGCTTAGAAAGCTTTTTCCCTGTAAGAACTGACTACTTAATATTAACTGATACCAAGTCTGATTCCGTTATTAATTTTTTATATTTCTACCCCTATTTTCATGTTTTTGTGGAACCTTTATGAAAGCATTGCTCAGCAATTCCTCACACACTACGACATTTGCCTGAGCTTGCTGCAAAATTTGAAAGACAATAAATCGGAAAATCATGAAGTAAACTTTATTGGGTCAAGTACAAAAATGTTCAACTTGCTATCTATTTTGAGTTCTATGGGAGCTACACAAATTGATCGACTGAACAGAAAATAAAGTTTATATTCATGAATTCTGTCCATTATAAGAGGTTCATTTTACATCTTCCCTGTAAGCCAATAAAAAATAGCAACATGCATTTATTTTTGACAAACAGTTTTCAAATGAAAATCCCTGCAAGATTTGCCTTCATTTGAAGAATATATGTTTCAAATCTAACTTGCCATGGGTTAGAGAGAAAAGGGGTAAATTTAACTTGGGATTAATTTATCCGCAAAAAATTACCTGACATTAGTATATCGGCTACAAATTTGTAGCATTTGTATCAGATAATCAATACAAACACAAAGATACTACAATTTCACTGTCGCACATCTGCTAAATGAGAATTTGTTTAATACCTGTAAATGGTCCCCTTTAAATAAATAGATATTCCAAATCTAATGTAAATGTAATTAATCTAATGTAAATCTAAAATTACGAATTCTAAAATACCCAATCACTATCAACTATTTACAAGTTTGTATTAGAGCAAATGTAAAGATCATCAACGCTTTTAAAGTGTGATAAATAAGAGCAGCGCCAAACAGGAAAAGGAAACGAACGCTGGAGGAAAGAAATATGACGTCATCACTAGTTGTCCAGGAAACGCATTTGAAAAAGATGTGCTCGACCAATCAGGCACCCGATGAGTTCAGGGCGAAACCAATCAGATAGCATTGAGCGAGGATTTAAACCAAGACGCTAGAACACAAAATTAACTACATCGCATCGGTAACCATTACGATTCGCCATCGTTTTGTGATAGCAGTGCACGTTTCATCATGGCTCTTCGAATGACCAGAGTAAGTATTTTAAGCGTCTTATTTGTTTTTTTTGTCCAATTACGGCTGGATACGTAGGCACAGCAAGTTTATGGAGTTTTACTGTTTTAACACCTGATAATTCTTAGACTAGTAGGTGTGTACTTTGTTCTTGTGTAATCATCAATAATGGCAACCTTATTCAACAATGATTGGAAAACTTGAAACGTGCTTTCATATTTCTACAGAACCGTATGGCTTCCACTAGGACAGATCTCGAGGGAAAGGCCTGCACGGTGACTGGGCCATCCGCGAAGCCTCGAGCTGCGCTTGGAGAAATTGGGAATATTGCGGTCAACAAGGAACCACAGAAAAAGGTAAAAATATGACTTCATTACAAAGTATCACAAGTTAAGGCCACGAGCTTGGTAATTCTAATAAAAAAATGGTTATGTTTACAGTCTAACAAATCTTCCAACAGCCTGCTCCGTACGTTGAGCAGGCGGCAGCTTTTTTGTTTTTTTTTTGTTTTTTTAAAATGTTTATTCGAAATGCAATCGTGGAAACCTTTGCACACCAGCTCAGTACACCTTAATGCACTTACTGACTTTTGCTTAAACAGAATCAATTCATGCCCTCTGTGGAAAGAAATGCTCATTAAACTTAAACTAAAGGCCAAAGCAATGGGCTTGTTTTGTCAGCCAGTTATTTCACTAGGAGTGTACCAATAATTTTTCGAAAAATAAATTAGTTTGTTTGAGTTTTCCCTTTACAGGATATACCAACTATGCCTTTCATATTAACTGATGCATTTTCATTACAGAATGTAAAAACAGAGGCCACTAAGAAGACTAAAGTCCCCACTAAAGTTGAAAGGGCAGTTGAACAACCAAAAGATGTTCCTGTCAAACCTAAGCCTGAGTTGCAGGTGAGGTATTTGATGATAAAAAGATGTTGCTGTGAGGTGTGGTGCAATTGTTAAACTCACCCTGGGATTTTTGTTCCAGCTTCTGCCTGAGCCATCATCCCCCACCCCAATGGAGACTTCAGGCTGTGAGCCCGCTGACCTCTGTCAGGCATTTTCAGATGTCATTCTTCACACTGCTATCAGGGATGTGGATGCGGATGACTATGACAACCCAATGCTATGCAGTGAATATGTGAAACACATATACAAGTACCTCCGACAACTCGAGGCGAGGAAAAAAAGATCTGAATGTTATTTCTAGTACCCAAAGTTCTCAACTTCTAATCCAGTGTCCTGTCTCTTTAGACTGAACAAAACATCAGACCTGCTTATCTGCAGGGTCGAGAGATAACTGGTAACATGCGGGCAATTCTCATTGACTGGTTAGTGCAAGTAAACCTCAAGTTCCGTCTGCTGCAGGAGACAATGTACATGACCGTAGGAATCATTGACCGCTTTCTTCAGGTGGGTGCCATTATACAAAAAACACTATTCATGGAATGTTATGCTACAATACCTATCCTAACCATGCACAAGTTTATGAATAAATAATTTTACCTCTATCAGGACCACCCAGTCCCTAAGAAGCAGCTGCAGCTGGTTGGCGTGACTGCCATGTTTCTGGCGTCCAAGTATGAGGAGATGTATCCTCCTGAGATCTCAGATTTTGCCTACGTGACGGACCGGGCCTATACCACTGCCCAAATCAGAGACATGGAGATGACAATCCTCCGGGTGCTTAAGTTCCAGCTGGGTCGTCCTCTTCCCCTGCAGTTTCTCAGAAGGGCCTCAAAGATTTACGAGGTAACTAATGCTTCAATCGGGCAAAAGGTAGATTTGGTGACTATTGGGCTGCATGAAACTATGACAATTATCAATTAATCGTTTAGTCTTGGAATAATGAATACCTCAGGGTCTACATTGACACAAATGTTCTTCATTTGACCCACGATCAAATTTAAACGTGTCCTTAAAATAATTGTAAATAGTTGGAGGGAACGTGAACCAGAACATTTAATTTGTTTCTATTTTCTTGTTGCTACAGCTCCCATAATAAGTTGATCTCTATATGTCCTCCTTCAGGTGACTGCTGAGCAACACACACTGGCCAAATACCTCCTGGAGCTCACCATGGTTGACTACGACATGGTTCACTACCCACCTTCCATTGTGGCGAGTGCTGCTTTGTCACTAACCCTCAAGGTCTTGGATGCTGGTGAATGGGTGAGTATCTTCTAGTAACCAAACTTTCGATTCAGATGTAGCTCCCCTGAGATTACACTATCGGTAGCTCTATGTGGATAATTTATATTTGCCATTCTCAAACTTCCAAAATACCTTAGGTTTTGCCCCAAAGTCTTGTTTATAGTCAATGGTACAAAGTAATACTTGATAAAGGATTGCAGTGCAAGTTCAAGGTACCATAACAATTTATTTAATACAACTTTGTTTCCCAAGTATGAAGAAAATAGTTGTTGTTTTTTCTGTAAGAAGAAAATACTACTTAATTTGCCAGTTGGTATACATATTCCCTATTAAAAACGGCGACATGAGTCATCAAACTGCTGAAAATAGGTCTGTTGTCTTAGCTCATGTGGGGTTGTTGGCAGATTTACATTACACATTATACAACAGACTGTAAAGAAGTTGAAATGAGCACTCTAATGCACTTAAATAGAAACATACAGCAGTATGTTAAAGATACAGACCGCTTTACAGCATAATGAATGCTTGTAGTCCTGACATGCTTAGAATGCCTACTTGAGTTAGGATTTGAAGACTGATAGTGTTTTCTGATTTTCGGATTAGAAGATCCAGCTAAAGACTTCAACTATTTTTTTTAGTTCTATAGATGAGCAATACAAGGTTATATAACCTGCATAGGTATAGTTTGCTGTCAAGACTGCAAAAGCTTGGTTCCTACAAATTTGATTCCAGCTGCCATGCGTGTCTTTCCCAGGATGTGACCCTGCAACACTATATGGACTACACTGCAGAGAGTTTGATTCCTGTGATGGCACACATTGCCAAAAATGTTGTTAAGGTGACTGAGGGGCTGACAAAACATATGGTAAGTCAAGTCAAACTTGCGTTTCCGTGCTTGATACCCCAAAAATGTTACCACCACTTACTGCCATTGCTAAACTGCAATATGATAAATGTGCTAATTCTAATATGGCTATTAAAAGTCAGTTACGTGTGTTCTTATGCTAAATTGGTTTCCTTGCAGGCTATTAAAGGAAAATACTCTACTTCAAAGCAAATGAGGATTGCCACTATCTCCGAACTAAAGAATTCATTGGTGAAAGATCTAGCAAAGAAAGTAAACCAGTGAGATGGACAAATGTTTTCAGCACAATGTGCTAAACTTAAACTGTACAGTTGTAACTTAAATTATCCATATCTTTGAACTCGTGGCATGCTTTTACCCAGTCAGCAATTTAAGGGACCAATGGACAGAAATGGTCTTATCTCTTAAATGGCTTTTTTTTTTTGTGTGTGTGTGATTTTTGTACTTTTAACTGATTTTACATTTTCAAAGCATCTATTAAATGGCTCAAAACAGCAATTGTCGTTCATGTTTATCACCACTAGAGGCTGATCTACGACCAAACGTCAATTGGTCTAGCTGACCAGGTTTTTTTTTTTTTTTTTTTTGTATTTAAAAAGGAAAAAAATACTCCGAACCCATTAACTGTGTTTTAGGGAGTGGGTGAGTTGTGCTTCTAGATGCCTCAAGAATCGTTATAAAAGCAGTGGGATCTATTCTACTTAACATGTCTGCAAATGAAAATACTCCTGCACTTGTCAATCAGTTTAATGGCCTAGACTGTTACACAATGACTCTACTCAGTAACTTTCTGATCAGGGAAAGATGTTCTCATATTCGCTCACTATGCTTATTAGCATGCAAATTTCTGGAATACTATTATCGATAATGGAATCAAGCATATACCTCACAGAGGGAAAATCACAGGTGTTAACACAGTGGCGGTCAATTGGGATTAAGTTAGGTTGGACAATACAAGGTGAATGTTGACACCATCAGTTTTATTCATGTCTCTTCTATGAAATCAGTTTCTTCCATAAGTCTTAATGAGTAGCACACCTTTACGAAGGATTTTGACCACGCTTTATTTAGTTCACTCTTTAGCAGTTATAAATCAAATTTAGTTGACCTTTTAAGAAAACCCACAACACTGGGCCATCAGAATATCTCCGGTCAACCCTTTCATGTTAGTGCTGATTGATCATTAGAGTACTTGTGAAGAGATTTAGCTTCTGTAGCTTACGTGAGATCTGCATGTCTTCAAACTCCAACTGCATCACATCCAGCTGCCGCATTTAATGCTAATGCATGTGCTAGAGTAGGGGCCACTATCACTATGACCTGCTTGCAACTGAGACACTAGGGAGGCAGCATCTCACCTACATCCGTCCGGGCCCAGGGAGTGCTTTCCCGCCATCTGCAAGGCATGAGTCACTCTGACATGTGTATCATAAGGCTATCGCTCCCAAAGGCCTGCTGAATAACAGCTTGAATACATCTGTTGCTGTAAAAGTAGTTACAAGACATCTGCCACTGAGAGGGGAAAAACATTAATTGGCATGCTAAGTTTAGGTTTATTGTAGTTAATGCACATTGTTCCACATTAAAAATCAGTGGTGCTATAAACTTGTGAGCTATAAATAAAACCATGCTTTGTTATCAAATACACAACAGTTCTGGCAACCCTGATCTAAGAATGTCAGCAGTCCTGTTAACTAACAATGATATAAATGCACACCTTTAGAGAACATATCTTTCATCCAACACGCTTATGAGCTTCTTTAGCTACACAATAATTTGGCTCAAATATCCTGCTCAGCCATACTTTTGCACCAGACATACGTACTTCACATTCATACTTTGAGGCTGAGGTCATGACTTGGCAGCCAGTTCGGTTACAAGACAGATTCTTCTTTAGCAGTGTTCCAAACCAAACCCTTGCAGCTGCCTGGAACACTTACAAAGATTCAACACAGTGATATTAACTATGATGGACAATTGAACATTGTGGCTTACAGTTAAAGACCAATTGGCTCCTTTCAACTTTTTTAATCAAAAATACAAAGACATATTTCAGGACTCATCCCATGTGGTACTGCCATACAAAATGGTTATAGGCGATGTAGTGGGGATAAGAACAGCCCAGAGATTTTGGCCTTGAAAACATTTCTTTGAACATTAAAAGGAGGCTCATTTAAATTTAAACCCAACAAAGAGACCCCTCTATCTTTTTTTAAATTTGCCATATATATTGAAGTGCTGTCAGTAGAAAAAAAAAGGGGGGGGGGGCAATTAATATCCAACCTCTATGCGGTACTACATAATTTTGTAATTTACTTCACTATGATATTAGTCATAATTTAGAGGAATTTGGAAACGATTACTGTACTGTACAAAATAAAATAAGACAACATTTGAACAGATGGAGACTAATATCAAATGTATAACTTGAACACATAGAAACTGTTAAAGTAATGATCCTTCTAATATTTTTATTTTTATTTCAAGGACGACTATTATCTATACCGAAGAATACTTTTTAATGTATGGAATAACAACATTTAAAATTTTATTTGGAAATACAATAACAAAGAATTGAATTTAGATTTTTAACACAGCAAAAAGGAGAGGGAGGATGAGATGCACCAAACTTATTTTATCATCTTTATGCAACACAAATATTAATAATTAGTTGGATAAACAAGCAAACAGAGGTAAAATGGCTCAATATAGAGAAGAAACTGACAACTATATCAATTGGAAAATTACTACTATTACTATTACTATTTACCATTATGTGTTAAAAACTGTTACCAATTGGAAGAGTATATGTAAAATCTTAAAAATAAAAGTGAATATATATACCTCAGGGAAATGACGAATGACCCAGACTTAATACCAAACCGAACCGATATAATTTCTGACACTTGTGCCACCAAGGGGTTAGTGGCATACAAACCACTATGAAAATATCACACAATGAGCTCATACAAAATGATATCCTTTAAATATGAATTATACTTATCTCATGAAGTACTCAGAGGCCAGTCCCTCTCACCACTTTATACCTCCAGTGGCTACTCTAATTCCATTTAACAAACAAACAGGAAGATAGTGTGTATTTTGTAAAATGGAAGAAACATTCTAATAAAATATATTAAAAAAACTCTGCCAACTCCTGCTCTGCCTCCTGTTTTTTGATCATTGCCACCGCCTCTATACCATACAGAAGGTCTTTTCTTACCACTGTCTTGTAAACCTTTGCCTTCACACTTGCTCCTACTATTCGGTCACTCCTAACTCCTGACACTCTTCCCCACCTAGCATGCACTCACTTCATAACCTCTTTTCCACAATCCCTGTTGCTCTGAAAAGGTCGACAAAAGTACTCCTTGCATCCTCACTGTTCCACCTGCCTGCTGCTAACCAGGACACCATGTACTCCTGATCTTGTGTACCTTGGAGACATGTACCTAAGGTTCTAGCTGACAACAACTCATACACACATGACCCACACATCTGCACAGCCCGAACTTTCCTGGCAAGTGCATAAATACCCAGGGTTCTGTTCATACTGTATCAACCTGCATTGCGTATCATCCCTCTTCTCTGTTTCTCATCTTCTCACCGTAATGCTTCAATAAAACTCACAAAACAGGTCTGAACACAGTAAATCTCTCATCTTTATTTCTGATTCATCACCCCCGAATAACCATACTGCCGTTCACAAATTGTTACCTCTTTTCTTGAACTAGTTTCCACTACTTTACTCAGATCTTCATTGTGTAGCTCTTTACTGCACAGTACTCAGAACTAAAACAAAATATCTGGCCAAAAGGTCTTCAGCAAGTATAATACACCTTGTTTACTGCAGCTTTGGGTACTATGTACGTTACTGTCTTTATTAAGTTTATTTGTAGTTTTTACCATGTTATTTACATTATTCCGAGTCACATGACCACACGACTCAGAAGCGAAGCTAACACAGCAGGTAAAGATATCATGAAATGTTTGTGTGTCATATCTGTTTTATTTAATAAATGAAGCATTAAAAAAGAGCATCCGGGTATGAAACACTTGTAAGTGTTTTTCGTAAACACTCCATCTCTAGAAGTTTTTGTGGACCATTTTTCTTAACATGTCTTTTGGAGCGTCCATGTGTTGTGAAGTTTTCTTCATTCGCTTCATGTGCTTTATCTATTTGCATGTTTTCTCTTCAGTTGCCCCTGTCGACCTCCATAGGGTCATGTTAAAGTGCTTACAGTTGTTGGATAGACAAGAAAGGTGGTAGAAACACCATTTCAGCATGCCATGTGAGGGATAGCACTGTGGCCCCACAGCAGGACGTTTCTAGATTCAACTACACATGAGGATCAGTTGCCATTTTCTCCTCTGTGTAAGTGGGTTCCCTCCAGGTGCTCTAGCTTCCCCAAACAGTCCAAAGCCATGCATCCATTATTGAATCGGTAGGTGGGTTTAAATGGACGGTCTAATTCCGATCAGATTCGGAAAAGACGTCTAATCGGAAAGAAAATGCTACATTTAAACACCCCTTTCAGAACGGAAAGAAACTTTCCGAATTATATCGCATTTCCTTGCAAGGGGGTAGTACATATCCATTCGAACAGCCATTCCGATAACCAATCGCTGCATGTTAACGCTGTATCGGAAAGCGATCTGTTTGAGTTCTATCTGCGCATGCGTATCGTCGTGACGTAATGCTCCGCTAAATCTTTTTCAGCGCCGCGATGAAGTCTAAATACGGCAACTTCAAAACAGTATCGGTATACATCGGAGAGTGATTCAGTCATTGCAACTTTGAAATATTTTAAAAGTTTTGGACGGTTTGTTATATTCTTCTTCTGGACAATTGTTGGCGGTTGGCACCGAGCTCACCGAAGCATTATCTCCACCCTATGAACCGGAGTGTGGATCGTCTGCGCATGTGTGAAAATGTTTCCGATTAGGTGGGTCGAGATGGATACCCGGTAAACACCGGGTCGGAAAAGATCACAAATCATGTAAACAGGTGACTGACATTACAATTCGGAAAGATTTAATTTGGAAATCAGAAAAGTGTCCCATGTAAACCCACCTAGTGACTCCAAACTTCAATATGATATGAATGTAAATGTGTTTTGGCCCTCTGAAGAATTGCCTTCTCAAGGGTATACCAAGCTTCTCACCTACCGTCAACTGGAATATACTCCAGTCCTGCTATTGGGCCTACAGGATGTGTTTAGACAGAAAATAGAAGAAACTGGAAATGGAAACAATCAACACTCTCCAATCACACAATTCCCACAGATTGGATGACCTTGCAGGATAACTTGCTCCACTCCACCCATTCGCTTAGAACAATTTGAAAAAAAAGTGTATGAATTCAAGCACATTTCAGTAACACTCAAGCCTGGATGCTTCTGTTTTTTTTTCCATGTTTATTCAAGTTCTCTCCATTAAATAAATTTACAGGCACGTACGTCCACAAAGAATGCAAAGCTTGACTACAGGCCTCTTAGTATTTCAGCAGTACACATCTTACCCACAAGCGAATAATCCAAGACCAGGCTTTTGTAACTCGGTCCCAGTCTAAATATCATCCAATATGCGCAGAGATTTAGCAAGCACAGCCTTCCAAGAGAATCAATACACATTTTCACCTCCCGTCCACCAAGTTTGTTTCAACAAGACAAAGTCAAATAAACAGCAAGCCCTTGCCAGAACGTTTAGGGTTTCTGTGGGGTGCTAATAGGTTGGCAGCCTGCAAGCAGAATTAAGTGGGCTTGAGAGTGAAATGAAGCTCAAATAAACACAGAGGATTTCATTTTTTCCCTGCAATTTATAGATTATTAAATAAAAATCATATGTTTGTGGAATGTTACCGACCTTGGATGCTCAAAGTCAAATTAGGGAGTAAAAAGCTTCCATTGTGGCCTAAACTGGGGAGCTTTTGAGCCAGGTGTGAAAATGATTTTCTCCAGACCACCTTAACCTCTTTGTGTATGGTTGGCATGGTTAGTATGAAATCATACCAGAAGGGCAATATGTTTTCTCTTTGGAGACACTGCATTGTGAGAGACCTTTAAAGAGAACTTTTATATTTTAATTTAGATGTCAAGGGCCGATTGAACATTCATTTTTTTTAGTTATTATAGTGTTAGTTATTCCTTTATCCATTAGAAAATGTATCAGATGGTTTTAATCAACATTTATATTTTTTCTGAGCGTATCTTGTCCATGTTAACGTAAATGCTGAAGTCCTATAAAGCTCAGAATAAAATAAAAGTATACAATTTCAGCACTAGTGGGGAAAGTATATCAAATAATAAAGAACAGGGTGTGGGATTGACAGCTCCGGAACTAAGTGAACATAGCAATAAAAATAAGCTAAAAGTTGCAATATACTTATTATACTTGGCCAAATGCTGATGGGGGATGAAAAAAAATCATATTCATGTGGGTTTAAATTAGTATTTCATGACAGAATTGCACTTAACTTCCAAAGCGGTCAGAATCTTTTCTTATTAAAATCAACAGAACTGATTAAAAGGGGCTAAATTAAGTCAATGTGTTTTAATCATGCATTCCTTGGCATCAAATGTTGTTTTTGGAGACAAAAATAAGTTATTACCTTGTTTCAGCTCTCAGAGGTTATTTTTGGCCCCTGAGCAGCGCTGATGGATCAGTTCAGAGTAGACTGTGGTTGTTGGGACCTGGGAACTGTCAGTTATTCACTTTCCATGCTGAGATTTTTCCAAAGACCCCTAATTACACAAAAGCTTGGAGATTAAATGTCTGTTCTGATTTGAAGATGGCAGCAACACTTTCTCACAGGAAGGAACCAGCCAATAACACGGTTTTTAAGGCAAAAGTAGATTTTTGGTTGTAATCCATCTCCAACTGTTTTGGTACCAGTCTACAATAGTGCTGTCATCACACCAGACGTTGCTGAACTACTGTTTGTTATAATTTGAAATATAATATGTTACATAAGTATTATTGTCCCCACTAAAATTTTCTTTACATTATCTTTGTAATTTGAAAGAATATGGTTGGTGTGTGCATGAATGGTGTTTGTGTAAGCTTTGCGATTAATGATGATTTGTCCAGTGTGTACCCTTAGGCGTGTCCATTTTCTGTCAGGATAGGGTCACAGCAATTTTAGTGCTTCTGCTTTCACTTTGTTTGTAAAATATTTGGAAGAATATGTGAAAACAATTATTTTTTCACTTTGCAAAACAATTTAATATTTTTGCAAGTACATTCAAATAGGATATATTTCTATAATATTTAGTTTTTCTTTTTTTGTGGAAACTACGCTTCCAGTCATTGTCAACATTTCTTTAAGAGTATCGCAGGACTGAACAGCGTGGAGTTTCACAAAACCTGATGGAAGGATGTAGCACAGCCACAGAAGTCACCTTCATAAACATTCACACTGCTTAAAGAATATGTTCAATTATGTACTATAACATCATTGAACCCACGCAACATTCCGTGGGTCCTTGAGCAAGACTTCAGCTCCCAGGTGCTGAAGTTGAGTTGTACTGTATGTATTTACTGTGTAACCTGTGATAAGGAAAGGAAATATTATTATTATTTTCACATTAAGAATCCATTAATTGACAAAATGATATCATGATCTTAAATTGATGCAAATGTGTATGATTATTTACCATATGATAATAATTTTGTCTTTATTACACAAAGTTAAAAATAAGTTTCTACCTATTGTGACATTAATACACTCTATAGTGGCTGAGAAGAGATCCGATCCTCAGTGTTGCACATGTCCTGCAACATACTTTATTATACTTCGACTTATTGTAGAATAAAACCAGCCTTTGTTTTGTACTTACTTATTACTATCTTATTAGTCTGCATTTGAAAATATAGCATACTCACTAATTGTTTATATATCCACTCTGATGTTCACATTACATCATGTTGACTGGGTCACCAATCCTTTGGACTTGCCTGTGTTTTAAATCTAAAGACTACTCTCCAACATAATGAGCAATAAAGGGCTATTAAGTTAATGTTGCTATTTTCCATAAGTATCAGAGGAACATTTTAAATTGTTTTATTTCCAGGGAACTGGGACATTGTTTGTGTTTTGATTTACAAGATTACTAATGATGAGAGAAGGACATGACTGTAGTGTTTGGCGCTGTGATCTGTGTTTTTTCAGACATTATTAATTTTTATGATGACTACCATGCACTGGACAGGCTGTTTTCCAAAAATGGATGAATGAATGGGTATTCTGTAGGCTGATTCCTCTCATAAATCACTCCTTTTTGTCCTTTTGTTTTTTCTCTTTTTTTTACATTTCTCTCATGAAATCCTTCAGAGGAATCCCTCTTCCACGAAAATAACAACAAAAGCCAGGATTGACTTTAAGGATGATTCCCCATTTAAGGCAGTAATAACCTTTTTTTTAAATAATTTTATTACTAAAGTTGGTGCACCTCGACTGCTATTGCTTTTCTGCACCTGGACTAATTTTGCACTATTGCATATCTGCAATTGGTTTATTTAAATTACTATTTGTAGATGCCATTGGAGATTGGATTCTTTCCCTTTTCCCCCTTGTCCTAAGATTTGCATGCACTTTATTCTTTTATACTAATGTACATGTGTATTTTATTTATTCCTTTTCTTATTTCTTAATGTCTTTCCTGTGTATGTATGTATATACATATATCTAAGGCATGTGTAGTTATATATATATAGTGTTTATCTATCTATGAAATGTACATATATTTATTTATACATGTTTATAAGATGTCCTATTATATAGTACGTTTTACATACTTTTTGTCACTGGTAGAATGTCTGTCTGGTTAGCTGCTTTAACAAACTTAATATATCCTCTGGGGATTGACACATTAAGGGGATCACCCGACATGTCAAATTTTTTAGAGATACCTCCTGATATTTAACAATCATTTGTAATGTGACCTGTTTGGTGAGTCAAGCTGTTTTACAAAAAAACACCTATAAACTGTGATAAATCCCCAGTGTGTTTAGAGGAGGGGAGGAGATACACTTCTGCTCCTGCTGATACAAGGTAAATCAACCTCTGGGGTCACTTGGCCATCCTCTCCTGCAACACGATTGACAAAGATTATCCAGCACTAGACAATGACATATCTTCTGCTTGTGATGTAAACCTATCCAACCTGAATGGATGCACTTTAAAATATGTTCACGGAAAAACTCATTATTTACAAATGTTTTATCCATTCATAGAATTTAAACTATTCAGGATTTCTGAGGCCCATATTATGCATCTATCTGCAGCCTCTTTAAGGTACGGTATGGATGTAGCATGAAACTTAGTGAAAGAGCAGAGCAAAAGATTGCAAAGTATCATATATATTTTGTAACAGACAGAGATAAAGGATTAGATCCAGTTTATTTCCAATTTCTTTTATTTATTTATTTCTTTTAAGATTTTGAAAATTACATACGGAAAAGTAATTCTCTACATTTTCCCTCATTATGCCAAAATTACTGAACCAAATTTGAAGATATTTGTAGAAGGACTGGTAATGTAAAATTAAGGTTCAGACTGGGATAACAATTCAAGATTCATTTTTTTTCCATTCAGACTAGCCAGCAGATGGGTACACAGACAAATGTTTATACATGATTATTTAACATTTTGAGTTAGGGCATTTTTCACTATTTTCCTTATTTGCCAAAATATTACTATTGAATCTTTTCAACGAACACTGTGGAAGATTGGAACATTAGACTGGTAAACTAAAGATACATGTGTCAGAGTATTTTACCGAGTGTCATTTTAATTTTTAACCATAACTAGGAGGGAAAACAGATGCATTATGTCTCAAGGTAGTTGATGAATTGAATATTATATTAAACAAATTTTCACTTTAGCACTTACCAAAGTGTCTCCAAATGCAGTATATGACACTGCAAGTCCTTCTTTTCTTTGTGGCTTATTTTGAACGATGTGAACTACCGTGGTCTTTCTAAGCACAAAGCTTAGTAAGCACTTAAAATTAAAATCTAAATAATTTTTTTCTTTGAGCTTTCACTTCATGATGGTGATCTCCCCCTCTGAATGAATATTTCCAGGACTCTTGTCTCACTCAACACTCAACACTTATTTATCAAGATACTGAATTCACTTGATAATCAAGCTTTATCCTTGTTAAAATAACAATCTCGATCTGGGTTTCTTTGCCTTATGGGGATTTTGATTCTGATTGTTGGAGATGCCTCATCACTCAAAATTGTCAAAAATCTTTTAATGAATAAAATTGCGTCAATTATTCAGTAAAACATCTGATAATTTCTCTCAGAGAATCGAGGATAAAACCATTTTCCTCAAAGTGAAAGTAAGTTTACTTTTTTTTCTCCCATGGTAGTTGAGTCCGTCATCCCACAGACACAGCAACCTCCAGGAACTCAACAGCGAACAGAAGCTATCGATTATGTTAGTCAATAAAGCCTGCTCCCCCCACGAATATTATACTAATGCACTTAGGGTGAATGTCCTGGCTAGCCTTGCGGGCCAGGTTATAAATTGCCCCAGAGCTCCTAAATTATTCACAAGGCCTTTTACCAGCTCCAGGCCTCCACTAAAGACAGCAATGGAAAGATGATGTCACACGGCCCCATGGAGCCAAACAAGGGCACCTGGGAATGATGGATGGAGTCAGCTGTAGAGGACCCCCGCTCTGCCGGAAGAGTCTGTCTTAGGAGACGAACTCTCTTCTTCCTGCGCAGGTCACTTCCCCAGCAATCCCTGTTTTGTCAAGCGGGAGCATTATGCATGTGTACATGTGTACGTATGTGTGTCTGTAAATACAAGGTTATTTAACCATGGTTCACGATGCAAAATGGCTCTTAAGTTGAAGCATGGTATCTACACAAAGAAGGCAAAAGTAGATTTTTTTAGAAATGGGTTTGACTCGAAAGTATGACCTCACTTCAAAAACTAAGGCTATATAAGAACAAATCTATGAAAAGATTATGAATAATTGGGGTTCTGTTGCAAGTTATCAAAATTCAAATCTTTAAAAAAGTTACTACTCATTTCACTACGACTTTCACAAAAAGTGCTGTTGAGAGGTGAGAAGTTTTTATTTTTAGGCCATTAGAACATGTAGATAAGGAATGATTACAACCACTTGCTTAATTTTGTGTAGGGCTCCCTTTGCCACAAAAATAGCTCTGACCCTTCAAGGTAGTTACTACACAAAACTTCTAAAGGTGTAGTGTTGTAACTGGTACCAAGACATTGGCAGCAGACCTTTTATCCCTGAATGTTGCGAGGTAGGCCTTCCATTGATTGGACTTGTTTTTGTTGTCAGGACATTCTGCAAACTCTCCATTGGTTTGAGATCTGGTGAATTAGAGGCCAGATCAACACTTTGAACTCATTGTTGTGCTGCACAAATTCCTGAACTATTTTTGCAGTCATGCACAACGCATTAACCCGCTAAAAGAAGTCACTGCCATAATGGAATACTTTTTCCATGAAGAGAGGTACTTTGTTTGCAATGCATAATTTTGGTGGATTTTTATTGGTCAAAAATCATCACACCTCCAACCCTGGCTTGGCTTCTTCCCATTGTGAACATATGGTCGTTTGAAAACAGGGTTTTGTTTAAGGAGTGGGCTTGCGATAATTAAACTTGCACCAGAGAGAGAGTCATTGTTGTGGAAGCATACTCGTTTTCACAGAATCTAGTGGTTACTCTTCACCAATGTTAACCGAAGTGCACATTGGATTAATACCTAGAAAATTTGAACCAAAACAAAAAGGACAAATAACCAATAATTTGCTCTCACAACAAAAGAAAACTAAAAGTCATGTCTGATATATTTATTTGAATATCTAGGCAGAGTCTCCGAATTTGAAAACATAACAAGTCCCCCAATGCCTAGTATTTAACAGAAACAAAATCCCAATATAACAGGAAATAAAAACAACGCAAAACAAATGTGGAAAAATTACCTCAGAAATAATTTGTACACATTTAACCCAAATGGTTAATTTGATCTTAGATCAGCCTCCACTCTTTCACAACCTTGCTGTAGTTAGAGGCATGTGCAAGAAAAAAATCCTGACTTCAGGGCTCTATGTATCTTTATACTGAGACCCCACCTCATCAATCCATCAATCTATTCATCGTACTGTAAATCGATCAAACCAACAGTCAATCCATCAATCAAATCATTTTCTCAAACTGTTGGGACACTTGAAATTGGGTGGACCCAAAGAAAGCCTGATTCAGCTAAGCATTTTACTGACAGCACAGTTAATAACTTGTCTTGATTATTTGCATATTGATGAATTTCTGTTTCATAAAAACATCTCCATACACCGTTTTACTTCAAATGTGTTCCTACTGTAAACTGCCTGTCCTGTTGTGAAAAAACCCTTCTTAGAGGCTTTGAAAATAAAAGAACATTGATTTAACTTGAGTGGTAATCATGTAAAATGACAGGCAATATACTGCTGCTAAACAACATCTAAAAACCCATGAAATAAGCCATGCACTTATTCAGCCTAGCGTGAGGTATTTCCTGTCTCCAGCTGGTCTCATTTCTGGGAAGAATAGCGGGTAAGATACTGCAAAATCACTAAAACACAGTGGAAAGTCAACACAGTCAGCATCAATGTGAAGAGGGAACAAGATAACCCGTTGACAATACTTCTTTGTCTCTGTCTTGCCATCACTCTATCCTTCTTGATATCTGGGATAGGGATTATGAAGACTGGAAATGTTGTCAAAACACTGTGGCACATGCTAACAACTCACCAGTTGTTAGCATGTGTCACTGCTCTGATATTTTTGGGATATTAAAGTAAGCACGGGGTTCATCAACAGTGGCAAACATCCAGGGGCTTCTGGCAATGGTAGGATTCATCAGAGAGTAATTCCACTGGGGATCCAACGCCAGTAAAGCCAGAATGTCTTACGGTACTGGCTGGTTCACAACTATGATCCTGATCCTAAAAAAACGTATCAAGTATATTACAGTATATTAAGTATATTATTATTTACATATTATTATCTATATATTTACCTTCTTCACTAATTTTGTTAAGCGTGTTTGCATTTTCATTTTTCTCAGTACAGCTAGGGCTGATTGGAATGTCTAATAACCTCTGACATGGGGGTAATGTTTTCACCCATGTACATGTTCTGATACATTTTATAGTTTTCATCACGATGCGGACACGCTTTTATGGCCTAACTCCATTTTTACTGCTCAGCATAGCATATCATCTAGTATCTTGTGAAGTACAACCCTCATGGTTTTGATGATATTATCTATGTTTGACTTGTAATATAATATGAAAATACTGGAAGAACAACAAACAAATTAATAATCCAAATATGAATATGGTGCATATTGGTTTAAGCACTTAAATCATACTGTTACAAATCGAGTACCCTTAAATTGTGGTTACTGGGCCATAAGTTAGATCTTAGATTTAAATTAAAGGGGCTGATGCATCTTGGGTCCTGCCATTCTAGATTTGCAAGTATTTTGTCACAAATATAAGTACTCAATGATGAAGTTGTTAGATGAAAAGTAATAAGATCACTAAAGTCATTAGGATTCAATCTCTTGGGAACAAATTCATAAAAGTCAAGCCATTAGTTGGTGAGATGTTCCATTCATTCTTTTACTCAGTGTATCCCAACCTCTGGGGTTACAGTGGCTAGAGCCTATTCCAGCTGAAATTGGGCATGAATCAGTTTGTGATAGGGCTGACAAATGAGATGACAACCATTCACGCTCACGTTCACCAGCGTGGACTAAAATGGTGGATAGATTAACTGATTGACTGACATAGCTTGCCATTTATTTTTCTAAGCTACATGTTTTACTAAGTAAAAGGCCATTCCCCAATCTCCTTTAAGGTTTTTAAGACCTGACACTTTGAAATATTAGATGTTGAACTAAAAGGCTTGTAAAAATTGTAAAAATTGTATGGCATGTCATAAAATGTGACAAATGTATCAACATCAACCGATAGTATAGTGCAGTGCTACAGTGCTGCAAGGATCCTGATGAAAGTGTGTGAACACGAACACATCACCCCCGTTCTTCATTCCCTTCATTGGCTTCCCATCTACACCAGGATTGATTATAAGATCTCTCTCCTCACTCACGAGTGCATCCATGGCAATGCACCCCCCTACCTAAAAGAACAACCCACCCCACTGACCTCAGCACTATCCCTCCGTTCTGCCCACTCATATCGCTTCCTCCTTCCCCGGACTAAGCACAGCACCATGGATGATCAGGCCTTCTGTTCTGCTGCCCCTCGTCTGTGGAATGCCCTTCCTGTAATTAATAAATGTATTATTATTATTATTATTATTAACCTTGAACAGTTTTGGTTTTGGAGGTAGAGCATGTTATCTATTACTTTTAGGGTTCATACTGAACTATGAGATACAGATAAACGTTTCATAATGACCATGTTGTTTAAGTTAACTTTAATGCTAAGTGAAGCATTGCCCTTTTAAGTCACCTCAGTGTGTATAACAGACAGCTAATGTTTTGGGACCTTCTGTGATGAACAGCTAGTCAGGATCCATAAATGTTGAGCTTTTCCAAAAACGTATTTAAACTGACTGAGAGGAATCTGATTAGCACTGGGTATTAGAGAGACCTTCACGACAGATGTCATGTAACAGAGTGACCAAACTATCAGACTGATCAACTTAGGGAACAAAGAATTTGAGAGACCAAATTACATTTCAATATCGGGTTTCATTCACATAGAGGTGGTCATTGTTAGTGCATTGACATTAAATACAATGTTTTAGGCACAAGACAGATGGTGAAGCAGGTGGTTACGGTCTCCGAAATAATTTCTTGTCAATGAAGCATAACTCTCTGTGAAATAGTAACGCTTCTTATCTCTCAATAATAAAAATGTTTTATGAATCAATGTTTGATATTTATAATGTTAAGAAATATTTTCACATGTCCTTTTGACAGAATATGAAGGAAAAGATCACAATAGTAGAAGCATAGATTTTTACCTTTAAAGCTTGCTAGATAGTTCAGTTAGTGAGTTTTAGCTATACATGTATACCCAAAACATGCCTCATTATCAATTGTGACAACACAAACCCACCAGTTTTGATGGTCTACCTAGGCTGCTCCTTGTAAATACTTCTACTGATCATATGTTTTCTGCTATTTCAGATCCACTACAACCCCCAGCATCCACATCTAGGCTCCTGTTCAAGAGGTCCAAGAAGTTTTCCCATCAGACACCAGTATTTGTAAACATATAGACATGTTTTTATTCTGAACTCAGACAGGAGGTGACTGTTGCCGACCTGTTGTGAAATAGCCGTAGGCGACTTGAATTTTCTTCAATCTTCTTTGATCGATATCTCATTTGGGAAATCTTGTCAAAAACTCAGATGACACCTCTTTTGGAATGCAGTAAGGTAGACAATGAGCTAAAATTTTCATCGAAACAAGCTTTGTAGAGAGCCAAGTGCATAAGGTCCATACATCTTTCATATTTGTAATGCACCTGGGGCCAAATTCTCTTTAAATCTGGCAAACATGCATATATATATATATATATATACAAGTTCTGACAGATATATATATAAATATATATATAAAAATATATATTTATATATCCAATTCATACACATTGTATTCAATACATTTGGGAATATATGTTTATATATTTGTAAATTTTAAATTTAATTTGGGATTGGACTTGTTTTTTTGCCTGTTAAATTTTTTTTTTTTTGTAGCAACAGCAAAAATCAAAAACAACAATAATAATAATAACATCACAGAAAATTTCAACATGATATTGCAGAATGATTTATCACATTTATTTAATGCAATCGTTCACTTCCTGTTTGCCCAAAGTGTTTTTACTGCATTATAATCTTCAGGCCTATAGCTGACTCCATCTGTCACTGGAGAATAAATTACCCCTTTCACTCTTTGCTTTCACCATCTGTTGTTGGTTGAATAGTATTTCCTCCTCAGGGATCAATATAGAGTGGCAAAGGAAAACATTACAGTTTTCCACTGTGACCTGCTGCACATGTCAAGTGTATGTACAAAACATACAGTTTAGGTTTCATTCATGAATCCTTTATCATTTCGAGAAATATGTTTTTACATTTTTTAAGCGGTATCGAGGCAAGTACCGGATGCCAATGTCTGTAGCAGAACTTGGGGCACAGTGGTGGCTCACATTAAAGCTGTAGCCCGTATGAATTCCTTTTCTCTCTCTCTCTCTCTCTCTCTCTCTCTCTCTCTCTCTCTCTCTCTCTCTCTCTCTCTCGCTCACTGTCTCTTACTCTCTGTCCATCCAACACTAACATTACAGTAAGGAATAATTCTGTTTAGAATTGTTATTGGAGAGTGCTAGAAAAGCCTTTTTGAAAATGTACAGAACTAAGTTACCAGTTACTTCAAATTAAATTGAAATTTCCCCGTTGTGGGACTTATAAAGTTCGATCTTATCTTATATTAAATGAAGGAGTTCTGTGACTCTCACAGGGAGGACATCGATAATCTTACAGACTGCTCAAAGACTATATCAACTTCTGTGTGGACAACACCGTTTCCACCAGGACTGTGCAGTGTTTCTCCAACAACAAACCCTGGATTAATCCAAACATTAAGGTCCTCCTGAAGGAGAAGAAGAAGACCTTTAAATCAGGAAAGAAGGAGGAGCTGAAGGTTGTGCAGCCTTCCCCCATCCTCCAGCAAAGCTCACAGCTGGGCTGGAAGATGGGCTGGAGGCTGGCCCCTCACCCCCCTCAGTGCCCTGCCCCACCCCCACCTCCACTCACACTACGCTGAACTCCATGCCACGCCCCACTGCTCTACCTAACACCCCTTCCCCCACAGCTTTCATCCCCTCACCATCCACACCCCCCAACACACAGCCGTCCTGCACAATTCTGTCCCTTAGAAGTCTCAAGGTGAGGAACCAGCTAAAGAAGATCAAGGTGAGGAAGGTTACGGGCCCGGACGTCATCAGCTCCAGGCTCCTAAAGTCCTGCGCAGACCAGCTGTGTGGGATTGTGGAGCACGTCTTCAACTTGAGCCTGAAGTTGGGGAGAGTACCACTCTATATATAGAGTGGTACTATATATAGAGTGGAGTGGTTTGGGTTTGGCGTTGGGGAGAGTACCACTCTCCCCAACGCCGAACCCCAAGGATCTCAACAGCTACAGGCCAGTGGCATTAAAATCCCACCTCATGAAGACCCTGGATCGATTGGTCCTTGGTCATCTCCGCCCTCTGGTCAGCCCGTCGACGGACTTCAGTTCGCCTACCAGTCCAACATCGGGGTAGACAATGCCATCATCTTCCTGCTCCACCGAGCTCTGTCTCAACTGGAGAGGCCCTGGAAGCACTGAGGATCACACTGTTTGATTTCTCCAGTGCTTTCAAGACCATACAGCCCACGCTTCTGAGGGACAAACTAGAACTGACTGGAGTAGACCAGCACTTCACCAGCAACCAACCGTCCACATTATGTGAGGACTCGGGTCTGTGTGTTGGACGTGGTTGTCAGTAGTACGGTGGATCCGCAGGGAACGGTCCTTGCTCCGTTCCTCTTCACCCTCCACTTTGCACACTTCTCCTACAAATCACCCACGTGTCACCTGCAGAAATTCTCTGACAGCTCTGCAATCGTTGGTATCATCACAGGGGGGACGACAAAGAGTACAGAAGACAGTGGAACCACCTCCAGATCAATGCGAGTAAAACCAAGGAACTGGTGGTCGACTTACGCAGGTGCATCCCCCCCAAGTGTGTGAAGGTGCGATATCGCTGATCTTTCCTTCCTGCAGCAGTCGGACTCTACAACCAACACTGCTAGTAGACCATACACACACACACACACACACACACACACACACACACACACACACACACACACACACACACACACAAAACACACACCCACACAACAGATACACAAACACGCGTCACTTGCACTTTACATTATGGGAGTGTGTAATATTCAACATGTTTAGATATTCACATTGCACATTTAATTCAATGGAAATTGCCACTTTGTGTATTTCTTATTGTTTATATTGTTATTTTACATTGTGATTGTATAGTGAAATAATTCTAATATATTTCAATTATAGTGTAATATGTCCAGTATGAATATATTATATATTATACATATATATATATATGTATAATATTTTTACTATAGTGTAATATTTTTAGTGTAGTGTAATATTCCTTGTATAGTATAATATTTCTAATACATTTTCTACTATAGTGTTATATTTATATTATAGTGTAATATTTCTAGTATATTGTAATATTTATATTATAGTGTAATATTCTAATATAGTTTAATATTTATATTTAGGATTTGTATTTATTCTGTTGTATAACTCTGTGTGGTCTTTGCTGCTATTACCCTGTAATTTCCACGTCGTGGGACTAATAAAGGCTAATGTTATCTTATCTTTCATTACCTTATCTTATGAAGCCTCCATGCACTGTGGCTACCCCAAAACCAATTTGGGTAAAAAACAAACAAACAAAAATACTCCAAATAATAACAAAATCAGGTAAGTAAGTTTTCAGATTTAGAACAAAACACGATGAAAAAGGAAGGCCTTGACATTTTTGTCTTTGAAAAAGTGGTGATTGCACTGAAACAAATATAAAAGATAAAGTTCGATTGAAAAATAAATCTATAATAAGTAACACATTGTGTTTACCTTTTTTGATTGTGTGTCAGACGTGGTTGTCTGGAGTACGGGGGCCCCACAGGGAATGGTCCTGGCTCCGTTCCTCCTCACGCTCTACACTGCAGACTTCTACTACAACTCACCCACGTCTCACCTGCAGAAGTTCTCTGTTGACTCTGCAACCGTCGGGCTCATCACAGACGGGGACGACAAGGAGTACAGACGACTGACGCAGGACTTCATGCACTGGTGCCAGTGGAACCACCTCCAGATCAACGCGGGTAAGACCAAGGAACTGGTGGTGGACTTCCGCAGGCAGACCCCCCCCCCCCCCCCCCCCCCCCCCCCCCCCCCCCCAACACCGGTGAACATCCAGGGAATGGACATTGAGATGGTCACATCCTACAAGTACCTTGGTATTCACCTGAACAAAAAACTGGACTGGACTCACAACTCCACGGCACTCTATAAAAAGGGTCAGAGCCAACTGTATCTGCTGAGGAGACTGAGGTCTTTTGGAGTGCAGGGGGCGCTCCTGAAGACCTTCTATGACTCTGCACTGGCATCGGCCATCTTTTATGGAGTGGTGTGCTGGGGCAGACCACTCCATAAAACTCCATATTTCACATGATCTCTGTTTCTATAGTCATTATGCCTTACATATGTGAAAGGAACTGTTCATCTCTTTGCATCTTGGCAAATCAATGCTCCAGTGTAAGATATACCATAAAATCGGATTTTAGCCAGACGAAAAAAAGGGTATGGAGAAATAAAAAAATAAACACTTTTTCACTTTGCTAAAACAGCTGAATTTTATCTTGACAGCGCAGACAGAGTAAATACTTTGCCAAAAAAAAAAAAATGTTTCCAGCTGTTCTTCCAGACATTTCTGTTCCGAGATATTCAATTGAGGTTGAAACCCATTTGTTGTAATCTGTACTAAACAGAACAAACATTCATGTTCAGAAAACACTCACAGATGATTATTTTTCTGCTATATTTATTTTTCATGTGTTAACCTTTTTCTATGTCAGTTGTCAGACATGCTTTCACAGCTTGAGGAGATGATCTGTCCAGTAAATAAACATGTTACAAATATCCCTAATCTCTTCTGTAATGGTAAAATGCTGCTATTGCTGCATTATGCATCAAATAACCACATGAAGGACTGATCAAGATTTCCTTGAAGGTTATAATTACAGGAAATCTTTATGGAGTCAAATACTAACAAACCAGTAAATTTAGTTAGTGTTTTGGTGATTTTGCTGTAGGCTACAAACATTATAATGATGAAACTGTGTAATTACATCCAATATTAGTACAGAAAACTAAATATTGTCCTCCTTTTAGTCATTGCATAGCAACCAACATAGCATTGCATTACATTTCTGTGTACAAAATCAAGTGTGCTTGATACATATACTCTGAACCCGAAAATGAATATCTCTGACATGGTCGAACCCGACACAACTTTTTTCCAATATGTGTCCAAACGTGATATGTTGAGAGGGAATGACATTCTCATCGTCAAAAAAGGTAGATGGTTATGAGTGAACAGACCTCAGGACTGGAGAAACATTAACATTAAGGCACTATATCATTTTTAGATTTTGGCATTCCCTAACATCATATTATGCCTATGTCGTTGACATTATAATTGATAGGACTTGCATTATGGCCGATAGAAAACCTAGCAGCGATGTCACCATTCAGGTTTTTTCTGGTTGATGTTTGTGCCTTTGCTGAACACGGCAAGATGTTGTCCTGAGCAGCCGCCCATGTTGCCTATAGCTGAACAACAACTGGTTGTCAAGTCAGGTAAAGTCAATTTTAATTCTAAGGCCAAAATTTCAATTTAACTCGATGAGCTTTACAATCTATACATGATGCAACATCATCTGTCCTTAGACTTTCGGTCGGGGTAAGGAACAACTCTCCAAAATACCCTTTTAACAGGTAAAAAAGGGAAGAAACCTCCAGAAGAGACACAGTGGATGGATTCCTCTTCCAGGATGTACAGATGTGCAATAGATGCTATGTGTACAGAGAGACAGAGTTGTGATTGATGACGAGTGTTCAGCGTCCAGCACCAGACACACCAGAGCCAAAAGTTTGATTCCTAATTCCTCTATGTGGGTTGAATCCCAGGTAACTGGACCTCTGATTTGACTTGAAAACGTTTCTCCTCTCATCCAAGAGGCTTCTTTAGTTCTATCTGCATAGATGTGTGTCAGAATTTGGTCAGGAATTTCTTCTAACAATATTAGTACTATTAATACTATGGCACAATTTTGACCCTGTTTGCTACACAACTTTTATCACAATAACTTCAACTATTCAACTTCAACTTATTTTACTAACTTCAGTTGACAATGTTGCTAGACAACAGGAGCGGCGCCTAAAGACATGTAGGTACAAACAGGAAGAGCTATTGAAATTGCAACAGACCAGAACGTCTCAATTGATGGTGTTAAATCTTTGTCGACTAAATACTCTAATGCAGTGTTTTTCAGGCTTTTACACCGCGTACCATATCAAAATATATTCCACTCTCCAAGTACCACCATATGGCCCATGTAAAAATACATTAGCAGAAGAAGGTAACCCTATTCAGCTAAAAGTAGTTCAAAAAGAAGGAAAATATATTCCCAATAAGAATATTATTTATTGTTGACTAGTCAGCCACAACCACACAAAGTGCGATGGAGTAGCACTAGAAATAGCACTTAAATAAACAAATGATTATAATGTAAGGGGTAGCCCCTCACACACATACATACTGTAAACACACAAACATAAACACAGAGCAGGAAGGAACATTAACAATAACAACTGTAAATCCCCGTAAATGCACATTTCAAATGTAATGAAACCTAAGTCATATCTTCTTTCTGTTTTTTGCCGTTTGCTTATGTTGATTCAGGGATGCTGCTGTGTTCACTGTCTTCCACTGCAGTTTTTATAACACTGCTAACAGTATTCTCCTCCTGATCCACACTTCTCTTCCTAAAAGTTCCTGTTTTAGGCTACGATTGCATTGTTATTAAACCTCTGGTAATTTTAGCTTCCTCCGCTTACTGTCTTCTTGTCCTCAGTTTGTCCCCGACTACGTAGCAGGCAGATGTACGTCCAAAAAATAAAAAATAAAAAAAATATTTACATTTCATCATCATAGTATTTTGATTTAATTGTTTCAAAATAAATTGGGAAGAGGAGATCATGAGACAAAGCTGAAATTAAAAAAAGTGAAGCAGATGAATAACACAGCAAATATTAAGTATTATTGCAGAAGACAAACTACAACATGAAACTACGAACAGGGAATATAAAGACACAGAAAGAGAAGCACATGAAGTTAAAAAACAGACGACTACGTGGTCAGCTGTCCAGGGACTACTTAAGAACCATATTGACATAAAATGGAATCTCACAATAGGTAAGAGGACCGGTATGGTGAAGGATGAGGCACTAAACCAAGCTTCGTCTTCAACTCTTTGATAAGAAAGTCTGAGACAGTTCTAATAGATAACCAGCTATTAAGAGTGATATTCTACCAGAAGAAACTAGAGAGAAGGCAAACATTTCTGACAAGGCCTGTTCTTATAAACCCCACGGTTAACCAAGCATTTTTTAAGGTGTAATAGAAAAACTTAATGAGAAATCGCCACGAAAAATGCATTTGCTTTGTTAGAATTATTTTTAATGCCAATTTTATCTTTACATATATTTCAGGGTGATTATTTTTGTTAACAGATGTCAGTTTCTAATGTGATGAGTGAAAAAAGTCAGAGCAGCAAAAAGGGAAAATTCTTTAAAAAAATTAAGTTATTTTAGGTGTACAGGAAACCAAAATCATGTTACCCCAGCCAACAAATTCAACTACCTGTGTCCTGCTAATTGATCCATCTTCACGTTACAATTCAATAACTGATGCACTCTCTCCAATTTTTCTCGAAAGCAGTTTTTCTCCCACTCATTCCTATTTCATAAGAAGAAGCTGTGGGGTTCAGAAGATCTGAACACCACCACCAATGTTTCTCAATCAGAGAAACATTTTACAAAAGAAGATTGTGTGGCCAACATTTATCCAAATTTTATTATTCAGTATGATGCATATACAATTTAAATAATTTCTTCTATGCTGTTGACTCTATAGCTGTGTGCAACGGCACACAGTTGAAAATGTTATGCCAATTGATCCTTGTTGAACTACGTTATGCACATCAAAAAAAACAAATAAAAATTCTCAATCGTCATGAAGATGTGCAATAGAAACATAATAGATAGGTATATGTAAAAATAAATATTTTATAGTGCTAATTGATTGAAAGGCCATTTCCTATTAAGTCTTGCCTCTGCTCACTGATGGCAGATGTGCAGGACACATCTGTGAAGTTCGTGATTTCACTTAGCCTAATGCTGTGGCGTCATTGTTATGTAAATCTCAGTTCTCTCGGATGGTGAACTCTTGCACCTCTGTAAAGGCTTCAGCAGGGAAAGGGCCAACAACACGTTTCTCACAGTACTGATATAGCAGCATGAAGGATCTCAATAATTCTTACCTGTATGAGAAAAACTGCATCAATTTTAGAAGATGGAGAGCTGCTTGTGGCGACGGTGGCTCAGTTGGTAGAGCAGTTGTTCACTTATCTGAAGGTCGGTGGTTCAATCTCCAGCACCTGTCGTCCACACGGTCCACATGTCGAATGGATGGATGTTCCATTGGTCTGTGAATGATGGTGTGAATAGATACCGCTTCTGATGAGCAGGGTGTGCATGCATGGCAGCCTCTATCATCACTGTATGAGAATGGGTGAATTCTGACTTGTGTTGAAAAAGTGCTTCGAGTGGTCGAGTAAACCAGAAAAGTACAGTCCATCTACCATTTCTGGAAGTGGGCAAGTAAAAGGAATTTTCTAGGGGACTCTTCCGTCACAGATGTTTTTGTTTCAGAAAAAGCAACATAGTCTAACCACAGTCTAAACCAAGTATTACTGCAGCGTATAAATCTATTGGAAGTTCCACTAAACATTTGTGGACATTCTTGATCAACTAAGGAACACTAAAATTCACCTAAAAATTTTCAGGTGTGCATACAGTTATTACTTTTGCATTTTTAGATCTGCCCTGGAAATCAATCTGGCTCCACAAACAAAACCCACTCTTATGTTAAACCAATAAAAAAAAGGTATTTAAAAAAATATATAACGGTATGATTTCAGTGCTAGTTATGTGTGCATTTAAATGTTTTTTAGTCTGGAAACAAAATTTGATGGACAAACAGATAGAACCCATGATAAATCCCCATCTTCCCTTTTTTTTTTGCGGATTAAAATATTGAGAAAATTTACGCGGATGCAGTCTTTGCATATGCCAACACAAACTTCTAGTGGGTCATAAGTGATAAATGAGTGGTGATGCGGATCTCTCAGCTACGACTAACCATATTGTGAAAAATACAGTTTAAAATATATTCACAACTATAGTGGTACTATTTAAAGAATTGAGTACTGAACAGACAACTATTGGTGTTCCTGGAGGTATGTAATCTTGAAGTATTTTATCTGTTACCCCCTATCTAGTTTAGAGTATTAATTAGATTTTGAACATTTTGATAAATTTTTGCTTATTGTGAGGAACTAAATTAGAAGGTAAATGCAATTTAAGTCTCTTTGTGTATGGAGCGGGAGCCTGACATCAATAAGCCAACCTCGCAAATGTCTTATAAACTAAAAGACTATATATCAACACTTTTCACTTTAGAATATTTACAGTTTTCTCTGACAAAAATAAGACTCAGATGTCCAGAATTCTATCAACTAGAACTTAACTAATAACAGGATATCATTGACTAAAAATGATTAAAAAACTAATAAGAACATTTGACACAACATTTACAATAAAAAAATAGATGTCAAAATTCGCCTTACTCAGCATAAACAAAAGGCAGAGATTTATCCTGTCTTGTTTCAAAATCCAGAACCTCTAAATCTTGCTGGTATTTTTTTCACTTTTTTTCATGATCTTTACGTAGAAAAGTAAACATGACACCTGCTCAAACTAATTTTCCACTACTTCTAAGACTTCACTTTTAAGCAGAATTGATGAAAGATATTACAACTCTACATCTAAGTAAGAGTTTAGTAGAACAATAAATACCAAACAAGCAAAAGACATAATGCAGAATTAATGATTTTATTTCTCAGATTTGCAATAAATTAAATATGGATACACAGAATTTTTGATTATGTTACAAGTCGGTGTTAAGCAACAGATCCACCGTTTTCATTACATGACGAGCAAAGAACACTGTCTTAGACTTCCCAGCATGGGCGGTAAACCCGTCCCACCATGCACCTCATTGTGTCCCTCCTCAGGATGGGGATGTTCAGGTCCTGGCCGGCACCTAGTTGCTCCATGGCCTTGCTGTTGTCATCAGCTCTCCGCTTGTAGAGGGACAATCCATTGTGCAACGCCTGCAGGTCCCTCCAGAGGCTGGGGTTGGCAACGATGATTACCTTCTGGCCCCTGCTTTTGCCCACAGTGGACATATCCGCATCGCTAAAGCTGTTTTCTCTCAACTCATCACTCAGCAGTGAGGTGACAGCGTCTTGCTCCAACGACCTGTCTTCTTTACCCATCGGTAACGCTGCTGAATTCGCAGAGCATTCAAACAAGAGAGCTGCGGCGAAGATAACGGGTATGAGTGACTGTCTCATGGTGAAGTTTTTCCAGGAGGTGCAAAGCGTTAGCTTCGTGGATTGGTGTCTTCCCAGAGCACTTGCTTCGTTGTTCTGACTCCGAGTTCAAACCATTCGGTTTTATACCATTTCAAGGTGGACTGACCACGTTTGCTTCTTTCTTTTATCATAGCATCTCCTGCTGTGTTCATGAAATGAGCTAAAAGCATTCAAAAGCTGTTGGGTTGAACTCTTGTAGAGTGAAAGAGAGTTGCTTTGTTGAAAAGTTAATTAAAATCGTCTCCAACGTGGGGGTTGATAATAGGCTCTTGGCGATAACACAGTGGGAATTCTTTAAAAAGTTGATACCAAGAAAAACACTAATCCAAATTGACTTCCCTTTAAAACAACAAGGATGGATAACCCATCTGTGTGGCTTTATGTTGTGTCAGACACTTAGAGATAAAAGATGATCTCATGGCATTGTTGTAAAGGTGTCTAATCAAGGATTTAATTTTGGATTATGGCAACAACAAAAAAAGATAAGCAAACATGTTATTTCTGAAGTTTTTGGGTATCCGTGGCAGCAGCTGCTTGTTGACGTATCAAAGATAGAGTAGAATACTAAAAGGTTTCTCTCAGGTGGCTGTTCTTTGAATCTGCTGCCCTATGGTGGAAGCTATCTATCTATCTATCTATCTATCTATCTATCTATCTATCTAGATAGATAGATAGATAGATAGATAGATAGATAGATAGATTTATTTTAGGATGGTTGGATGGATGGATGGATGAATGGATGGATGAATGGATGGATGGATGGATGGATGGATATAAACTTTATGAATGCCATCATCAATGGCATTCAGATACTGTGATTCAACATGGCAACCAGTGTGACGATGTGGTCACCATGCTTTACACCATTCAAGCTGGAAGTTTTAATCTGCCCACAAATAAATAGTAAACCCTATGGATTGCAGATAGATTCATGATTATATTTCACTTTCATTTTTAATTTATTTATAATATCAGTTATTGGCTCTATTTTTGGTCGCTTTATTATCAACTTTTTGCCGATTGTCAAGGAAAACTTTCTGAAGAGTAACTCAAAGACTTTGCACAGATGTGAGAGACATTCACAGTGTGAGATGTTTGAGATGTATGGTTTGAGAATGTCACTCAGATAAATCATGGAATAAAACATAGACAATCAGGGTCACTCAGTCCTTTCAGGACATCAATATATTGAGTGACAAATGAAAAAAAGGTCACTTTGACTATCCGTTCTTCACTCACCTTGAGTGATGCTGAAAAGCTGGTCCACGCGTTCGTCTCCTCCCGACTGGATTACTGTAACGCACTTCTCATCGGGATCCCTGATAAAAGTCTTCAAAGACTACAGTATGTTCAAAACAGTGCTGCAAGGATCCTGATGAGAGTGCGTAAACACGAACCCATCGCCCCTGTTCTTCATTCCCTTCATTGGCTTCCCATCTCCACCAGGATTGATTATAAGATCTCTCTCCTCACTCACCAGTGCATCCAAGGTAACGTACCCCCCTACCTAAAAGAACTACTCACCCAACCTGACCTCAACACGATCCCTCCGTTCTACCCACTCATACCGCCTCTTCCTTCCCCGGACTAAGCTCAGCACCAAGGTCGATCGGGCCTTCTGTTCTGCTGCCCCTCGTCTGTGGAGTGCCCTCACTGACCATCTGAGGGCTCCACAGACGACTGACACATTTAAAAAAGGACTTAAAACTTTCCTTTTTAGCAGAATCTATAACTTTTAATTACCATTGCTGCTTTTTAGTCATGTTTTTATATAGTTATCATTTTATTTTTTTATTGATGCTTTTATCTGCTTTTACTTTGTAGCACTTTGAGATTTGATCCAAATGTAAAGTGCATTATAAATTAAATGTATTATTATTTTATTATTATTACTTCATGTCTGAGAGCCCTGCTTCGGGCTCAAAACAGGAGCAGTAAGGAATAGCCTCAGGCTTCCTTGAAGTAAACCTGCCAGCGAGCAGGTTAGGTTCAAAGAATAAGTTACAATTGTAACTGACTCACAACGGACTCAGTGGAACGTCAAACTGAGTTTCCCTCATCTCATCTTAACTCAGAGCTTCTACTAACCACGCTCCCACAAATCTCCCCTTTCCTGCCAACGGTTATATGTTTGTTCATATCTTCTGTTTTTGGCAGAGGAGGTGGGTCCTTCTCTGTTTTTGAGAGGCAAAATGGAGACATGTGTCAATGGAAAAACTGACACATGTTCCTCCGCAGCCTCTCCATCCTCATCGTCATCATCATCTCCCCTGTAATCTCTCTGCGCTTGTCTGGAGGAGATAAAGGTGTGAATGAAAAACAACTTTCTCCAGTCTTCCTCCATAACCAGTATTACCTTCCCTGGTCAGGACATTCCCCTCTCTTCATCAGTCATTAACCTCGGCGTAAGATTCGACCCTCAACTCACTTTTGAATCCCACATCAAACACATCTGCAAGATCTCCTTTCACCATCTCAGAAATATTTCCAAATTCCGTTCTTCACTCACCTTGAGTGATGCTGAAAAGCTGGTCCACGCGTTTGTCTCCTCCAGACTGGATTACTGTAACGCACTTCTCATCGGGATCCCTGATAAAAGTCTTCAAAGACTACAATATGTTCCAAACAGTGATGAAAGGATCCTGATGAGAGTTCGTAAACATGAACACATCACCCCCGTTCTTCATTCCCTTCATTGGTTTCCCCATCTCCACCAGGATTGATTATAAGATCTCCATCCTCACTCACCAGTGCATCCATGGTAACGCATCCCCCTACCTTAAAGAACTACTCACCCAACCTGACCTCAACACGATCCCTCCGTTCTACCCACTCATACCGCCTCTTCCTTGACCTCAGCACCAAGGTCGATCGGGCCTTCTGTTCTGCTGCCCCTCGTCTGTGGAGTGCCCTCGCTGACCATCTGAGGGCTCCACAGACGACTAACACATTTAAAAAAGGACTTGAAACTTTCCTTTTTAGTAGAACCTATAACTTTAATTAACATTGCTGCTGTTTGGTCAGGTTTTTATATAGTTATTATTTCATTTTTTATTGATGCTTTTATCTGCTTTTACTTTGTAGCACTTTGAGATTTGATCCAAATGTAAAGTGCATTATAAATGAAATGTATTATTATTATTATCAATATATAAAGAGCAACTGGTTTATAAAAAAAACATTACCAAATCACAGTATCATTTATAAAATACATAAAATTTGTGTACCATCTTTGGAAAAACGAAATTGTTGAAAATCAGAATATGCTTCAACTGCAACACCTACAGGGTATCAAGGTAAAAGGCAGTCCATGTGATGTGGGGAGCAGAGGAAGACAGACTTTACTGTCCTCCTCTGGTGGCGGGATCTACTAGATTATTTTTTTCATGCTGTTCGGCTATTTGCCAAAACATAGTAAATGATCCTCCAATTTTAATCTCAGCAGTGGCTACTGATACTAACACACACAACGGACATACTGAGAGACAAACCCTACCTACCAAACCTCTATCTCTAATTTACTTTAATCAACAAATTCAATTTAATTTGCTCAACATTAGCCCCCCTTAAACAGAGATCACATACAAGACCTCTTTCCAATTCATTTTATTTGTTACTTGAACAAGAAAACAGCAGCACAGCGCCATACTGGTATGTTATTTGAAACAGTGAGCCAGAGTTACGCTTGCAAAGGAAGTTAACTGTATTGCAGAGTGGCACCAGCACTAGTGCTTTTAATTTGACAAATCTCAGTATGTATTTGTCAACAATGAATCCTCTATACATAGCAGTTACCAATGGAGTTCCATAGGGATCTGTGCTTTGGGCAATTTTATTCACATTATATATGCTCCCTTTAGGCAACATTATCAGTAAACACTCCATGAACTTTAACTGTTATGCAGATGACACACTATATCTAATCACTTATCCAATTTAGGAGTATGTCTCAAAGACATTAAGACCTGGATGACCTGCAACATTTTATTCTTAAATTCAGATAAAACTTAAGTTATTTTGCTAGGACCCAAGCACCTTAGAAATAATTTATCAGATAATATAACTACTCTGGATGGCATTACCTTGGCCTCCAGCACCACTGTGAGGAATCTGGGAAATATCTTTGATCAGGATATGTCCTTTGACTCCAAAATTAAACAAATTTCTAGGACTGCCTCTTTTCATCTGCGTAACATTTCTAGAATACGACGCATTCTGCCGCAAAAACATGCAGAAAAATTAGTTCATGCATTTGTTACTTGAATAATGGATTACTACAATGCCCTAATAGTAGGCAGTCCCAATAAGTCTTGGAAGCCTCTCCAGCTAATCGAAAACGCTGCTGCACGTGTGCTGACCAGAACCAGGTTAAGAGAACATATCTCTCCTGTATTAGCTTCCCTTCATTGGCTCCTGGTAAAATCTAGAATCAAATTCAAAATCCTTCTGCTCACGTACAAGGCCCTTAACAGTCAGGCACCAACGTATCTGAAAGAGCTCATAGTTCCATATTGTCCAACTAGAGCGCTGCACTTCCAGCATGGAGGGTAACTTATAGTAGTAGTGGAAGTAGAATGGGAGCCAGAGCCTTCAGCTGTCAGTCTCCTCTCATACATTTAAGAGTAGGCTTAAAACCTTCCTTTATGATAAAGCTTATTATTAAGACTGGCCGAAGCTAGCTCTTAGCCATGCTGCTATAGCTTTTGACTGCTAGGGGATCACCCATAATGCACTAAACTTTTCTCTCTTCCTCTCTCACCCTCCCTCTTTATACATCCCTCTCACTTTAATGCATGTTACTGGATGCATTAAAGTGAGAGGGATGCATGTCACTTACTTGACTTCTTCCCTGGAGTCAAATAAATGTTCTATTTCTATTATTTCTATCATAAACCTGTTATCCCTGCTGCTGCCACGGCCCAGAACCTTTTTTCAAATGCAAAAAAAAATCCTTTACATTTTTACATGTAAGCCATGTGCCCATCACTTAACTTATACTTTCACCTCTTTATCCAACATTTTCAATCTGAGACCTTCTTCTGATACATGTTTTCAAAGGGATGATAAAACTATTTGCCTTACATTCCTGGAAAAGAGAGGGCAATTTAGGAAATATTCTCCATGTTTATCTTTGGGTGTCTGTGAGCAGCCGCCAACGGAAGGTGTTCATGTGCCATAGACAGAGTTTAAGGGAAAAAAGGGGACTTCTTAAAGCAAGATGCCAAAATGTGCAGACCAGCTGACTACACTGATGTTTGCCAACTAAAACACAACTCCTCAGCTCAGGAGGTGGGAGTGGTTGAAAGATATTCAACCAGAGGCAAAGACAAGCATAACACCATTACCTTAAGCAGTATTTTTTTTATGACAATTGAGCCACATGGCACAATGTCAAGTATTATTACAGCTAGGTAAATATAAAACGTACATGTAACATCAGTCAATATATTAGCAGACAATACAATACAATATGTAATGTCCCTCCAGCTAATTCTAGCAAAATGAAATCTCACTTTTCATTCACTCGCAATGATTTTGATAGCACAGGATGCACATAGGACTGACTCCCATTTACAGCAGGTTCTGTTTGAATTTCATTGGATGTTATCCAACAAGCAGATACAGATTTCCTCCGACACAGAAGTGGAAAAGAACTGTATTATTCACTATTTACTTGTGAAGGATTTAAATACCGAGCAAAGGGCAAAGAGAAACAGGGAGCCTGCAGCAAAAGTCCTCAAAATTGTAACAAGCTAATTATCAGAATAAATGTTAGCACAGTATGTTTCTGTGAAGGAGGTAGACCTATATGTTGAAATGTTGTTGAGGTCATACTTTTAAAAATGTGAATTTCCAATATTATTTGGACAATATTTTTAATTATGGTCTTGTTTGGTTTCGACACAGAAACACTTGGTTTGATGAGTTTGCCTTAAAATATCTGTTTGTTATTTCATTTCAAATATAAATCAGTACCCAAATATAGACAACATGATGTAGAGAGTCCTGAGCAGAGAAAATTTCGACTCATTTGTACAAACAGAGTCTTATCTGAGCGTCATAAAAAAGGCTAGATATTCTGTGTATTCAGTGCTTACTTAAATAAATAATTATTGCCAATTTAGACTTTCTAAATAATTTTTCACTTTTACTTGAGTAAAGAATCGATGCTTTTATTTTTTTTACCATTTATACACATGTCTACATCCCTCTGGTGCCATTGAAGAAAATAAATGAACTTGTTGCGACGACTTAATAAGGCGTGGGAATGTCTTATAATCTTGTGGGAACGAGTAAAAAATACGAGTAAAAAATACGCATTCCCAAGCCTTATTAAATCACAATGAGAAGATAATAAGTCTAAGTTTCCAAGCCTTATTGAGTGGTGGATATTAGATAATAACTCGTTCCCATGCCTTATTAAGACGTGGCAACAAGATAATTTTTTCTTCAAGGCACCAGAGGTGTTCAGTGTAAATCTCTGTACTTGAATGAAGAATGTGCCTCAGACACCTGCTTTAATTACTATGTTACAGCTCTGCCTCCGTAAAATAAGTCTAATGTTAACTTTCAGCTTGGTTTTAGTCTAATTGCACAAAAAGTAAACCAGACAGTTATTTAAGGGGAGCTGTTAGGGGACGGCAGCTAACACGGTTAGCCACAATCTCCCAGCCCCCCAAATATTACAAGAATCCAGATAAGAAAGAAAATTCCAAAAATTCCTTACAAGTTTGTCCTCTGCGTAGCCTGTAGACTATAGTAATGGAAAACAATGCAACTCTAGACAGCCTAAATAAATAGGCTGTTTTAACTGTGGAGTGTGTATACTTATAATGACAGTAGGTGTCAGAATTGGTCCAGGGTTCAGGCTGTGACTGCAGGGGAAAATGAAAGCATAGAGATGGAAACTGACCTTGTATAGTTTGCCATGTCTTTTGAATGAATTTGCTTGAACAAAAATCATAGCATCCCCATACAAGCAAACTTTCCAAAGTGAGCTGCGAAACATGAATTCAGGGATTCCAGCAGAGAAGACACAGTGAAAAAACATCTATCAAATTCAATATCTTATTAATACATCTGCAGGGAAGATGAATGTCGGGTCAACATGTGATAAAAACAATAGACTGCGCAAGCGCTTTGTTTAGATAGAGCTGCAGAGCGTGTGAAAGCGATGTGAAAAAAAGTTCTTGCAATATCGTTTGTTGGTGGAGGGATGACGTAATAAAATACATGGAACGGATTTGGAAAATCAGATCCCCATCCAGCTCACACTGATCACAGTGACCACAATGAGTCGCAATTCTGAAGATGTTTAGGGGTATGTTGCTTCAGATTTTAGGAGTCTATAATAACATTTAAAAAAAAAGTGAGATAATCTTAAACCAGTTTATATAAGCTTACATGCAGTTTTTGTGGATGTCAAGAAGTGGGTTGCCTAACAACCCACTTCTTGAGTTTTACTCTACTTATTTAAAGTTATTGGATTTCACATTTTACATTTGAAATGTTTAAAAACTATAAGTGAACATTACAAACGAACAAACGAAAAGTAAATCTGATGTCCTTTTAAAAGCAGTCAGCCTTTGGACCTTTTCTGGTCTCAATTAACCTCAATGAAAAACATAGTATTGAAAGTCAAAATAAAATAACATAAACAACAACAAGATAAACAACATCCCCAATTTATATGTTTGTGTATGTCAATATATCAAATCCAAAAACATAACTTAATTTAAAACTAATGTGTACTTTTCTATAGTATACGGCGTAACTCAGATATTGTCTGACAGATGGTTAGTTGCTCCCATGGATAGTTTGATCCAATGGATAGTTGCATGAATGTTCCTTTAGCCCAGACTAATGAAAAATTCTGATTATTCAAAGCAACACCAAATATATTAATAAATGTAATCTGTGCTTGTGTCATGCTTAGAACTAATCTTTATTTTGCATTTCCTTACTGCACCAGTTTCAAGGAAATTACTGGGGCGGAAGGTGGGCATACAGAATGGTAGAACTCAGACACTGGACGATGATTTGATTCCAGACTTTGCTCTGCACACAAGGTCATTGGTGAATCACACATTGGTGAATGATTTTTTCAGATCCTTTACTTGAGTAAATGTACTGATACCACACTGTAACAATATTTCACTGCAGGTTAAATTATCCACAGTCAAAACTTTACTCAAGTAAATCCCTAATTATTACCAACATAATGTTCTTAGAGTATCAAAATAAAAGTGTTCATTGTCAAATGGTATGGTTGCTCTCAGAGTTTCTGCCAGCAGACAAATGTACGGAAACGCTTTGCTGTCATGCCAGAAAAAAGAAAAATATATACCATGTCTTACCAATAATATTTTCCACATTTTACATGGTAATTTCCCGTTAAAATGTGATAGATAATTTTCACATTTACACATAAGATTCTTATTATAATGCGACAGATAATTTTTTTATTGTTCAGTAAGAATCTGCTATAGATAGACATTTCCGATTGCTGAAGGAGTGAAAATAGAGGGAAAACTCAATCAAAAGCAGTACAGAGGATATTTCGCCTGTCCATTTTCCTTCTATAATTAGATATAAGGGTTATAATCAAACAATTACTTTTATTTCTTAAATAATGGGTAGTGACTATTTGTTCTTAATTTAAATATGAACTGACTTTAAAATAACATTGAAATCAAGAGTAAAATGTTAACTACTCAACAATTCATCTGAAAGCTTGAAATGCAATGAAAAGTTAATAATCTGGCAACCAACCGTTTCCATGGGTACACTTCCGTCAACTCTGTCCTCGAGCCGAGGGATTTTTGTGTTGCTCTCTATTCGGCGGACGGGAGGTTTTCATAGTGACAGTCCGGCCCTTTGTATTCAGGTTCAGCGGGTATCTCAGTGCTACAATGAGCCAGCAAACGGTGGGACATGAAGCAGGAAAATCCCTGTTGCACAACTGGGTGGAGGAGGTGAGTGAAGCCAAGTTAGCCAAGTTAGCTAGACGTCGAATGTCTCTTCCTGTAAATAAGTATATTAATGAAAACTACTACTACTACATTACTTTAACTACATTTAAGGATTGAAAAGAATTATATAGTCAGTCATAGTTTGATATAACAACAAGGTTGGCAGTGAATTTGATAGGTGGTCACTTGTTTATGGTGTAAAGCTGCATTCTTTGGCCCAGGGACAACTTAAATGAATCAGTATGAAAGACTCCTGGAATTATCTCATGTTTCTTAATTACATATGGGTTTGTCCAGTTAACAGGTTACAGATGCCGATGTGTTTTTGTTTGTTTCTTATATTCAACTTCTTCTTTTTCTTCATCTGTTCTCCATAGGGTTGCCATAACGGCTCACCTGTTTCCATCTCACCCTGTCCTCTGCATGTTCCACTACCACATCACTGAACTGCATGTCCTCTCTCACCATATCCAGAAACCTCCTCTTTGGTCTTCTCCTTTTTCTACTACCTGGCAGCTCATCTCTTAACATCCTTCTACCAATATATCCACCATCCCCCCTTTTCACGTGTCTAAACTATCCCAATCTGGCCTCTTTTTGTCTCCAAGATGACTTACCTCAGGGGTACCTCTTGTTGCTCCTAACAGTAAACCCCAAGTACCTACACTCCTGCACATTCTCTACCGCTACACCTTGCATCCTCACAGTTCCACCTGTCTTTAATTCACACACAAATGTTGTATTGCTGCGACTGAAAATCATTCTTCTTTTTTCCAGCGCATACCTCCATCTCCCCTATTTTTCTTCCAGGAGGTTCCACTCCTGTCTGACTTCTTCTGGGTCAGACAGGAGTGGAACCTGTCCATCACCATAGCAAACAGGAAGGGGCTCAGCCAATCCTCGGTGCAGTCCCACCTCCACCTTCAACCCATCTATCACTCCTACCTGTCCTACTGCTTTCATATACCATACACATCATATACAACTCTAACGTAATTCTCTTTGACTCCAGACTTACTTACTCAGGCAATCACACTGTTCCTCCCTTGGCACTTTGTTGCACACTTTCTATAAGTCAATAAAGACACAATGCACCTCCGTATGGCCTTCTCTATACTTTTCCATTAGAACTCAAAGCAAACATTGCATCTGTTGCGCTTTCTTGTCAAGAAACCAAACTGTTGCTCACAACCTTTAACCTCTTTTCTTAACCTAGCTTCCATTACCTTTCCCCAGATCTTCTTTGTTTGGCTCTTCAGCATACACGTCTGTAGCTACTACAGCTCTTCACATCACTCATATTTCATCACAGGCCTCTCGCTTAGCCTTTGCTACCTCACTCTTTGCTACCTCACTCTTTGCCTTATTGTGGGTTATCACATATTTCGACCCAGTGGTATTTGATGGTAACACATATAAGGGGCGGCTTTAGCTCAGTGGGTAGAGTAGAGATCAGGCTTCAAGCCACACAACATGCCGTGAGTCCTTGAGCAAGACCCTAGAACTTCAGCTACCCAGGCAATTCACCGGAACTACCCACTGCTCCCTCAGGCATGTTACAAGTTTGACAAAGGACACCTTGAGATAGCTTGACAATGGGGTCAAGCATCAACAGAACAGCAGGGTTTGTTGGGTGTTTCCAGTCTGCAGTGGCTGGTACCCACCCAATATGCCCTGGGGGAGAGTGGTAGTGAGTGTTGTCGGATCCCACAGAAGAGCTACTGTAGCAAGAATTGCTGAAAAAGTTCATTCTGGCTCTGATAACAAGGAATAGGACAGAACATTGCAGAGACATACACAATATTAGGCAGGTGGTTTTAATATTATGATTTATTGATATAATTGTAAATCGCTCTTGCTATAGTAATCAAATCTTAAGACTTGCTCCCATTTATTCTGGTTCCAGTGCATATGCAATTGTTTGTGGAAGATGTCTATAATTCTATATTCAACCTTTTTGTCCCAGATTTTCCATCTTCAATAGACAGGTGTTACATTCACATGTGTGAATGTAAAATTTCACAAATCTGAAACATTCACAGATAAAAAGCCTAACTATCGGGAAACTGAATGTTTGCAAAACCTTAACAGTCTTTTAATCAGTGCATTATACTCTTTTATTGTTTTTTTATGCGTTACCCTCTCTTCAAAGTGTACCCCTGGTCCTCACACCAGATTTGCATATTACTCACATGTTTACATTAGATATGTACATAGTTTATTGGACATTTTAGTTATCCTAGGTTACTTTCACATAGTATTCTTTCATTCATTTTTTATATGACATAATAGCAGTAGGGATAGTGCGAAATTGTCTTCTGTCCAACAAATTAATTCAATGAAAATTTTGCCAATTATAATCCTTACCAAAGAGCATAGATTTGGACGAATATCTTTTTTTACTCTAAGACAAAAACTGAAGGAAAATAACTAATAAATAGAATCATTAAAATGAAACAAACAAATATGACACATAATCAAAACAACTCACATTATCTTTTATTAAAACCTACAACCATACATTTTCAGTTTTTAAAAGTTAGTTTTTGTTTGATTTCTTTACAGTTTAACGTGTTATGTATTCTTTGTTTTTTTTCTTCATTAAACTCTTTTATACCCAGAGGGCTGTTGCAGCCCTTGACACAGAAGAGACCAGGACCAAAATTCAGAGACATGGGCACAGAGGAATTTTCACACTGGACCAGGATTCTAAGATGGCGACTGTCACTACGTTCCAAACAGCTTACATCATTCCGAAAAGTTCGGGGGTGAGGTTTAGAGGTATGTTTCTTTACGTTCCACCAGTCACAGTTACAAACCCATTTGTATACACCATGAAAACCATGAACTAGACCTGTATTACAAAGGAACTGAAAAGATTTTATTCAAGCTATAGTGTCTTAAAGAATACATACAATTTATTTTACAGTTCATTAAGACTTTCAGATGATTCGCTGTGCAAGTTTATCTCCTCTATTCCATTTCCATGGTTCAGGCATCAGATCAGAGCTTTTGGGAAAACAAATCGCCCAGATGATAAGGTAAAAGCTGTATACTTTTTTTGCTGAATAAATTATTGTTGGCTGTAGTTTGATCATTGAAACAGATGATGTTACCTGACCATTTCCCAAACCTGTCAGAGGAAAGTGTTGTAATACTTACAAATCTTATTCAATCACGGCTGTAATATCCTTTGTATCTGATTTTATGATTACCGTGTCCAAGGCGCAATGCACAGATTTGGATATTAGCATCCCATACAACACCAGAAATGCATATGAGGAATACAGTGAATCATGGGTTTGGTGAACACAGTTTGTCCAGCTGTAGACAGCATCTTATCACTCAGTTTTAAGATATACACTACATGTCTTAGAAAGTCTCAAGGACACTACACACCAATGGTTCTTGAGTCAGCCTCTTTCCTTTTGCGGCTGTTGGTTGCCTACAGAGTTGAATACCTCGAACGGACAGTGCAGACCCCACCATTTACCTCTATATGTTTCATGAGTCCTCATCTTTGCTTTGATGCAAAGGTGTTGCACTGTTGCTTTTTCTTGTGCTAAATAATAATTATAATCCTTTGTTAGAAACGCAAAGCAGTTTCCAGTAACACCTTATAATCACAAAACCCCTATTTAGGGCCAGTGTTCAGTTAGTATATCCAGTTCACTGTACAAACATGGCACTGAAAATGGTGGCCTACGTGAAAGTGTGGACCCGTTCCTATGGAGATAAAAAAGGGCTTCCAAACTAATACCGAAATAAAATATTTTTGTTTTCAGCTGATTTTGACCAAAAAAACATACTAAAGAATATATAAGAGATACCCTTGAATTTTACAAATTGTACCTTTAGTTAGGTTGGGTCACAAAGAGGGAGCCAGAGCACTGGTGCTATTGGTAGTAACACATGGTGAATATTTTTTTTCCCATGAATAACCATGCATTAGTTCCTGATTTATTGAAGAAAATGTCATTATGTTAAAAATCCTAGAAACAATTGATTTAAATAAAGGTGACAAACCAACTGGCTGACAGACATGGGTGAACACTTGATTTCATTAGCAGAGTTTATTTTCATACAACATTGTAATTGAATCAAATTTTTATGACAAAATTGTCATTGCCAAAAAATTTCCTCCTGCGTTAGCTTTAGAGAATATGCAATTGTCCTCCAACAATGCCAAAAAATGGTGACTGCTAATTGTGGTTTTCAAAGTGAGAGCATTCATGCTGAAGAGGAACAACCACATCCAAAATCTAAATTCTGCTCCACAACTCAGGAGGATTTCCGTGTCGAGGGATTTGTGCCTCTTACCCCTGAATCATCGCAAGTGACGGTATGAATTCTGTATATGATATGTGTTTGCAAGTTCCTGAACAATGATGGGTTAAAAATTTCCAGCATTGAAAAAAACAAACGGTTTAATTAAATGTTATACAGGAGATGCCAAAACATTATGCCATTCCACATTTATATTTAGATAATGAATTTGTATGTTGACTTTTTATGGCGCAAAATAAGATATTAAGTATATATCCACTGCAGTACAACCAGTTTAGTGTTATGTAGTCATAATTAGGTTCATGTTAAAGAGGTAACAATATTTATTATAAGTTGATCATAGACATCATCAAAACTGTGAAGTTAACACTTCATAAGATATAATGATATAATAATAATAATAATAATAATACATTTAATTTATAATGCACTTTACATTTGGATTAAATCTCAAATTGCTACAAAGTAAAAGCAGATAAAAGCATCAATAAAAAATAAAATAATTACTATATAAAAACTTGACCAAAAAGCAGCAATGCTAATTAAAGTTATAGGTTCTGCTATGACAATGACAATGACAATGACTATGCTGAGATTCACTAATTGAGCAGGATGATAAAGTCTTGTTCACATTTTGAGAAAATCTGTTGTAAAATTTTTTGAAATTTATCTAAAGAAACTGACTTCAAACATGGCATCCTTTAGTTAAGAGGCCCACATATCGACTGTAGTTTGTTTTTCAAAAGACTGCACGCAGGTCAATGGCAGCCTCTGAACCTGAAATTAAATGGATGCATTATATCTTAACCATCTGCAGTACATTTCAATACGTTATCCTTCTATAGTTTACATTTAATACACTGCTCAGGCTCTGCATCAAACTGCCCCCTCCAGCAAGCATCCGACAGACTAGGTATATTAACTGGGGTGGTAGTTCGTTCAATTCATCCATCCGTACAGCCGTCCGTCTGTTGGTTCGAAGCTCCGTCTCTCCGTAGATTACAAGATGGACTGGTAAATTAACAGCTCTGCCTTACTACTCAGCTTTTTCTTCACCTCAACAGACCGATACAATACCCAAATTACCATTAAAGCTGCACTGAATACTTGTCCATCTTCCGGTCCATTTTACCGTCACTCAAGAGCAAGATATTGAGGTACTTAAATCCCTTTTGTTGAAACAGCAACTCACCTCCAACCCAAACAGGGGAGTCCGCTGTTTCCCGGCCGAGAGCCATGGCCCAAGATTTGGAGCTGCTGACTCTCATACCTGCCTCTTCAAACTCAACTGCGAACCTCAAAACTCAAAATTTCTTTTCTGAGCTCCGCAAACCGGCATTGTCCTCATGTCGTCTGCGCCTTGAGATCATGTCCATGAATATCACGAGCAGAATCAAAGACAAGGGACAACCTTGTCTTTGAACCGGAGTCCAACTCTCACTGAAAACGTGTCTGACTTTCTGCCAAGACTACAGACACAACCCTCACTTTGGTTACATAGAGACAGGATAGTTAATAGTTTTTTCCCCTGTACACCATGCTCCCACATGATGGATGGATTACCCTGAGTCTTCTGGCTTTTGCTCAACAATAAAAGACGTGGTATTCGGGTTCAGGAGCAACTCAAAGTGTTCTTTAAGGTGTCCGACGATATCCTCATTACGGGTCAGCAGCCCCCTTTGCTAATCAGGTTTGAAAGTCCTCCTTCTTCAGCTTGACGGCTTCCTTCACTGCTGGGGACCACCAGTCCATCTGTCTCCTTATATCAGGCTTGGTTTCTTTAAGAGAGCCTAATAAATGTGGTCATATTAAAAATGGATAGGAGCAGTTTGCAGCTAAGTGTGAAGTGACTGTGATGACAGTCAGCACGTTCAAATCTGACGTCATGGTTCTCTGCTGGAAATGGAGGATAACCCCGCAATACTCCGGCATTGCTGGAGAAAGTGATGGATAGATAGATGGATGAATGACTACATGAAGAAGAAAAATCTTCTTCAAAAGGAACTTGAGAAGTCTCAGTTGCCTTTATTAGTTATACCGATATGTATATATGTATAAATATATAACTATATGTATATAGTTTATTACAGACGGATTTGTTATAGAAGAGAATATCCCGGCCCGCTCAGGTGCAAGTTTAATCAGTCTTGCCATTCAGATCCAGCAGGACCATCATATGCTTAAAATATCAATGCCAATCTACCAGGTCACACTATCTTGCATCCTTCAGAGAGATAGGTGCCAGGCATAACATAAAGAATGACTTAAGAAACAAAAAATACAGTGGGGCAAAGGGAAAATTTTAATTTTCCGATCACTGAACTCAAAACAACTTTGAACCATCTAACTTTAAATTGTGAGAATTTCTGAAGGAAATGTCTTGTTTTTCATTTCATCAAAAAACATTTCATTAAAAAAGTAAAAAATTTACCAATAGATAAATTAGCAATAGTGCTAAATTATAAAGAGCATAAAAAGGCTTCAAATCGACATAAATGTTAATATTAAACTCACAATAGTGTTCTTTTGATGCTGTGTCCTTGTCTCATTTCCAGGGTCATAATTATAAAACTGACCAAGCCATCACATTTTGGAGTGAAAATCGCCTGCAGATACAGGTAAGCCCTATTGCTTTTTGTATATAGTCTTATATGTTTTCAGTGTTTTTGCCTTTGTCATTACATATTTGATTGAAGGTACAGCCGGTCAAATATAAGGATATCTATTGAGATAAATTTAATATTATAATCATTGCTATGTTCACGTTAGAATATAATCAGCTAATAATGAGAATCACATTTTGAATTCTAGCTTAGTGTGAGGGACCAAGCTGGCTTGCATGAAGAGTCGTAGGTGGAGTATGTAAGAACAAGCTTTATTTTCCCAGAAATAAGAACAATTTGCAAACAAGGTCAAATTAGCAAACTAGGTCCAATATACCTTGTTTGGTATTCATGGTAACCCATGAAAAAGGTCAAATAGAGGGAACTAATCTAAGGTTTTGTAAAGAGCAAAATTTTGTAAAGTAACAGAACTCACAAAAACAAAAGAAACAAATGATCTGATAAGATTACAATGACCTAACAAAGAAAGAACACAGGGGTATTTAAAATGGCTTATCAAACCAGATGAGTACATACGGAAGGAAACTACAACACTAACACCCTAACTACCTAAAAAAAAAGAAACATAACAAAACTTTATTGATAGGTAATATAATCATTTGACTATTCAAGTCCAAAATTATCCAAATTTGGAATCTATTGGAATTAATCCAAAGTACAGGGAATTATCACAGGTGTCAGGTGAGTTAAGAAAGATTTTGTAATAGAGCAAGTGGTCTGGTTGTTGAAAAATGTAGGACCACTTGAGGGCCGGAAATAAAAGCTGGATGGCCTCTGGTTAGAACTGAGGTGGAACTGAGATTTTAGGAGGAAGACTGAGAGGAAGGAGCAAAGGGGGAAATAGATATGATCTAAGGCTGAAGCTAGCCTGTGATAGGGATGCATTGCAGGGGGCTGAGAGCTTAGCAGACCCTAGACTAGCATCCAGAGAGGAGGACTGGAAACTTGGAGACAGGGAAGTAGAACACTGGCAATAAAGCCATACATGAGTGCTGCTTCTTTGAAACTGCTGACTGTTTAAAGTCGGGACCAACTTACTGCCCTATCTCAGCTAGCACAGACGAGCGCTCTAGCCCAGGTACTGGTGACTGCCGCAGCTCTGACACTGATGACAGCTGCAAGATAGTCATTTTAGAGACCTCCCATCAAAGTTTAGGCACCAGATGCATGGATGGATGTAGAAATTACGGGATTGTGAATCAGGAAAAGGTGACTGGTAAGCCAAATCAGAATAAGAAGGCTGCAGAGTTACAAACTGAAGTTAATTAGCTGGAATGCACACTTCGAGGCAAACTGGAGATTGCTTGTCGGGTTTGAAGGATGTAAGCTAGCTTCCTTATGTCTGACAAGTTATATGACGCTGGGGGGCTGCAGACCAGAGCCTAGCAACTGGAAACTATCAGAGAGAGAGCTACCCGAAACGAGGATAGCTGGCGGTTATGACAGCATGTTAATCAATGTAAACTTGTTACAGCAATCAGCAGAAATGAATTTGGTGCCAATTGGATGGTGCCGCACAGACAGGTGGGGATTTAACCTGTCTTGATTCTGCATGGACTAGATCCCTTTGAGCTTTCAAATAAAAAACAGACCTGCAGCATATCATGCAGCACCTTATTTCTGATGTTGGTCAGAATTGTTTTGGCGCATAGACAGGAAGTATCATCAGGTTTATTTTAGGTCTGAACAATTAAAGGACCAGGAACAACATTTTAATTCCCATGGTGAATCAGCAATCAGGGGAGCCAGGTGAGGCCAGTCCTCACATAAAGTTGGAGGACAATACAACAACTGCAGAGGCTCTTAGAGGAATTTAATACAGCCTTGGACAAGTGGAGGATGTCTCTACATAGACTGTATTTGAAGCTCTTACCAGTCCATTTGTGCACTTTGCAGAGGCAGAATAATTATATGGGTGTTTTATATTCAACCCATTCATTGGATTTCATGTATCACATTCACAAACCATGTCCTGTAAGATTCAAGAAATTACTGAACTTTTTTTCACATTATTTTTGTGTTGTTTTGTGTCACAGGGTGTCAGCTGCAAACTGACTATGAAGGCACCCTTCCGGAAATCAGCCCTGTTCAGCACACCCATTACTGAACGGGTGGATGAAATCGATGTCCCGTCTGATGACTATGGCTGTATGTCAGAACATCCCACTCATCACTACATTACCAATTAATATTCAAGAGCTAATACATTTTATGTGCGGTTCAGACTGCAATTAGACTTTTACATGAAGGGGCCGTACAACAATAAGGTCTTGAAGTATGATGTGACAACAGCGACGTGTAATTTGGGACTTTCCACTCCAGCATATTAGAATTGTTTTCACATCGCTCCCAACATGTTCTGAAGATGACCAATAGGATGACAGAATGAAAACAAGCATGATGGCAATTAGACCCAAGAATGTAACAGTGCTAAGTGGAACAGCAATAAAAAAGGGAGTTTAATTGAAATGTGGCCACGATACTCGTGCCTTTTCAATGTTTCATTGAGGTAATACAATGAGAGAGTGATAAATATGTGCTAATTGCAGGAACAGAGAGTGCTTCCATAGCCTCATATCCCGCTGAAGTGTGAAGTGAAGTGAATGAAAGGGCAGCATTTATGATCTAAATATCTACACTATCTCTGTATTTTCTTTTTAATCAAAAAGATAGATAAATATTAAGCTGCAAGATGACTGCCTGAAGAAACATAAATCTATGGCAAATCTGTCTCTATGTAGCTTTTATGTTGAACACAGCAGTCCACAGATATTCGGACTTTAAATCTGTTAAGCAGACTATCTTGGAATATAATAAAAAACACTGGAGGTTTCCTGTTTTATGGTTTTGGTGACAAAAGGGCTGTCTTATTTGGTTTTGCAGAAAAATTATTTAAAGTATTCTAATGCTTTTAATTTTTCTTTTTTAAAATTGTTTCCTTTCTACATTTGAAGTTGGTGAAGTTGTCTGTAAATGTCTGTAGGTGCCATCTATCATTTGTCTGGTGATCCAAACTACCAGTTTGCTGCTGCCATTTCCCAAATTTGAATTACCTATTTTCAAGGACATAATATAATATTCATTACCTGTGTGCGTAAACATAACATTTCAAAGCTTTAATGAAGTTAAAAAAGATTAGATAAATGCCAGGTTAGTGGCATGAATAGGCCCAATTGCAAAGAATGTCACTAAGCATAAAAAGAAAAGTAATTAATTGAGTCTAATAATAGTAGTAGAAAAATAAACTATTAATTTAGCACTTATCTTAACAAGGGTACAATGTGCTTTATGGGGTAGACCCTACCCCCAACAATTAAGATAAATTGTAATCTTAAGAACAGTAATAAAATGCATGATGCATAATAAAATGGAGTGCTGGAGATAATAAAAGTTTTTTTTAATGAGGTATGTTTTGAGAAGTGTTTCAGCAAGCATCATGTCCTTGAGCAGAGAGAAGCAGAGCAGAGGGGATGCACTTGTGTGTTCTGACTCGTGTTAATCAGTAAGATTCTGTGGGAATCGGACAACGCAGGCTAACCTTTGCTGCCCTAATGCATCAATGAGCCATGGGTGCCCGACCTTGTTGCTGGCTCACTGGATGCCTTTCTAAGAACACTTTGATAGATTCTAACCACTGCAGACTGGGGATATCTTACAGGACCTGCAGTCTTGGAGATTCTCAGGCTCAGATATTTAGCCATCACAATCGCTTGTGAGGAATTCCAAGCCAAGTCCTTGTCCAAGCCAGTCAGATTGTTAAGCTAGCCAAGCCAGTCTTTAAGAATCCATACAGTATTACAAAAGTTCTTGATACTGAGTTTTATCAATATTTCCGTACATCCCTACAGTGTACAATTTGATAAGGATAAAGTGCTTGTTTTAACACATCATGAACATTTTTTATCTGAGAACCACACAATTAAAGTTTACTGTGAACGATTTATTTCCTTCATGAACAACTGTGGCCCTAATATAGTCATAGAAATTTTAATTGTGTTAAACCTTTTACACACAACAAAGATGTAATCAAGAGGAGTTTTGGTCTACAGTGGAGATATCTGTTGTTGTTATTTCTATTGCCATAGTTACAAGTAGAATTTGGTTTCATCCTGGTGGTTGGTTTTGTTACCAAAACAGATCTAAAAATCCAACTAAATATTTAGAAAAAAAAGTTTTTTTAAAATGTGAACTAATTCCTCCCTAATTCCTCGTATGTCTTTCTATATTGGCGGTATTGCTTTTATTACTGCAATGCATGAATTGTGGCTTAAGTAACTTCTGTGATTCTACAATGGGATCTAGAGGGATCCCCAGTATATCATGCTTGCTCATTATCATTTTGAATATTATTTGATAATATAGAGTATCCATGGATACTCTTTTTCATGAGTATCCATGGAGACTTTGAACTTCAAGGAATGAAACACCTAAATGACAAAATGACAGACAGCCTGGTCAGTGAGCAGGTCAGCGTGGAGTTCAGTAGAAACTATAACCACAGTGTTAGCCTCTTACAGGCACCGATGATGTGTCACTGTTAGAAAGTGGGTGGTAATTACAGCCAAGCAGGAGGGGTAGACGTCCTCCCGCAGAGATGAAAAGCATAAGCACACACACAAACACACACACCAACGCAGACACACAGTGCCCATGCCTCCATTGCACAACTGATAATGAGTATCTAATGAGCGCTGATGTCACTACAACAAACCCACAGCTGCCTGCTGCTCCCTCTCCTCTCCCCATTTCTTTTCTTATCTGTCCACAACTGCCAGCAGTTAATTACACTTCAGATTCTTAATGCCTAGGTTCTCTAAGGCACATTTGCTTTGTTTCAAATATTATAGCCCAGCAGCATCTGAAATAAAAGGGTATTATACCTAGCATAAGCTTTATCTAATTATCATCGCTTTCAAGGAGGAAAAGCATATAGCGGATATTTAATAGTTATAAATAGAGAAGAACATTTTCATGGTGCAGCTTGGTTTCAACTAACTTTCCAAATGGTTATACTGCATAGATATCTCCTCTGTTTAACTGGCCTCTACACAGTGAGCAATGCCTGCCTTTTTAAATCTGCAATTCTGGGATATCCAAATTCTCTCCGGGCTAACCTCAGAGGAAAACATTTGTATAAGTCTGACGGCGGATATAGCCATAAAAATATTAACAACAGCATGAAGCAAAAGTCAGTGCATTAAGAACAGGCTACTTAGGGTTCTTTTGTGCCTTTCTCTTCATACATAATTCATGGAAGCAAACATCAGTAACTAACCACACTGCAAAATAACGGCAGGCACATTAATGAAAAAAAGAGTGTTTTACTCAGTTTATTGAACAAAATATCTTACAATATCTGGGATATACATATATACACATTATTTTGTACTGTGTAACATGGTTGATAAACCCCTGCAATGACATCATTTGTGCTGTGCCTAAAAACATTGTTGAATGTTTCAAGGAAATATTAATACACCATTTACGTTAAAACACATTATACAAATCTTAATATAGAAAGCACAAAAAATAAGAATTTATCAGTGAAAAGTACTCACTCTTGGGACAAAAAACTTGTTTTTCCAAAACAATTTTATAATAGGTATTTTTTTCAAATATTTTTTTTTCATTTGCATTTTTACAGTAAAGTATGCAGATGTTGTCACATGGTGTCTTTCATTTTCCTTGGTACGGAAATCAATATTATTCCACTTATTTTAGAACAAATAAAGAAGTGGCTCAGCTTCCAGAGCATCTGCTGTTGTCTCCACAGCTGCTGCCATATTATTAGTAGGCATCTCAGATAACGTACACATCAGTCTTCTCCCCTAGAAGCCAATACGTTCTCATTTTGCCTTTGCCCTGGAAAAACAGAAATCAATATGGTCGTCAATGAAGTCTAGATGGGATGAGTGACGGTGACATCCTCTATTAAAACAGACCTTTGTTTAAGGGTGACCCCCCCCCGTGCCTACTGTAGCTCAGTTTACTTAAAATAAAGCATAATGTTTAATAAGAGGAAAAACAAATTATTTCACTTGTTATTAAAAAATGCTAAGGTAAAATACCTGTTTTAAAATGTTTTTTTCTCAAAAGGGTCAAATTTTGTCTCATCTCATAATAAACAATCTTAAATTAATAAACACTCTGGTTCCAGCTTATCCTTCCTGAGAGTGCTAGTTGAACATCTTTGGATTTTGGAGACGATGGCTTTGATACTTGATATCATTGTATTTTTTCTTTCTATTTCCTGTCATGTGTGTTTTTCAAGTTCTCATTACATTTATTAATTTAACTGTTCTGTTCCTTCATCATGATGTTAACGCTCTTTTAAAGGATAATCCATGCTGACAGGGGTGTGACTTTCACCACTCAGTAGCCACCTTTGTCCTCGATAGTGGCTACTAAGGCTGCGTAATAAAAACGGTATACATTGGAACAAGAAACCATGAAATATGTGTTGTCTTCAATTTCATCAGAGTAGATATTTATATATCTGTAAAGAATTAGTATGAGAATATAAACATGTTCAAATAATCCTATATGTTTACTTATAAGATCAGTAACATAAGTCATATATTCACACATAAAAATGGCAACTAAAAATGTATACTCCTGTAAATAAAAGGGAAAATCAAGCATCTGGCAACATTTGGTTGTAAAGAATTTGACTAAAGACTGTAGAGTGGTGTCAAACATGTTGACGCTGACAGGATTTCTTGGGAAAAAAATTATGATGAAGCTCACCACAAACACAGAAACTGATGAACAAATGTACACATTTTATGATTACAGCTCTTTGGCCTTTCAGGATGTTATTAACGCGCTAGAACTCAAATACGTAACACAAAGTAAGAAGCAGTTCTCTGAATGTATAATGAGACTAAAAGACTGAACAAATATCAAACCCCAAAAATGATAAAATATGTAAGAGCATAATTAATATTATGCTTCTGCTGATTTGATTCATAGGTTATTAGTCATTTACTTAAAAGCTAATTTATTTAGTTAACTTGCGTAAACCAGTGAAGACCAATAATTAAATATTATCTGAGGAAGAGGAGATACAGAATTACTATTGACGGCAGGATAACCTCAGATGTTGTTTTTGCTGTCAGACTCTGGTGAAAGCTCAGTGACAATTGCAGTTGGTTTAAAACTGACAAGATTAAAAGAAAACATTTTAGTTAATTTAATAAATATTTCATTTCTACATTAATATTTTAAATATATAAGTGATAATAGGTATGTTACATATCTTTATTCCACTGAATTGCTTAAAACTTTGATCATGGTCATAAATAAAGTATCGTAAATATACTCTAAATAGCAAATTCAATACATATTTCCTCTGTTTGGAACTAAGAAAATTCCCTGCTAAAGGCTATTGTTATTACTTTATTATTTCAATAGTTAAGGGTTAGGGCAGTACAATAATCCAGACTAAAATACTAAAACTACCCTTACAACAATAATTTGTAGCAGAGTTTAATTCTTGGAACATTTGAGTCACACCTGTCTCCTTACATTGTTGGATGTTAGTTTTCTTATTTCTATTTTTATTTCAATTACACAGTCACTTCATACTATTATTAAAAAAATCTTGATTTTAACAAAGTATTGCATCTTGTAGTAAGTTTCAAATTTTCAACTACTTGTACAACTGTACTGTCCATCATTCATTTTTACAACATTTTCTAAACTGAAAAGATATTACTGACATTTTCTGTTTTCAGGTCTGAACCTGACAAAAGATGAGCTGTACAGAGATTCTTTTTTTCAGTGTGAGTGCAATTCATTCAGTGCTCACAAACACAAGTCAAAAGGCCTTTTTCCATCTTTTTCTCTTTCTTTCCCAACACAAAGGCAGGGCTCTCACCTTCATTTCTACATCACCTCGTAACTGGAGTTCAAAGTAGCCAAACTCGTCCAGCACTTCTTTGGTGGCCGAGGATAAATGGATCTTTAATGCTGTAAAACACATCCAGCACAGAACAGAGTCGACTGAGCATTTTAATATGGTGAAGAACATTAATTCAAATATGAACTATATTTCAATTAATGTTGTTTTTATCTCTTGGACACACTGCAAATGCAATCAGCCCCATCACACATGAATAGATAAAATATTAACAGTTCAATTAAAGCAAAGAGTGCAGACATCTGAGATGTGATTCCTGCCTATAATGCAAAGTTAATCGCTGGCAATGGCCCTAAGTACCATCAATTATTTACCAGTGGAGGCACAATACAGGAAGTCGCTCTGTAGTTAATCAATACATGATTTGCTCAGAAAATACCTTACTGCATTTTCATCACACTAGTTCCTGTAAAGCGAGTTAAAAACAGAAATATAAGTGTAGAGCAAAAAAAAAAAGCAGGTAAATTAATCTTATATCAGTTTTGAATATATATTTTACTGAAGAAAGTTTCTATCTAAAAATTTTAACAGATACTAATCACCTCTATATGAACAAACTGCCTTTACAGTAAAGATTACAGACTAAACATCCATAAAAAATGTACTGTGTATTGAACAGTTATTTACAATCACAGTATATCCAGTTCATCATAAAGCTAAGTTCTCTCACACTGTTATTACACGAGAAACAACAGTGTAAGAATGATCCCACTACAATGAATGGTGTATCTGTATTCAAAGCCTGGTATATCTTCTTTTTCTGTGCAATAGAGCTCTATTATTGTCTTAAACTGTTAAAAACAGTACAGTGAGGCAACGTAGGCACTGAATGACATGCCCCTCAGTACTATGAACACACACTAGTTTTCTCTGACACCGCCCACAAACACCATCCTACTGCTCTAAATAGTCACTTAAGGGCCAAATTAGTATTAATGTGCAGCTGAAAATAGTTCCCAACAAATATTACTGAGTAAGGTTTGTTCTCCGTGACTTGCTGTTTCAGTAATTCAGTGGATTGGGTTTCAGGGCTGAGAGCCATTGGCATGGTGTGGAACACAGAAAGAGAGAGGCATGAATAACATCTTTAGTAGCTTAAGATTTAACTGCATACCATTTCTGAAGGAAAAAATGTATCATATGTAGTATTTACGATACAAGCGATCCAAAAATTAAATTCTGATGCCCCAAATGAGCTTTTTTTAAAAAAGAATAAAGGAGGAGGTACCCTTCTACCAAGACATAATAGAAGTATTATAATATCATAAAACTTAACTAAAATTGTATTCTATTCAGAATTACATGGATGGATGGCTGGACCTACTACCACTACTACTAACAATTTACATAATTGTTAATGCACGTCGATGATGTTATAAGTAATAATAATTTGTAATAATATTAACAGTATTATTCCCATAGTTATTATAATTATTACTAAATGCAAACATCAATCACTTATTATAGATGACAGTTATCGCTGTACATCTTTGGCACCTACCCACGTCTACCTCTAGCTCTCAACCCAGCCCGTCAAAGCAGTTGGCTGCACACCCTGAGTAAAGATCTGCTCAAGGTTGCTTCCAGTTAAAGGACAGTTTTTTTACTTGACACGGTCACCGAGTGTTTGCTCATGTAGGAAATGCTGGCTGCGTGAAGAATAAAGAGATGTCTAGACTTTGTCTATTTGGAAAGTGCCTTGCAATAACAATTGTCATGAGTTAGTGCTGTATAAATAAAATTGACATAGCATGAATGTCAACTCATGAACTTGAGTATCATTTAGTCTGACAACAGTTTTATTTTCCTCACCACATTTTTACACAAATATTTTAACTTTCTTTTTCTTAAGTTTTAAAAACAGGCTTATTGCTTTTGTAGTTCATTTTTGTTTTGCATTGCTGTGTGCTTTCCTGACATCAAGACTGATCTTATCTTAAAGGGGCAACAACAATGAAAAAAAAAAGATATCTTGTACTCCTCTGTGCATCTCCCACACAACAGGAAAAAGATAACGGATGAGGACGGATTTATGTTTTTTTTTATCCACTTTTTTCCCCTCCCTTGTGTTCTGAATAACGTCATTCGTTCAGAATACTTTCTTTGCATGTGAATGGCTCTCATTAAAAAAAAAAAAAAAAGAGTTCTCAAACAGATTTGAATCCCCTAAATTAATATCATTTTGCTAGGACTTATGTTTACATAAAATCAGTTAGTTACCAGAGCTATTCATACAAGCTTTTGCTTGAGTAAATAATGTGTTTACTCTTGCTACATCTGCTGCAGAATGACAACAAACTCAAAGACGAAGAATAAACGAGAGTCACTGTTCTTCCCCGATATAAATCCTGATGTAATAAAATTTGTAGAAAAGTCAAAAATACTTATCCCGGTTAAAATTCTGTATCTATAAAGGTTATGAAGCTAGAATGTTTAATTTGTTGGAGGGATAAAAAATAGTTGGACACTCACCATCTCCATTGGACTCCATTCTCGATGCTGTGTTGACAGTATCTCCAAACAAACAGTATCTGGGCATTTTCAAACCAACCACACCAGCACAGACTGGACCTTTAAAACAGAAGAACAGTCATGTTTTACAGCACAAAAAAGAATATCTGGCATGCCATCAGAAAACCCCTGCAGCCAATTACAACTGTACTCAGAATGCTTTAAATCATTCTGACAATGCAGTATCGGCCCACACAACTTGCAAATTCGGCTGCATGTCAAGTGTCTGACTATGAACATGAACTCTGCAGACGTCAGCTTGTACTGACTTTATATGGTGTCATAAGTCTCTCGTAAATTACTATTAAGACTAAAAGCTACAAAAAGATCAAGATAAAACATGCTGAGTGTTTATATGCAGTCAGTGTGCTGGCATCCAATCACAAGTAACCTAACCTTTATGTGGATTCAGTTGCCAGTTAGCTAGGTCAAACCTACACATTCTAATTCAATAATGCAAATAAATCTTTATTTTCTGAAAACTTTTCATTCTAAAGTGTTGTTTTTCTTAAATTTTTGAAGAATCTGGAGGTTTGTGGTGGTTATATTTGCAGTGTGGTTCAAATTATTATGTGTTGCAATTTGCAGTAAGCTTACTAAAACCTATGAATATATGCATATTACATGTTCATATTTTCGTTTTATGCTGTGAAGCACATTGTCTTGCTTTTTTGTATGAATGTGCTCTATAAATAAATCTTCGATGCAGACCTACAAATAAGATAACTTCAGACATGCCCAGCAGTAGAATGAATAGATTCTCTATCAGACTTTATTTATACTAAAGATGATGAATACACTGTAGTCAGACACTGTCATATGATTTGAACCCACAAATCACAAACAGAAGAAAAATAGTTTTGTATCATCCCTGATTTCATCTATTTTTTTGTATCTCTGTCTGAACTTTGTTAAATATTTAAAGTCAATTTAACATAAAAAAAGTAAATCTGAGCAAAAGAAAAATGAAAATTTAGATAATGATTATTTTTTTATCCAATACCACAATGCCCTGTGTCAAAAAGTATGTTCCCAATAATCAAAAAACCCTCCAAAAACACCAAATTGCATTAATAACTTGTTGCAGCTGGAATAGACGAACCAAGTCTTAACTTAAATCAAGCTTTTCAGAAGTAGGTGGTTGATAGGCCTCATCAGTATTGGGCTTATTCCAAAATCAAAGTAAATTCCGGAATAGATGAAGAAAAAGGTGATTGAAATGCCTTGGGATGATTACTAAACTATTTCTCAGGCTTTGGGACTCCACAGAACTACAGTGAGACAGATTATCTACACATGGAGAAGACTTTAAAAACTAGTGACCCTTCACAAATTGCCCAACAGGAGTCTCGTTACGTTTGGTGTACGTGAAACAGCATTCAACAAAAGGAACATTATACCTGCAGTCAAAGTTCAAGGCAGTTGATTGTCATTTATTATGATCGCCATTTTAAACATTTGAAAAACATTACATTTTGTGTTTAGTTAGGCTTTGTTTAACTTTAAATTTATTTGAAGTTATGACACAGGTTTGTATGAAATACACAAAATTGTTGAAAAAAGTAAGGAGGGGGTCCAAAACTTATGTCACTGCACACGACATGGACATTCCTGATCTATTTATGATTCAGTAGGCTGTAGCAAAAATATAAATATAACATGAGGAGAATCATTCAACAGAAGATATATTATTAACTATGACTATGATTTTGGTGTGAATTATGAGAAAATTGAACCCAAGAATAAGAAAAGAAAGTCAAAGCTGACATTGTTGTTGATCTATGGAACATAAGTCTATATTTGTTTTTTCACTCACATTCTGTTTTCCTAGTTTAGAAGATAGTCCAATTCACACTTTTGATAATGCAGAAGATGTTTGAATGTTCGAAAAACCCTGATGATGTAATGAACAATTTGTCCACATCGGAAAGTAAAATATTCTCCTGTTTTATGTTCTAGAGATAACTCATTTAGCACTCATATCCATGTAGTCTGGTACAGATTTATGAATTACTGCCCACATATTGGGATTTATTCAACAATTCAGAAAAGTCTGGCGATCATAACCAGCTGTTTCCCAACCAGAGGCCAACCAATAGCTGGTAAACAAAAAGCAAATTTAAGAATAGGAAAGTATATTTTCCTTGCCAGAATGACAAAAAAATAATTAAATCTGCAAAAATAAATATATATTTATATAAATCTATTAAAGTTGAGACAATATTAATGCAGCTGTGAACACTTCAGGTATAAATATTTTTGCAAACAATAGAAAAAAAAGACCATAAAAACACTGAAAAAATATGTCACAGTTACCTATGTACAAAAAGTATGCATTCTTTTAAAAATTTTATTTTGGACCCTGTCCATGTGTTTCCACACATCCTTTTCATTGATATCGATATATCCACAAGATGGTAGTCAAAAGTCAAAAGTCACAACAATGGCCAAAAATGCAGGTTTTGATAATCAACTTATACAAAAGCTATCAAAAACAAAGGCAACAATGTACTTGGCGGTGGTAATTAAATACATCAAAACCTGTGGACGCTTTGCTTTTACTTTTTCGCTTCATTTTTTTCTTCTTTTTCATTGCCTGGAGATATTTTCTGTGACTTGCATGCTACACTGTCCCCAAAGATATCTGGTGGCACTGCTCTGTTTCGTCCATATCGTTAAGCAGAATGTGGAAAAAAGGTGTGCAACTCTTAAACATTGAGCATAAATGATATTCCCAAATTTCCCCATGGGGATGGATAAAGTTCTCACTAGTTCTCTCTCTATTCTAAATTAGCCTTATGCTCTTCATTGCAACATCATGCTAAAAGCATTTATTGAAAATAACATTTGGTACATTCTAGGGTTATTATGAATTTCTCTCAGCAATGCTTGGCTACCATTGTAGTACGCAGCATTGAGCTGAAGATTTCCCCTAGCTAAAAGAAAATAGACAATGGCTTAAGTTGATTCCTCAATTCTTTGGTCAAGGACAGTGGAATCAGTGTGGACTACAGTTATTATGAGAGCATGGACCTAGGGCCATGTGGTTCTAGCGTCCATTAGTGCAGACAAACACAGTTCCATATCAGTCTGTTGACTCAGACTCACCTGTGTGTATACCAATCCTGAGTCTCAGCTGGTCGTTGGGTCTGTGCCGGATCTTGAACGTTTTGACTTGCTCTAACAATGCAAGCGACATCCCCGCAATTTCTCTGGCATGTAATTTTCCATTACGAACTGGGAGTCCTGAAACAACCATGTAGGCGTCACCAATGGTTTCCACCTGAGGGTTGAATCAGAGGAGTTAAAAGAATCAGACAGTAAAACTAAAGTCTTAGTCATAACATTTGACTGTTTTTCCCCAGAATTCCCATAGAGGTCATGAATGCATTAATATGGAGATAACACAATCGTGGTTGGTTTTGTTTCCTTGCATTATGGAATGCATGTACACCAATTGTGTGTAATATTATAATATGAAATGAGACAAAACTTAGAATTACCTTATTTGCCCAAAATGGGTTAAAATTATTGTAATAAAACCTTCATTTTTATTATTCATCCAGATCATCCAGACTTGCCTTGTATACGTCAAAGTTATCGATGATGGCATCAAAGCAGGTGTACAGATCATTTAGCAGTGTGACGACCTGTAGATAAAGACAGAAGAAGTTTGATTATATGACTTGAACAAATAATAGCTCCACAAGAATACTGAATAAATACTTAAAATTAGCTGAAAAAGGAAAAAAAATACATGTTTAGTGAATGTCCGACCAGTATCGATAGTAAATGTAGTCAAGTGCCGCAATAAATACCTCACTGTGTGCTGTTTTATCGAAAAAAGATTTCCTGCTGCCAAACCTCTTTCAGTAACAGCTATGTATTGATGGTGTTGACATAAAGGAATAACCATTTCGGTTTTGACTTCTAGTCTCGGCCACAGTGCACTCATTTGGGCATCCTGAAGCTCAAAATTGATTAGCTAGATACGTTTAATATATATTAAAATAAATCTGTGTAATATAGTTAGAGTATATTATAAATATTAATATTTTTTAAATATTAGTAAATATTTAACACACAATAAATATGGCATCCCAAATGCTATGGCTGGAAATGTGACAGATTTAGATATTCAGCCATGTTTATTTGAGTTTTGGAGAATATTTTAACATTTTACCCACTGCTTCAACAGTGTGGGTTGGTGCAGTCAAGATAAGCTATATGGACATTAAGTTTTGTTTGCCAACTAAATCAATAAATAAAGTTATATGTTTGGTGACATTATCTCACAAGCGAGAAATAAAGAATAACAAAAAAAAACTTTCTCATTCTGCATCGCCACCTCAGGAAAGGCAATACCTTCCATAATTTCAGGCTACATAATACTATTCTTTATTACGTTTCTTTTTATTAAGAGATCCATTATTGCAAGAACTTCCCATCCCCAATTTTTTCCTAAGCTGACCCATTGAGTCAAACTACCACAGAGTATCTCATTCCCACCAGTTGGGAACGAGCGCTTCGCAGTGTGCAACTAACGGTTGCCTAAACCTAGTCGTCAAGAACACTAAACATGAAGACTGACGAGAAGTTCTTCACAGGTAAACTGGTCAGGTCCTTCCTTTTCCTTTTCAACCGTTGAAATCAACTCAGCAGGCCACAGACAGCTGCTGGTTCTGGGGGGATTGCCCCAGTTAAGATACACCATGCAACAGGCTCTCGGCCCATGATCCCTGGAAGCCATGAAGTCCAGGGATGGAGTGCTCTGCAGCTCGCAACCAGGGTTGCTTTCCCAGTGAGCCTGCTGGAAAGGAGGAGGGCGGCTTTTAACTGAGTTGAATACCCGGGCAGACCCCTCAATTCACTTCTAAACGGTTTCATGGTTCTTCATGTTTGCTTTGAAGGTGAAGGTTCACACTGTGTTGCTTCTTCTGGTGCTAAATAATAAGTAAGTTCGAAGATATAAAGTGCTGTTTCCAAAAACATACGTCCAAACCTATGAATGAAAATGACTAAATGGCTGATACCACTCCCTTTCATTGTTGAGTGATACCATTTCCTTTGTTCTGTTTTACAGCAGTACTAAATTACATATTTTTGATATCTTTGATGTCTGTTCTTATCCAGAGGCCTGACTGTTTCTTTCCAATGACTTGAGAAGACACCTGAGATGTCGGTGAGAAGACGTGTCCGTTCATACTATCTGAGAGGCGTAAGATTGTATATGAACACTTCAGAGCACTTGTTTGAATTTCAAATCAACATTATTTATTTGTACTAGAAACTTCTGTATTCCAGTGAGTAGGATATGTTGAAATAATGTATAACGTGACTCACAAATCTCTTTTGAAACATTCTTCCATAAGATATTTGTGCCATACTGAATTGTACTATTTTGAGTTGCAGTTCCTGTGTGGGAACACATTGTGGGAACTATGCACAATCTAAAGACTATATTCTAATGAGCACGTTTATTGTTTAAAAGCATTCACAGTAAAATAACTGTTAAAGGTGATTGTAGTTTACCTGTAGCGGTGTGCTCTCTGCAGACATGGACGTGAAGCCTACAATGTCGCTGAAGTAAATGGTGACGCTGTCAAATGCTTCAGCCTGCACCGTCTCACCTCGTTTTAGCTGCTCTGCTACTGAACTGAGACAGAAAGAGAGAAAGAGAGAGAGGGAGGGAGAAAGAGAGTTGGAGTCAAAATGTGAATGTTGTTAAACAATAAGATCAGTTGAAAATCAGGAAGCAACAGTTGATCAGAGGACAAAACTCAAACAATACCACATTACTGTGTTTAAGTTCAGAATCAGAAACAGATATACTTTATTCATACCCGGGGGGAAATTGGTAAAAAATTTTAAGCTATCTGTGCATTACTTGAACATATATTTTTCTAACTCCTATTTACTTCCCCTCCCTAGATTCCAATAGAAATATCTTTCTGCTCCTTATATTTTTTAAAACAGCCTTGTTACCTATTCATATTTTGTATTATTGCATTCATCCCCGACATTAAGTCTTTCAAACTAAATTAATAATAAAACATAGCGAAAAAAAATCCCTTTGCGTATCCACAAGAGTATATCACTCACAGCAGATGGAGCAAGACAAAAGACATAAAAACATAGGAAGACGTAACAGACAACAAATGCAAGAAACAGGACCAATACTAACAGATGTGATCTCTTTTCTAACTGCTTTGAATGTTTTCAACCTGCAGTTGTAAAAGTTGCAATAAAATACGTTATCACTGAGCTTTTTATAAAAATATAACTTATAATAATAACTAACCGGTAATAATTAAATATAGATTTATTTAACTCATATTTATATAATTCGTTATGAGGTTTAGTTAGGTTTGCTCAACAACAAATAGCATAAATATCCCTCAAAAACTTCTTTATACTTTTATACATTTCAGAGCAGTAAGTAAATGTTCTTCTCTTGAGTTTTCTTCAATATAGTGTTTCACTGTATTTAACCACCTATTTTCAAATGACTAAAGACCAATAAGAAAATGCAGACTTTAAAAGAATCATGATAATGTGGGGCTGTTATCTATGATCCTAGTTTATCCTGAAAATGTAAAATTTTGAAAACGGGTCCACAGTGTTTGACAGTACTACTATTACCATCGTCTTGTAAGCTAGCAATGTGCAACATTTGTGAATACTGTGATGACAATTTCCAAATGGCTATTATGTTTTCAACCTAAGAGCCTCAGCGGGCAGAATAACAACAAAAACATTCACGTGGTTAGTCTGTGTGGTGTTGACACGGGAGAAAAAAATTAAACCACCCACTACTGGCCTGGCTTCATACTACAACTTTTTCTTGTTGTAGTATGTAGTATGCCGTTGACGACTACTCTCTCTCCTGTGCCAAAGCCTCCCGGACTATATGGTTAAATTAACCCTAGTTTCTCTGACTTCTCTAAAAATGTACAGCCCATATTAATGTCTTTCCTGAGCTTCTGCGGATAATGATTACATGTATATCAAGATACAAGTGTTGTGGCCGCGGTTTGTGACTTACGTCACTGAAGTAAGCTATCCATCAGCGGTGTTGGAAAATGAGAAAAAAAAAGGAAAAAAAACAAAACGTTTCCACTTTTGATATGCTAGGGACATTATGTGTTGTCATAACAACCATTTGTATATCTGTAGCCTTTACTGTTTTCACTTTTTGATCGCAGAATACAGACTAATGCAACCTCAGTGGTCTGGAGAATTACTTCCCTTCCCGCAGGTGCAGAGTGTGCAGGCTGATTGTCAGCTGTAATGTGTATGCATTTGTTTAAGTTAGTTTTTTTGTGCCGTCTTAGAGGACAAGAGGCAATGCAAGAACCAGGCTTTCTTGCAACTGCATCGTTCTTGTTGCTTTAGTGTGTCTGCAACGTAAGTGATGAGAGGAAAAGGTGTTCTCTGTTCATCAAGTTGTACTAAGAGACATCATTTTAAAACACGTCTGCAGATTCCCTGGCAAGTTCAATAACCCTTTTTATCTTTACTAATTCAGCTCAGGTTAATTGTTTCTTCTCTTATAAAAAAACCCCACCAAAGGCAATTACACTGTGGCAGAGGGGACGTAATGGGACTTGATATCTGTCCTTGGTCTCAAGCCTGTCTCTGGCAGGACGGCTATGACGAAGATAATAAATTGGCGATGAAGCTGAAAAATATCACAATCTAAAAATCTAAGCTCAATATCATGTCAGTCTGTGCATCTTAATGAAACGTTTGTGAGTCATTATTCTTTGGTCCCCTTTATCATTGAGTCACGCCAGAGGTAAATGTGTATCCGTTAATAAATGATGGTGCTTGAAGGGATATTTAGTTTTTATCAATACAGTTATTTAACACAAAATTGTCAAATTGTCAGTGAGCCTCGCTGGTGTTACTTTTTTAGCACTTTTTTGGAGATGTTATCCAAATATAAAGTGAGTTATAAATTAAATGAATTATTATTATTATTATTACCTGGCTTTGTTCCTGGCTTAATTGGAATGCTAAGCTATGGGGTGGAAAGACAAAATTGGGCAATTTTTACTTACTGTGGTAAAATTTGATAGAGTAGGTTTTCGGCTTTCCTTTTCTCCTCCAAATAGGCTTGTGTTCGTTCCTCCACCAGGTTCTCCAGGTTGTTTGCGTACTGCTCCATCCTGGACAGCAGGTTGTTAAGAATACTGGTGCTTCCCTCCCTGTGGATAACACAGAGCACATTTAGAACAGAAACCAAATGAGCCATTTGTCAGCAAAGAGCTTAGGTGCCTATATTTTTTTATACAACCTGCATATTTTTCTTGTAGTTTTATCCATCATTCTAATCCGTAACAATCATGCTCAGTCAAATGAATCACTGTGGAAATGTAGAAATGTAGCCAATTTTAGATGGGTTGGAAGCAGTCCAGTTAGTCAGATTAATTTGCAAGAGGAAAAATTAAGACTTTCTGGTGCATTCACTGACATTGGATAAGCACAAAAAATCGATTACAAAAAATTGGTTCAGGGTAAAATGTTGAAACAGATGGTTTGTGATATATTGTATATATTGAAAGATTTCAGGATTTTGATGAGTTACCGTGTTAGAAAAAGATGGTAATGGTGTGAGGATACCCAGTGCTAACTAAACAAAGTAAATGATAACTGGTCCCACATCACCAATCCTCTTCAATAACCAAATAGATAGCTGAAATAGTTCAAAGCTTCAAATACCACTGGATAATCGACTTGTTTTAAACAGCCCAAAAAATGACACCCAAAAAAAAGAGCCATCATTCATCTGCAAGCTCAGAAGACACTACATTGCAGTCCATCTACTCCTGTTGCTGTATACAAGCAATATTCAGCCCACCCTTCTGTACAGTTCCACGTGTTTTTTAACAGGTCATCCAATATCACCTCACCTCAAACACCTGAAATAAAGCCTTAGCACGCATTTACCATCACCCATATCCACTCCGTGTAACGGAACAGAGCACTTAAGTGCAGGGGTACTTCCTTTGGGCAAAGCCGGATTCCCGCTGCTGAACAGTCTGGAGTGTGTACTACTGTCTGTCGTTTTATGTCATCACTGTTTTGCTGTGTTTTTGTGGGCTGTATGATCTCAGATGTACAGTGTTCTGGAAAGGAGTGATGACAGTAAGTTATGAAATGAATGAATGAAATCAAGGTTGGATTATACAGGAATTATCTTCTAAGTGTACTTCCCGGATTTAAAATATATATAAATGTATTCCCATAGCACTGTAAAACTCACATGCAATCTTTTTTTAGAAAAGAAAGGAGAGATTTTTCATTCCCTGCATTCGTCTTCCTTGCCAAAACCTCCAAACCCACATCAACAATGCAACTCGACTGCGGACAGTCAAAATATTTTGGTGTAATGTAGGGCAAGAAAGGTCTGATAAGCAAACCTTTTAAAGGGATTGACTGTCTGCGTTTGCATATCATCATCATGTAATTCCTAATTGCGTTGTTGATACCTCCATCATCAGATCTGAGGGACAAATAATCCATATTTTAATATCTTTAATTCGATTTGGATTAAATGTAAAAACAGGAAAATGTCATTATTTATTCCATGTACCTGTGAACTGCAAATGTCACACCTTGTCATTGTTAGAAGGGGCAGACCACCATTCCTCTGCAAGGTTTGCTTTCATATGTTTGTTTCCTATTTGTTTGTTTGTTGGTCAATTGGTTTGTTCGTAGAAGAATAACCCAACATCTGCTGGATGGATTGCCCTTGAAAATGAGTGGGGCATGAATCATTTAATATTCGTGGAGTTCTGTTCCTGGCGGTGGAATATTTTCTGTTTTGGTTAACATTGTGAGATTATAAAGAATGCTCCTTAATTCAATCAAAACTCCAAAATGGATTTCATTCATTGTAGTTTTGTATACAATTTGCTTTTTTACATCTGCCATATATGAAATAACACTTATTATCTTCCAACATGGAGGAACAACAGACACTCCAAAAATTTGTGAAGGGTCTCTAATTATGTCTCTACTGCTGTGATTGTAGCATTTACCATGCACCTTTTCTTAATTATTTAAAGTGTGAATAAAATATATGTGTGTCCAATGAGATTTCTACATTCATATGCTGACGCACACATATACAAACACACATTTACTCGGTCGGAACAAAATGATGAATCATTTACACCATGTAACACTCTTTGGCATTCTGCCAAATTTCTTGTTGGCTATAGATCGTATATAAACGGACATGTTGTTTAAGTAAGAACAATATATTACAAAGAAGACATGAAAGACAGCAATGCTTTGAGAACTATCACACAGTCCATGCAGTATTTACTTCATAAAAGAATCATACACATCCCCCTTTTCTCACCATTCATCCAAATTACTAATAGCAGCGTAAAACGAGAACAGACTCTATACTGGGTGAGAAGCTATACAATGCTATACAGTATATTGGAGCCTCTATGGCTTGGTAGGTAAAGTGGTTGTCCCCACCATTGCGAGAATCCTGAAGATGTTTTGTGGCAAAATTCGGACCTATGTGTTGGAAGTGGCTTCCACTTCGTTTCTCTCCCATGATGCCATTTTTGCCCAATGTCTTTTGAATACTGGATCCTTGAACTCTGAATTCTACTGTGGTCAGAGAGGTCTGATGTTTTCTACTCTGAATTCTACTGTGGTCAGAGAGGTCTGATGTTTTCTAAGAGTCAACTTCAAAAATGTAATTTCTTTTAACTATTTTGTTTCTATGGGGTTAAATACAGTTTCACAATACAAGCTTACAAATTTTATTTTGTATTAACTCAGGACTTGATATATTATATATTATTTTCAATATTTTTTTAATTTTGTTTGAATGAGTGACAAAATTTTGCTGTAGACACAAATATAGAAGAATTCAGGAGGTCAAATACTTTTTAATAGCAACCACAAACAGTCACGAGCTAAAAAAACGAGGTCAGAGGGGCAGTGACAACATGTGAAAAAATTGGATCTGTGTAATCTGGCACTAAATTAAGAGACAATTGACATTATTTTCAATTGTAGATTTCCAGCTGAAAATTCCAAGTAGTGCTAATATACACTGAAAACCTGAACAGGATAAGCGGTCACGGATAGGGAATTAATTAATTAATTGCTTGTTTGAGTAATAGTTTCTCGGCTAAAAAATAAAATGTTTCCAGTAATACATAATTATTTACTTTGGTGTAAATAAATTAATGATTTTCAGAAATATCTAAACAACTTCTCTAACTTTGTCACCAACTGACTAGTGGAACACAAATAACTGTCTCTAGACTTTTGCCATTTTTTGTGATTTGACTATAAATCTGGGCAATCTTGAAAATGTGATGAAGCTGTATGATGATTCACATAGTTTCAGGAAATAATGACAGTCATTACCCGGTCAAAAATGTTTGTCTATCACAACGCATTTGGATTACCATTAACATTATAAACTTCTTCAAACAAAAATGTAGCTGGTTATGCAGTCATGGCCAAGGTATGCGTTTCTCTGAGAGCATTCTTGTTTAGAGAGCAACAAAACATGCTTCAAGAAGTTTTATTATACTCTAATCTGTGAATACTTAAGAATAAGCTAAGAATTATTTAAAGATCACATGATTTAAGGATTTATCGCTGAAAATTGCTGGACTTGCTTGCTGAAGGTTGGGACAGGTCAGCAGCTCAGGGCCAGCTGAGCTCCTTGTGTATGTTAAACTGAAGTATGTAATGCTCAACAAGCCTCCTGTCACTGCACCCTTCAAGCCGAGGCTCAGCAGACACACCAAAAATAGCAGACCATTCATCATGTCACGTCAACATCATACATTTACCTAATGAAAATAACCAGCAAACAGTCCATTAACGCAAAGGCCTCTGCGGCAAGTGGCTTCAAACACATGAGGAGGGGCTTTGCGTGCAACTGTCAAGAGCATCCTTGAGTGGTTAAGAGGATGTCAATCATGGACAGTCTCTACTGCAGCTGGAAAGCTATACATCACTGGGCTCATCAGAGCTCGCAGATGAGAGGTCAGACTGAGAAGATAAACATTCCAAACACACAGATTTGTTATGATATTCCTCCAAAACACCAGTTTTTAGTTTTTTACACCACTGCACACATTTATATAACTGCATAGCAAACGTTTGATTAATATTCCTCTCTAATAATATAATTCCCGTGTTTTTTCTTTTCCTCCTTCCCTCCTAGTTAGAGAGAGACATAGGATGTCAACATGGACAACACTGAGAAAATACCAACGGTCAGATGTCAGTCTCCTGAATATCATAAAGATGAATGGGACGCAAACTTCAGAACAACTGAGCTTTGTTCTGAAGGCTCTCGGCATCATTTGCTCATTAGCTGATGATTGCAATAGCGTTTGGCATCCAACTATTAAAGACGACTGGTGTCATCTTTAATGCCAGTGCAACCTTAAACTCATCAAAAATGATCTAGGTACACAAACAATGAAGATGATACTGTGCTGTTATTTTGGAGTGTTATCTACTGTGTTTTGTGATTTCCCATGATTATATCTTCTTAAATTGCTGTGGTTATATAATGCCTCTTTGTTTTCAAATTTTGCTTGTATCCTGCTATTTTGAGCCGCCTTTTTGATTTGCAAGTTAAAATGATTGTTATTATTTTATCATTAAATATAAAATGGTAACTTGTTAAGCGTTAATGCAATTTGAGACAAAAACAATTGAAAAGCAGTTGAATCTTTACTGTGATAGATAATTTATTTTAAACACGGTTCAAAAGTTTTTAAGGCCTGTTTTTTCTAGTCAACAAGTACACCTTTAAAATTATGAATAATTAAAAAATATAGCATATAGGGTAGATCGGTTGCCTCCCAACAAGGTGGTTCTGGTTTCAAATACACCTGACGACCTGGGGCCTATGTGGTGTTTGCATGTTTTCGCCATGTTTGCATGGGTTCACTCCAGGTATACAGACTTCTTCTCACAGTCCATAAACATGCAATTAGTGAACTGGTGACTCAAAATTGGTGTGAATGTGAGCATGAAGGGTTGTTTGTCTTCTAGTGTTGACCCACTGATGAACTGGTATCTTTTCAAGTATCTACCTTGCCTCTTTACCGGTATCAAATTTTTACCCACTAATAAAATGAAACTACCTTCATCTGAGGTGAACGACTTGAGGGCAACAAAAAGCACTATACAGGCCATTTAAAAAAAATTGCAATTTAAAAGTTTTATCAACAATCTTTAACTTTACCAAAATTAAGTAAAATGGGCAATGCTCATTATGTGTAGCCTGTGACGTGTATATTTTAGTTCCTTCTGGCAACATTATATTTCAAAGCAAAATGATAATTTCGAATAAATTACTATGATCAACAGTCTATATGACTGTCTCTGACTATTTCAGCCTTCATCTCTGAGATGTACAACCTTTTGTCGACATTTTACACAACCTCTGCCAATATTTTAGTACTTGGAGATATGAACATTCATGTCAACTCCCCTGCATGTCGTTTTGCTTCCGAATTTCTCCAACTACTGGATTGTTTTAATCTCAGACAACTTGTCGATGTCCCCAACCACACCATGGGGCACACTCTGGATCTTGTCATCACTGACTCTGCTCCTATCAGCAATCTTCTTGTGTACGATCTGGGTGTGTCCGACCACAAGGTCGTCTCCATGGAATTGTCGCTTGTGTCCTCCCTCACTAAGCCCAAACGTCAAATCTACTTCAGAAATTTGAAAAACATCAACCCAGAAACCATGAGAGTCGACCTCCTGCATCTTCTTTCTGCCAACTTTGTATTAGCCAATGAGTCAGTGGATTTCTACAATAAATCCCTGAGTAGCATCCTGGATCGTCACGCCCCTGTAAAAACTAGAACAGTCACCTTCTCCCGCTCAGCCCCCTGGTTCACCAGCAAGCTACGGGAAATGAAGGCAGCTGGGCGTGTCCTTGAGCGGCGTTACAAGGCTTAAGGTCTCACTGTCCACAAGCTACCCTTTCGGGAACACCAAAAGGCCTACTCAAAGTCCCTTAGAGAGGCACGGTCACTGTTCTACTCCATCATCATCAAAACCAGTCCTGGAAATTCTAAGCAGCTGTTTTCCACTATCAATCATCTTCTTAAACCACAAACTCCCCTACTTACAGAAATTACAGAAGAGCACTGTAATAATTTCATGGCTTTCTTCAAATCAAAACTTTACTCAATCCGTTCTGTCCTTTCTGGTTCCTCCTCTCTACCTATCCAGTCTGCTTACTCACAGTTTGAGATCTCCCAGCCTCTAAGTTGTTTCCCAGAAATCTCACAGCAGGAGGTTGAGGTTATCATCAGGACCATGAAGCCCTCCACCTGTGCCCTCGACCCCTTTCCTACAGCCCTAGTGAAAACTAACATCTCTTCCATCAGTCCCGTGATCACCGCTGTAATAAATCAATCCCTCCAGGCCGGCTTTGTTCTATCTGCCCTAAAAGCCGCCATAATCAGACCACTCCTCAAAAAACTACTCTCGATCCAGAACTTTTTGCTAATTACAGGCCCATTTCCAAACTCCCAATCCTCTCCAAAGTTCTGGAAAAAGTAGTTGCTGCCCACCTCCAGGACCACCTCAAATACAACAACCTCTTTGAAACCTTTCAGTCTGGATTCCGCTCCGCCCACATCACAGAAACAGCTCTGCTTAGAGTCACAAATGACCTAATGATGGCAGCAAATGCTGGTTCACCTTCCCTACTGATTCTCCTTGATTTGTCTGCTGCCTTCCACACAGTTGACCATTGAATATTCCTACACCGCCTACATCACACCACTGCACTCACTGCCACCGCCCTGAATTGGTTTCAATCCTACCTCACTGACAAAACAGAATACGTTGGACCCTCATTCCATTGTTACGCTAATGACAAGCAAATCTACATAAAAACTGCCACATGTTCCTCCGCAGCCTCTCCATCCTCATCGTCATCATCATCTCCCCTGTCAACTCTCCGCGCTTGTCTGGAGGAGATAAAGGTGTGGATGGAAAACAATGTTTTCCTGTTGAACAGCTCCAAAACCGAAGCTATTTTAATTGGCACCCCACATCAGACCCAGTCTTCCTCCATAACCAGTATTACCTTCTCTGGTCACGACATTCCCCTCTCTTCATCACCAACCTCAGTTTAAGATTTGACCCTCAACTCACTTTTGAATCCCACATCAAACACATCTGCAAGATCTCCTTTCATCATCTCAGAAATATTTCCAAACTCTGTTCTTCACTCACCTTGAGTGATGCTGAAAAGCTGGTCCACGCGTTCGTCTCCTCCCGACTGGATTACTGTAACGCATTTCTCATCGGGATCCCTGTTAAAAGTCTTCAAAGACTACAGTATATTCAAAACAGTGGTGCAAGGATCCTGATGAGAGTGCGTAAACACGAACACATCACCCCCGTTCTTCATTCACTTCATTGGCTTCCCATTTCCACGAGGATTGATTACAAGATCTCTCTCCTCACTCACCAGTGCATCCATGGTAACACCCCCCCCTACCTAAAAGAACTACTCACCCCACTGACCTCAACACGATCCCTCCGTTCTAACCACTCATACCGCCTCCTCCTTCCCCGGACTAAGCTCAGCACCATGGGTGATCGGCCTTCAGTTCTGCTGCCCCTATCTTTGGTTATCTATGTCATTGATTATCTAGCAGGATTATCATAAGTCTGGATAAATATTTTACATTTCATTTTTCACGCAATAATATCAGTATACCACTTTTATCGCAAACTATGGTGGACATTACTTCCAGGTATCAGGTAAGTTAGCTTACTAAATAGCTTTAATTATTCCTTACCCAATTATTCCTTAATAATTTAACTAGCTATTACTTTGTGGACACAGACTAGGAATTCATTTGATCTTGCCTTTGAACTGCTGCACTTCTTGTGCAAATGCGGTCTTTGACTTGATTTTAAATATTCTTCTGTTAACTCTGTATATTATTTTCATCTTTAACTTAGCTTACTTTATTTTTATTTTCCTCCCTGTTTTTATGTATCCTTACTTCTGTGAAATATCTCACATCTTTCTCAATGGTTTCAAATATTTTTATTTTTGTTCTGTGCTTTTAAGCATGTTGATACATGGTACATGCAATGTCTTTGTCATAAAGCATTTCAAGCTGCATTTTTTTATGATAAGTAGTATTTAATAAACCTTTATCATCATAGTTATTTAACAAATGATAAACAGTAAAATAATTAAATTGAAGTACTTCAATTTAATTATTGAAGTACTTATTGAAGTACTATAAACTAATATAAATAACATTTATATTAGTTTATAATTTCAAGATGTTTATCCACATTTATCAGTACAATACCCCTAGCTGTACCAGTCAGCGATCTTGCCTATCAGTCTAGGAATGCAGCAGTTGCTGTGGTAACAGGATCATTTCAACTGTACAGAAGTTAACAGCATGTTGAGAATTACAGGCTAAATATTTGCTATTTTAGACATTTTAATTTAATTAAATTCTGAAAAGATATTACTTATGGTTATTATATAAGCTACTGAAACTACGAACATTAAGATATCATACCAATGTCTCATAGATGATATCTGTGTTACTGTTGCTCTGTCACCGATTAAAAGACAAGTTACCGTCATAACCCAGCTTACCGTGTTATGGTGCTTTGTTCGCTGGGGTGCATTGGATCTGACTATGTAGGCTGTGCTGCTCTGATTGTGTCTTCTAATGCTTCTTTCTCTGCTGTTTACATCATGTTCATTATGCCATTGCTAGTAGTGGTGAGAAAAGCAGCAGCAACCAAACAAAGTCTTTCATTTTTAATCACTTTGCTGCATCTGCCTTAGACGACTTTCTTCCCCTCACTTAACTTTTCTGCACCACCTTTGTGTTTTGAAGCATGTTTGTAAGTGATTATTTTTTAAAGCTTAACCAGGCTAGAGGATTACAGCTTAAAGGTGAGTGTGGCTTTAACTTTTAATGTTTTGTTGGAAATTATTCCACTGTTTTTGAGAAAACAAAACATGACAGACAAAAATAATCCCAATGGCAAATTCATGAGTGCTCAAGTTTTATGTATGAGGAGTGAAGGCTAGTCTGTGTGTGTTCTACTTTAGCAGGAATTGCTAAAAAAAAGAGTAAATTCTAGTTCTGATAGAAAGATGTCGAAAGACATAATGCATCGCAGCGCTGTTTTGGTGGCAAAAGGGTACCTACAAAAAATTAGGCATGTGGTTATAATGTTCTGCTCGTTTGGTGAACGTGCTTATATGCTACTTGTACTTTATGTTCCTAACAGCCTCTTGTTTATATCCAGAAATGTGTTTATATGTAACTCTGTATCAGCGGTGATGCTTTATACAGTAACTCTTACTGACAGAGCTGCCCTACTGAAAGGAGAATATGGGTTTCCTCCCTCCTGCGTCGAAATAAAGCTGAGCACCAGAATATGTACATGAATGATTCATGAGATCGTGAAGACTAAACCAGAACATCAGACACTCCTCTATCTTACCCAATCAAACACAATCACTCAGAGATGGAAAAGGTGCAAAAGATCTTTCTGTCTAGACAGCCCTAGGGCTGACTGTCAGGAATTACAAATGGCATTTTATTCAAATTGTTTGTGTCTCCAGAATATGAATATTTAACTGATTTTCCTGTTTGAATTTTTATAAGATATAAACTTAAACATGCGTTAAGAGGGACATTGGGTTTCAACACACACACTGAGATTGGCAGGAAAGATCTTAAAGAAATCTGGGAAAGGACAAACTCCACCAATTTTAGATTTGTTAAATTATTCTGCTTTGAAAACAACGAAAAATGTAAAATTAATCAACAGTGCTTAGGGCTCCTTTTGCTTTGTTATAATTTACAGTGAAATCCAGAATAGTGACACCCTTTTAAAAAACTATTAAGATGATACACAAAAAACATCTTCATTATGTATATTGTATATACCCTTGGTCATAATTGAAATATCACAAAAGAAAAGAACATATTATATACACATATAAACATGAAACAAATATTTTTTCTCTAAAACATGTGTACCAAAATTATTTGATACCCCTAGGAAATCATGTGATTACAAGGTAACTGAGGCATCAGTCACCAACCTCGGCGTAAGATTCGACCCTCAACTCACTTTTGAATCCCACATCGAACACATCTGCAAGATCTCCTTTCATCATCTCAGAAATATGTTCAAAACAGTGCTGCAAGTAGAGTTCCTAAACACGAACACATCACCCCCGTTCTTGATTCCCTTCATTGGCTTTCCATCTCCACCAGGATTGATTATAAGATCTCCCTCCTCACTCACCAGTACATCCATGGCAATGCACCCCCCTATCTGAAAGAACTACTCACCCCACTGACCTCAACGCGATCCGTCCGTTCTACCCACTCATACTGCCTCCTCCTTCCCCGGACTAAGCTCAGCACCATGAGTGATCAGGCCTTCTGTTCTGCTGCCCCTCGTCTGTGGAATGCCCTCCCTGACCATCTGAGGGCTCCACAGACGACTGACACATTTAAGAAAGGACTTAAAACTTTCCTTTTTAGCAGAACCTATAACTTTTAATTATCATTGCTGCTTTTTAGTCATGTTTTTATATAGTTATTATTATATTTGTTATTGATGCTTTTATTTGCTTTTACTTTGTAGCACTTTGAGATTTGATCCAAATGTAAAGTGCGTTATAAATTAAATGTATTATTATTTTATTATTATTATCTTTTCAGGTATATCAGTAATTTGGAAGTTCAATATGATTGGAAATATTAAAAATGAGCCTGTAAGAGGATGTGTCAGCCAGCTGATCACATGCGCTGTAAGGAAGATGATTCTTCGGCAAAAGACTCTCCAAGGATTAGAGCTAGAGAACTGCAGAGGACAGTTGAATCTTGGGGTCAGAAACCCTCTCTAATCAACATCAGATGGACCATACACAAACACAAGCACTAAATAAATAATATTTAAGACCTTGAAAATAATAATAATAATATGTATTCTTGTTAAAGACCTGACATTCAGGTCTTTTGAATGTCAGAAATACAAAAGACCTGACATTCAGGTCTTTTGTATTTCGTTTTTAAACGTATGAGGTTGTTGAGAGAACTGGCTCTTTGAGAAGAAGCACTATCAGTCTGGGCAAAGTAATTGAGTAAAAAAATGTTCTCACTTGTTGAGTTTGGCCACGTAGATCTTAATGTGGCCAAAGTCTGGTCTCTCTGCAGGGTCTTCAGCCCAGCAGCCCTCCATCAGGATGGTCAATTCCTCCGAGTGGCATCTGTTGTCAGTGGTTGGCCGAAAGTATGGCTTCTGACCATTCCTCACCTTTTGAACTATCTCTGCATCAGAGAGAAGACAGAGAGTGTTCTTACAGGGAAAGAGTAGTGGTGTGTGTGTGTGTGTGTGTATGTGCGTGTTTGTGTGCTTGTGTGTCTGGAGAAGACAGTTTTATAATCAGACTCATTCATATCTCTGTTCAGTGGGAATTGATGCTTGTGTGTTTTCTCTAAAAAAATACATTTAGTAGCATGGTGGAAGCATTTAAGCACTCTCGATATACCATTAATAATACTATAATACTTCAATGTAGATTAGACTTTTAATGTCCTTGTAAGAACCTTAGGCCTTGTAACAAATACAATGGACCTTTGCAGGCAAACTACCAAGTAAAAACAGATATCACAAAACATAATATTATGATACTAAAATCAGTATTATCTTACCCTACTACTTATATTTAAACACTAACTCTTAATGTCAATGCAGAGTTACTAATTTCTTAATCAAGAATTATGTATATTTTGAGGGTTTTAAGCAAAGAAGTTGTGACTCTCAACTTTATTCTTCAGCATGTCTGTTAATGTGTTATTTCTGCTACTTGATCCTAAATTTATAAAGTACTGCTGATCCCATCTCTCATTTCTCACATCCAGTCCTTCCAAAAATGTTTCTCTCCTCTGCAATAAGTATTATCTTGAAAGGCCCACAAGAGTAACTAGAAGAGTTTAATGATATTTGAACACCAAAATTACCATTGTAGGAATTTGAATCAAATACATTCAGACACTAGAGAACCTTTAAATGCTCTTGGGCAGTTGATTGATAAGTATTAGGCTCTTTTAACAATCATCCCTGAGAGAATGAATAGAAAACCTTAACGCCTACACTGTAAGGAAAAAATGTCAGTAGAAATTACAGTAAAAAAGACTGTCAATAGTTTAAGATAATAAAATTCAAATATTATATTACTGAATTAACTTGAACTGTCAAAATCTGCAGAAAGAAAAAAAAATCCATAATTGGTTAAAAAAAAGCAATAGGTTAAGCAATTCCAAAGTAAAAATATATGTCTGAATCTGTGGTAATTTAATGCCATTTATGAATTGGATTTATACCTGACCCAGTTCTCAATGGTGAAATTTACAGTTGCAGAAATTCATAGTATAAGTTCTTAGGTAGTAATCCTTAGTACGGTTAGGTGTACTACGGATTTTCTTCAATTTAAAGTCCAAACGGGTATATAATAGATCAAAAGGGAGAGCTATTGCAATACCAACGATCTCTTAGTAGGCTCTTGTAAAATATGCTTTTCATAACTACTTTCACTAGGGCAGTTACGAATAGTTTCCCTTAAGTCACTGAATTATAAGTTACAGGGCAGTTGTTTGTTTTGTTGATGATCTTTGGTTCCAATACCAATCTAGCATACAAATCTTAACTTTATCTCTACATTATTTTGACTCTTTAGTCCTTTTGCAGTATTATGAATCTAAACTGTGGTTTCCATTGCTTATGAAAATGAAAACCACAACTAATAGTTGACCTGAATTGGAAGGCCTTCTGGCTATTCAGCCGTTGTGGGCTGGGAATCACGTTTTACACTGATGTGTTGCGTAAGTTCATGTTATTTTCTTTCTCATTGGCACTTAGCGAGCTAAATACAGGATGAGTAAATACAATAACAAATCACAACAAACAGACAACAGCACTTCTTATGTTATTTCACCTAAACTTAACACTGGAATTAGGAATAACCTTAGTATCATTATTAGTAATTATAAGAAATTTTTACTTAATAAAAATCAACAGTTTTAATGTTCAGTGCTTATAATTAAATACACGGTGCAACAATATATTAAATAAAAACAAAATGAAATCATCACATAATATTTGAAAGAAAAACAATATTTCACTGAAGGAGATTTTCTTCGGGATGCAACTGAATAACTTTTGGGACAGCAGAACCTTTCAATGGAAGTACACTGCATTGACCTAATGCATTTCAAATAAATCACCTTATATATGAGAATCATGCCACATCGGTTCAATTGGTCCTGGAGACTGCAAAGTTGTTATTTGTCTGCTCAGGGTCGACAAAGAACTGTAAACTGTATGTAAGAAATATAGTATATCTATCTAAAAAAGGGTGACTTTCTTTCTGAGGTCACATGACAATATTCGTGAGCCCATTAAATATAAAAGCACGGAACCATTAGATCTCTAATATTACTTGAACATAGATTAGACTATGATGTTTGCTAGATCCTATGGGTCGTCATGGTGTAAGCAACGTGGTAATTATCCATGAAGTGAGAAGCAAGTGAGAAGTCTTGTAATTCCCCCATTATGCAATGGTCGCCGGATGACCATCAAAAGCTAAAGAAATCTCGCCAACATGTGTTCTTTGTTTGTGTGCATCACTGTGGGGCCACCATATAGCTGTCCGGCCTGACAAAGGTCCGCTTTGAAATGTCAGTGAAACGCTAATGAATTAAGTTCCTGTCATGTGAGTTTCTGTCTGACTTCAGACATATTTATCAGACAGTGTAAGAGAGATATGGTTTTGTTTGTGAATAAGTAACTTGTGTTTACCTTTGGGGCTGAGGTCCATGCCCTCCACATAGAAAGGTCCATTCCTCAGTGCTATTTCCTGCAGTATGATGCCAAAACTGTACACATCACCCTTCGGAGTCCCTTCAGGAGGATGGCGGTCGTATATGAGCAGTTCAGGAGCCGTCCAAAGCTTCTCTGAAAACCATACAGATCACAACAGGAGATAATGCTTCTGTGGACTGATGTGTGGTAGATCTTAAGGGGATCACACACATTAGATACAATGTTGTTAACTAATACATGAACTCAACTTACTTGCATAGAGGGCATGCGAGTCATCGTTTTCGCAGGAGGAGCGGAAGCTAGCCAAGCCATAATCTGTGATTTTCAAAACAAATCGACTGTCCACCACACAATTAGATGACTTCAGATTTCCATGGCAGCCAATGTAACTGTTATGGAGATAGTTCATTCCCTGGTGGAGAGGAGTGTGAAGTCAAGCATTCGGTTGTCTTTTTGTTTTTCTCCTCCTCCGCAAAGCATAAATGAAAACACACAATTCCAGACATATGGGAATAATATGCTTTGACAAGTGAGTGCATGTTGGAGGTTTGGGTTTGGAAAAGAGGATGGCACAGTCACTGGGGAATTTCTGTGAAATTACTGTTAATTCCTTTGGGAAAGGGACAGCAGTTACAGAGTGTGCTCATGTTCAATATTTGGTGGAAACAATGAGTCAAACGTTCCTCAAAGCTTCAACAGGGCCTCTCTTCTGCAGGGCACTGCTATCTGCGTGGAGTAATTTAGCCGGAGCACTTTGTCATGCATGCAATTCAATATGTAATCCCTCCCAGAGATCACTCTCCTGACATTAAACATATTTCTTAGACTTAGACTTAACATACTTTATTGATCCCAGAATGGAAAATTCACTTGCTTCAGTAGCAGTTTGGAATTCCCATATACAAATACACAACACCAAGATAAAGAAATAAAAAATGAGAGTATAATTATATCTGTAAAGGGAATGATTGGTAGGATGGATTAGTGATTCATGTTGCTTAAGATGGACGGAAATTTACGTTTACATCTCTTCCCTGCTATACACAATAGAAAAGTAACATTCACTGTAGTTCTCCACTGTTCTGTGCCAGAATTATTGGTGCATGTTGGTTTCCTCTACTCTCAGTCTGATCCTTTAACCAACCTCCATGTGAAACCATGGCAACTGAGACATTTTTTTCTGTGCCTCTATGGCATAAAAGAAACTGATACTGCAGCAATTACAAGTGACCTTTATTATGTTTCTTTTTAATGATGTTGAGAAAGAGAAAAAAATACCTTTTGGGCATCAATATGGAAACACTGCATTTATTGTCGAATTAATCCTGCTTTTGTTTTCCTTTAGTCAAATCAACATGTACCTTCACTATGTCGTTGATCAGCGAGTAGCGGAACATCCAGTCCAAGTTGATGCTCTCATTTTCCAAAATGTCCTGGAAAAAATAAAAACAAGTCAAAATGGAGCAAAAAACTATAAAATGCGTATTTTAATTGTTCACAATATGACCCAGTGGCAGTATGTATATGCTATAGAGTAAGGGGCCAATGATAGAGCCCTGATCACAGGTCAAAGGAGCCGCTTAAGAGGAGGTATTGATCAAGGCTATTGAGAAAGTCCTGTTAAAAAAATAGGATTTTTTTGGGGGGCATATTAAAGCATGTGGGGCCTTTATTCTCAGAATTATCTAACCTACAAACCCAAAAAAGTCAAATGGTTTTCTAAAAACATGCTTTACCATAAGGTTGAGCTAATCTAATGAAAATGGGCTATTTTTCATGAAATACAAAATTTCACCATGAAATTATTTTATAAGTTGGATTTATTTTTTTCTATTTAGAAACATGATTGACCAAACAATTTGTCATTTAATGGTAACTTAACAGTGTCTAATATATTAAATTGATAAGTGCCCCTATCAATTCAAATATGCAAATAAATTAAATCTCAGATATTTCCATAGCTTTTTTTTTTTAATGGTGAGGACATTAAAGGGCTTAACAAACAATACAGCTTCTACTTCAGCTCTTAAACTTCCAGGGACTTCTCAGCAGCCAACATTTATGTTGGGACTTAATATAGAACAGTCTTTGGTCCAGATAAGATATATTATTTTTAATCCTTAAAGTCAAAGTATAGCCCTTTTCAGCGTTGAGGGATAAACATGAAGCTATCCCATTACTGGAATCTGTGTCTTGCTTTGACATCAAGCCACATAACATCAATCGCAGCTATCCATCTTTACACAGGCGGCCTCTCCTACAAGTGTGGCGGACGAAGAGCATGACTAAATTTACTTCTCATCCATTTTAAGAAGGTGTTGTTTGGGAGGCTTAAACCCACCACATACTTCTTATTGGAATAAAAATATAATTCATAAAGACTGAACATGAAACAAAGACAAAATGTATGTCAAAGTTAGCCTGACCAAAGACTGTAAACTCGCTGTAGACTAAATAAAGTGATTCATTAGGTCCTGTGGAGCTCAATGGGCCGAACTCTGTGCCAACACTGCCAGGAATAACAGTTTGACAAGGCTGTCATGGTACTGCACAAGACATGGCTTATGCTTTCATCCAGTGACTCGTGAAGCTCTACATAACATATTTCATGCCAGCTGAGATCTTAGGATCCAGAGGGTTAAAAATAGAATGAATTTATTCTTTTGCCTTCTGCAAAGAAGGATTCCATTTTGTTTATGTCTTTGTGGAGTCAAAAATCTTTTACATGATTTCAGTGAAGTTTGGTGGACAGTTGGCCATAGGCAAAGAAACATGTGCAAAGAAAAAACAAAAACCAGAATCTTTTTTGGACATTGTATAGTCGTCATCTATTCACAACTAACTGTTCGGGATGTTTGTTGGTCCAGAGGCGCGTGATATCAACTTGATATCAACTGGTTTCGTACATCCAAAGACTAATTATGTACTCAGAGGGTGTGGTTTTATCTTCAGGTGTGAATTGAGGGATTTTGTTTTAAAGGATTTACTGTTGCTCTAAGATTAGATAATTTGAACTCATTTTGTATGTCGTATAAACTTCTACTCTTGCTTGAAAGTAGCAAGGTCTCCGTAATCACTACAAATCTGCTTTAAACTTTATAATATTTATATCCCCGAAAAGTCGGGGATATTATGGAATCGTCATTGCTGCCGCCGCTGCCGGCACAGATAAATTTATGCCCAGATAGAACGCAGGAGAACTGGAGTGATTTTGGGAAAGGTCGGTTGTATGTTACCAACACTAGGCGGAGCTTTATCTCCAAATGTTATCAGTTCAATTTCTCAACAGGTTCGATTTAGTAAAAATTGGGTGTATATAAATCGACTCAAGGAGATCTATCTGATCAATATCATCATTGTACTCATTAATTAATGTACTCAGTAATTCATATTTAATTAACAAGGGGGAAATATTTCTGTGAAAAAAAGTGTTCTTTACATAATTAAAAAATATTTCATGGATCTTTTTTAAATTTTATGCCCACAAAGAACTTAGTGTGAGGAAAAACAGCATTGATTTTGGGAAAGGTTTGTTTTATATTTCTGACACTAGGGGGAGCTTTATCTCCGGACAGAATTTCTCAACCTTTGGTCTGATTTTGTCTAAATTTGGTGTGTATGTATCGACTCAAGGAGATGTATCTTGTTTATATACTTTTTTATGATATTAGTTCATATATTACCCACTAGGGGTAGCTTTTTACAGAAAACACTACTGTACAGACAAAACTCTTTTTTTGACCATCAGTCCAATTTACTCCAAATTCAGTGCAAATTAATCGAATGAAGGATATCTTTCGTGTCATCCATCATATTTTTCTAAAATTTCACATTTTACTCACAAAGAGGACGTTTTGTTTCGGTCATTTTTTTTTGTTTTTTTTCACAATAAAAACTTTTTTCGAGACTTACCTCAACTATGTATAAAACAACTGTATACCACATAGACTTTAGTGCAGGGAAGAACTGGATGGATTTTTGGGAAAGGTCAGTTGCATTCCAATGCTAAGGAGCTTTACCTCCAAAAGTTTCGGCCGTAAATTTTTAACCGTTAAGCGTGAATTTAGTTAATATGATTTCGAATCGAGGAGATCTCTTTTGTTTGCATAATATTTTACCCATATTTTAATCTAATTGTTCGTATTTTACTCACTTTAAAAAAACTGTGGGAATAACTTCACATTTAATTGGAGTGGTTTAATCAAGGGGATATTTTGCACAACAAAGCAGATTGGGGACTTTTTGGGGACATAGCTTTGCTGTCGTATGTGTATTTTTTACGGTGTATTTTATGTCCCTTCCAGGGACGAGGGAATAAGCATTTGTATTTGTCCCAACCAAATAACTACAAATAAACAGTAAAAAGGCACATATAAGGGGCTGCAACTACCAGTTGTTGTCATTATCCCTTTATCAATTTAAATGTGCAAAACAGTGAAAAACAGTTAGCTTCTTAACACAGGTGACATGTTGCCTGTTAACATTTCTTTATTTTGAGGCTATATATGATAGTAATTTGTTGTATCTTTCTTCAGCATTAGAGGAGTCATTTAAAAAAGTTTGGGATCAAGAGACGTTACCTGTAGGCTTCCTCTGGGACAATACTCTGTAACGATACAGATGTTAGGAGGGTCAATGCAGGCTCCAATGAACCTGGTTAGATGGTTGAACTGGACGTCTCTCATCTGAAAATAACCACACAAACATACTGCACCTGTGAATGTAAATCTTTCCAAACATCACAATCCCAAAGACCCATGGATACAGGATTGACGGTTCAGGGTCTTGAGGATAGCGCTTTCAGCAGTCCATCAAAATATTCTATATGTAGTTGGCCACTTCTATATGACACTTGGCACGGTGTCTTTTCTATATGTTGAGAGACATTGCTACCCAGGGCACCAAGTTGAAACACGTGCATAGATTGACTGTGGAGGTTATGAATGAGCCTGTGTGCTAAGGATGATAAAAACATAAAAACACCGAGGTGTTGCAAGGATGTATGAGCAGCAGAATCCGAGCAGGCAGAACACAACTACATGTTCAGCTGCTCGACAAGAAAAATAGTCACAAACTAGTTTCACTATTCAAGATGTCTCCCAATACATAGTCAGTTTTATTAACAATATTAAAATAGAGGTGTTTGTGGTTAAGTGATTAAGAGGGATTTAAGGGAACATTTTCCTGAAGGTTCTTTTCATGAGAAAAAGTCAAAAACCCACTTCCTTCAATAGAAACAAGTTACGTCCTCCTCAAATGTGTAGTCCAATCCATATAAGCGCTGACAGAAGTAAAACCAGTTTCTGCAACCAGAGGGAAACTTCAAAAACTGTGTTCATTATGAGTTAAAGCCGCTCTCACACCAAAACCATGAAGTGAGTTTCACGGCTCTGGAGATGTCAGCCTACCCTTTGGCCTATATAATTTCCCCTGCCGCATTTTGTGGAGGAGGGGAGGAGGAGGAGAAGGCTGGACGACAAGTGGTTAAGTTTCCACTGGCAGGTCAGGCTCTTCCCCCATATGATTGGCTATTTCATGAGCTGAGGTTTGACAGTCGATAAGGCCCCAAGGGTGTCTTAGTAGCTGCCAGCTCAGACAGCAGCCTCTCTCTTATGTGTGCCTTCTGACTGACCAAGAGGCCACAGAGGCATTCAGAAAGCCCAAACTGCTTGCTTCAAATTGGCTGCAACTCACACCAAATTACCAAAACTGCAAATACAAAGAGCAAAGAGCTGTGGAACTGGTAGAAAGTGAAGAACTGCACAAAAACCTTCCCTGAGCCATCTTGTTCATGATCACCCATACAATTTGCAAGTTAATGGGTTTCCCTGATGCATATTGTGTTTCCATTACCAAACCACAAAAATTGTGCGGACTTTTCTTCTTCAGCTTGATTATCACTCACTTGTTAAAATCTCCAAACCAGAGACAATTTAATAACAGCTGCTGTCAGTGAGGCTGAAGAGACAGTTTAATGACATTAACTCTTAAACAAGCAACATACTGCTGTGGCGCTGGTTGAGAAGGCTAATAAGAAGCCCAGAATCATTTCCTGCAAATAAAAACAACCAAAATTTTACAAAAATTAAGCTTTTACTGGCTTTAACATCTCAAGTATTCTATTCCAGTGTAGTGAGATAATTCCACCTCTCAGGAAGAGTTTTTTGTAGAGCAGGTGGAGTGATTGATTCTTGTATGGAGGCTTTTCTCTGGAGTGAGATTTATGTTTTTGTTTTAATCAATGCCTATACATTTCTTGAACAGAACTTGTTGAAATACAGTTCTTTTCCAATAATTTAACCCACAGGTCTTGTTGCATGTCTCTTTGTCACTCTGAGACAACTGAAAGCACTCAAAGACTACATCACAAGCCGCTCCTCAGATCTTTCACGGCCAAACACAAGCATTATCTACTGAAGGAACATTTAGCAAAGATAATCTACATGAAAGAAAATAGAAAATAACCTTAAAATATTAAAGTTTTCGATGTAATTTTTTGAATAATGATCAGAAATGGTGGTACACATTGTAAATTACCGATGTCATTACTTGTATCTGTATTGCCTGTATTGTACCTCTTTAAAGAGGTAAGCGACAGAGGTAATCTTAAAGAGACTAATCTTAAGGTAATCTTAAAGAGACTTTTTATGTTATATAACAGTACTGTGAGCAGATTTGTAAAAGGCTCAGAATAGTTAGTAAATTTCAAAAAATAAATAAGTTTCATTAAGGTATTGTCTCTTGAATTATTGGTCACTATCCCACAAAGAAAACAATATCACAAAAAGAAGACTCAGCTCTAAGAATAGAAAGAAAGAAAACAACAATCTATAATTAAATAAAACCTTGCAACTAGTGTTTAAAGACAATGAAAAAATCTATGTGACTGCAATCAGTTTTATTGTAAACTTAACTTATTCCAAAACCCAGGTATCTCAAGTGACTCACAGTTAATGCAAATTGTCTGAAAAGCCAAACAAATATAATTTAAGTAGAAAAAGGCCTAACTTCTGCCAAGGCACAACGGTACCCTAGGTTGAACACCAATTCCGTCTGAGATATTAATTGCATTAATGCCATCCTCCAAATTTACAAACAACTCAAACAAACTCTAGGCCTGATTTACTAAAGGTTTTCGTGTGTAAAACGAATCCAAACTTGATAGCACCTGTAAACTAATGAGCAAGCTGATCCACTAACGGAACGCAAACGCTATCCTTTCAGTACAATTTCCTTATGAATAAGCAGTATCAGGCGTTTCAACCCAATGAGCAAGCTGACCCACTAACGGTGGCAGCCCGCCTGAGCGCGCGTGCTACAGAGAGCAACCACCTCCTGAGCAGTGGATGAATCCATCTTCAAGACTACAACTCAACTACATTCAGCAAAATGTTAAAACACTGAGCACATTCATGTTTGATTTGGTAAATAAGATTAATAGATCAAACATATCCAGGAGAAAAATTTACACGTCCTAATTTTCGCGTCTGCTCGTCCCAGAAAGTAAACTGCACCGGCTGCTAAATAGTGGTCAGAGGCATGTCATCAATCGGCCCCCCACCTGTTTTATAAACCAAGGTTTTATTATAAAATATTTTTGCTTTTGTTTCTTTTCTTACATCTTTCCAGCCTCTCTTAATTTCATCTGTCGTTCTTCTTGTTTTACCCCCAGCATTGACTTTCTCCAAATTACCCTCGCATATTCTGTTTCTTTTTGTGATATTCAGATTTCACTACTGTTGCAACACAATATGTTTATTTGCCTCTTTATTTAAATAGTACCCCCTCCACCCAGGTTTCACGTGTTTATCATCCACACAGACCATACGCAAACTAAACGTGCAATTGCACAGAGTACACACGCAATTTAGCACTCTTTATTTGGAATCTCAGTAAATCAGGCCCTTTAAGTATATCTCAAATAGTCTGTATCCGGTCATCTCCTGTACCTTCCACCTCTGCATTTGTGTTCATCCCACTGAGCAACCATTGCATTGACATTTATACCCCAGGGGGATTTTGGCATATCGTAGAGGACAATTTTGGTAACTTTGAAATAAAATTTTGTTACACGTTTGTTACATGTTTTGCAGCATTTAAAATGAAATAAAATAAAACAATAAGCAGTTGTTGTTTGTGCTCTCTCAATCCTTTTTCAATTTTTATTTTATTTTCATTTCAAATGCAGCAAAACACTTAACATCACTAAAATCTAATAACCTCTAGGATATGCCCAAACCTAACTCTGGTAAAAATTGAATGCAGATCCATCCTGCAGTTTCTCCCTAATCTTTTTAACAAAAAAAACAAACAAATAAACATAGACATACAAACACACAGGAGAGAAAACAAAACCTCTAGATATAAAATTAGAAGGTGAGCTGCCCAGACATCTGCAGTCAAAATGACTGATGAGTAATTCGTATCAGGGTCATCATGGATCAAATTAAGAAGAGAAAACATAACGCCTTCAGTTACTTATCACTTGGATCGACTAATCAAGATCCCTTTTAGGATAGAGTTAGTGGGTGCACACTGGTGAATGAATATGAATTTGATCCTGAAGGAGCCACTGGTAGTAATATTACGAGGTCATTAAAGGCAAAGGGGTTTTTCCACAGGAGAGCAAGAGTCAGTACAACAATTCTAACCGGACTCTTCCCAACAAATTGTTGTCTTTCCTTTTCATGAACAGAAGTTTCAAGAAGTAACAAGAGTAAAGGTAAAGTCATATCCAAAAATATCAGAATTAATTCACTGGGAAATAATATACTTCATACTGAGTTTCATGGTTGAGGACCAAAGCAGTGACCTGATGAAACCTTTAATATAATATGTAAATCTGTAAAAATGTATGAGCCAGTACTAGTGGAATCTTTGGCTATTGACTTTTTCAACATCTATTCACAAAACATAAAACAGAGAAATGGAATTACTCCGTTTAATGTATAATAAGACAAAATGAAGCAATCAGGTAAAGAAAAATCCAAAGAAATATTTAAGAACCATGAACAATTTGTTTTGCTTTTTTTTTTAAAAGTTCAGCGTTTAAAAGACAATGTTGTGACAACGATCCTCATGTACACTTATCCACAAAAACAATTGAAAATGCATTATGTATGCTTACCAATCCTGTAGACTGCGGTGCTACTTTCAAACTCAAAACCAAAAAATATCAACAAGTATCTGTGTACAAAGAAGATAGTCTGCCGTTTTGTAGTTTTTATGTCTGTGCTTAGCTATTTGGCTGAAATTGTAGTAGCCATGCATGAACAGGGGCATTTTTGTCAGTTTCACTTCAGTTGCTTTTGCCAGTTTGAACGGCAAAAGTCACTTTCGCTATTACAAACGAATACACTCTGAAATACCTACTCTGTATCTTGAAATCAAGCACATTCAGTCTTAAAATGCTGCTCAAACTCATCACCAGATTTTTCAGTCTATTCAAGGAATAGTATACCACTGAGCCATCTGCATAATTTCTAGTGTGCTATTCTGTTCTCACCAGATCCTTGAGGCCTAGATATTTGGTTGCTCTTCATGCTTGCTTGTCTACTCTGCTCTGTGACATGCATACATTCAAGATAAGGCAAAGCCTCGGCCCCAATCTTTACGGCAAAAAAGAAATAACCACCAGTAAACACACCCTCCAGTCTAAAACCACGGTAATCCAAGCAACATCATCTTAATTATTTGTTTGAAACCAATGGAGAGCAAAATAAAGGATAATAAACTACTGTTATTCGTGTTTTGAGTCTAGGTTTGAGTTTTGGTTCCAGAAACATAACTTAACTCTTAACATTTTGTGCTATTTATCAATATACAGGACAAAAGATACTAAATAAGAAACAATACAACCAATAATACAAAAAATCTTTAAAACAGGGTGATGACCCGTTTTGGCTTATTAGAATTACAAATAATGAATACACATTACAAGTAATTGGCCTAAAGAAGAGGCTTGTTTATAAAGATTCTAATGCTCTGACATTTGTGAGTTTTAACTACATAAAATAAAAAATTGCAAAGGAATGAAAAATGTAAAATATGTATATAAATAAAAATATAATCTGACAGTTAATGACTACTTACATGTTTGAGTTCCAGTAAAACCTGTCTGGTCAGTTCAATCCTCTTCTTGTTCACGTGCTTGATGGCCACCAGGTTCCCCTGTTTGCAGCATGAGAGAACAAAGAGCAATAACTCCAGTATAAGGGACAACACTAGAATATACTATTATACAAACTATCTACAATGTGAAAACATAAAATACAAGGAGACAAATGTACTTTGGATGTAAATAAGAAGGAGAAAACAATAACATCAGCACACTGTTACTATAAAAGCACAAACTAGGGATGTGAGGAGATATAGAGGAAATCAAGCAGGAGGCAGAGGAGAGAGGAGAATCTTGCAGTAAACCATACAGGTACATGTGTTGTATATTTCAGTCTGCTATGGGAGAAGAATCATATAGGTCGCTTTGATATGTGAGGTGAATATCTCAGAGCCGCTGCCGAGAAAAAACTACAAAAAAAGGCTTTTGGAGTAACTATGAAACACATGGCTGTCCATACTGGGCCTCAACTTTTATTCACTGTGGAATATACAGTAGAGCTGCTGATGTTTGAAAGCAGACACATTTGGCCTCTGACTGTAGAATGAAAACAACATATCATAATAGAGGTTATTTTACAGTATTTGCACGGGGTCAAGGCTTTTCCACCACCCTCAGTAATAGCTTTAAATTAAATCATCTCTGGCTCCTGTTAAATTTGAGTACTACACAAGTGTACCTTTACAAGAGACTTTCAAGATGTTCTGTGGCATAAGCATTTATACACAGTACTGTGAAAACTTTAGGACGCCTTGGCCTTCCCTCTATTGTTTCTGTATCCCATACTAAACATGCAACGATGGTAACCTGAGTAAATGCAACATACTAAGTTTTGGATTAAAATTTGATAACACAAAAAAGTTATGTCATCCCCATGTAAAAAAATATTCTTCCCCCTGAACTTATTAGCAGGTTGTTCCACGTAAGCCTTAAAATAACTGGAGATCCATGTCTTACTTGCTGCATGACCCAGTTGCGTTTGAGCAATAACTATGACATTGACGACTTGACATTCTCCTTCATTACTTTTTAGCAGGAGGCAGAATATATTTTTCCCTCAAGAATGACAGTTGTCCTGTCCCTGAAGCATAAAAGGATCTCTTTAACATTACAAAGTCACCTCTGTTCAACCATAAGTATGATGTTTTTGTGGAATACTGTTAGGTTTAGACCACATGTAATTGGCTCTATGTCTTCACCAACGGTTGATTCAGTTCATAAAATATTTAAGGGAAATCTTTAAGGGACATTTTGGTGTCCTGAAAGCTTTCATGTTCTTCTTGGTGTGCAGTTGTTTTTGTTGCATCCCCACTCTACCTTGATGCCATTTTTATCTTTCAAGTAGTGAAGCCCTGAACTCTGACTTCTTTAGAGGGGTCAGTGGCCTGAGGTTCATTGGATGTTTCTTTAGAGAGTGCTGCTGCCAAAACTCTCTATGCAGTTTGGCACATTTTGGGATTTAGTTTCTGAGGGAACAAAATATTTTCAAACAAGCCCAGTTGGTATAACCTCATGGTTCCCCAAATGCAATTATTATAAAAAATACATTTTGTGTTTATTTTAGAAGTTGCCCTAGTTTTATTTTTAATTTTGTTAAATGGCTTGACAGTTTGGAATGAGATATAAATATATAAAAATACGCCATCAGGGATGGGTTCAGCGCAGCTAAAAACAATGAAAACTATTTAATTAATTTGAGGGCATTTCCATATATCCTCAAAGTTCCCTCATTTTAAATGGGTATATTAACCAACAATATGATGTATAGTCCAGTATGGTGCAGAAAAAGAAATATATTAAAAAGAAATGAAGACATTCTGCCGTTCATATTAAAACCAACTACCTAAATTCGCCCACACACTCTCTCTCCTCTCCTGCTCTCTCTGCTGGTGTGCACATGTGTGGGTGTAAGAGCAGTGCGCAGGAGTCGAAAATGTCAGAAATCACTAAGCCTTACCTTAAAATAGCCCGTTTTTGCAAATAACTGATATTTTCCATGGGCAGTTATCAAGGAGCCGTAGCTGGAGCCTCTCTGGGAAGGTGGAAAGAAGCAGTGAGGAGAAGAAATGTCACTCATTTATTGATTCAAGGGAATGGGATTAAATTTTGATTATTACAAACTATACTTCCACTTCAAGAGGGTTCATCCACTGAAACTGTTATGCAAAAACAGACTTTTATGTGCGGTAACACATTATATTTCTCTTATATTTGAGAAGAATTTTCCATTTTTAGAAACCAACTCGAGTCCTTGGGCAAATATCTGCAGTGTGCAGAGTTTATAAAAATCAAGAGGGCACACTGCATACAGATTTCCAGCAAGCAGTCCACTGCACATTTGTATAGAATGCAAATACTGGCATCACATGGCATACTAGAAAATACACTGGCCTGGAAAATTGCCGTGTGTTCCACACACACATTATCCCAGCAATTAGAGCAAAGGCAAGTAATGAAAAAGGTGTGTGCATGCGCTTTTCATGAATGCTTCCACATGTGGGACAAAACCCAACCTGAAGGAGATAAATTATCCTTCAGAAGGGAACCTGATACTTGAAGAAGTGATGAGGTACCATATATGTCAGGACTGAAGCCAGAAGAAGCTAATTTCAGCAATCATTTAATATGCATCTGCCACCACAAACTCAGCAGCCTTTAATAAACCAGCAAGCCCGATTTCAGGAATGTGTAAACTTACAAAGGACTTTGATTCTCTCAGGGCTACTTATTTGTTTTTATTAAGCGAGAAATTGTGTTTGAATGTATTACACAGTGTATAAACAGGGTGGAGTTACATGTTAGCATATTTGATTCCTGGTGGGTTTAATTTTGATTATTAAGACTGATAATGAGTCATGTATGAATGAAAGCTGCAGACTATGTGTTGAGTGTGTCCAACTGGCAGAATTGGCAAAATAACCAGCCAAGAGAAATAAAAGACAATAAATATAAAGAAATGTTCAGGGCTGCTGGCTGAATCATCACTGTGAAGAATTTAGTTTTTAAATTGCGGAAGTAAAGAAGGATTTTTTCACCTGACTTTCACATTTCTTTAATACTCTGTGAGCGAAGTACACAAATCTGTTTTTACCATAGTACTGTTTGATCCTTTACCTGTGAGAGTGTGAGCCGACTGCCGGCCCGTTTATGGAATTTATTGGGGCTCTCGAACTGAAGGTCTTCCCACCGAATCCTCCAAAGCATTCCAGCTAATTCCTTTTCCAGCTTCAGTTTCCTGCATTGAGGAAAGACAAGGTGATGAAACAAACAAGGACAGAAAAACAAAGAACAGATGAACAATAATCGTAAAGTGCATTTGGCTAGTGTTGTTGCAGACGCGTGGTCTGGCTGAAGTCATTACTAACAATTCTTTACTTTGTGGGCTTCAATCTGAACTGTGCATGCTGTGGTGTCTTCCTAATTTCCCTTTTCACATAAACTAAAGTAAGATAAAAACTTGAGAGATGAGGTGGTATAAACTCAAGGGATGGTTGAGTAATAAGCACATATTATTAAACCATCATTGATTAAATCTGCTTAGTCATTTCAAACAAAGACTTAACTGCTTAATATGTGTAGTTAGATCTCAGTCTGTGAGACATTTCCTGAGATGGTGGACTTAGATCTGAATGTAAAATGCTTCACATTCAGCTCCATCATCATACCATGATGTGTGTGTTGATGCATGCGCTGCTGCAAATTAGGAATTTCAAGAAAGTAAAACAAGCCTTGTTTCTAAAAAAAGAGTCCGATTTTTTTTTTCCAACACAAATTTAAAATGTAGTACAACACGACCCTTGACCCATGGGGAAAACGTTCACGCTATGATGTAGCTTTGGTACAGTTTTATTAAAAATGTTCCCTGTGCCTGTAGAGACAGCACAGGAGGCAGGAGTGCAGAGGAGACACATCAACAAGGTATTCCAAGAAGGAGGTACGACAACCACTAAATTTAACCGCAAGCTCATGGTTGACTACAACAAAGTTAAAGTTTCCACTATACCCGCTTTCTAGTATACTCCGCAGGTATCAGGTATGTGTAGGGTATATGTATATGAATATATGGCCAGTACGGTGGCGTAGTGATAAGCACAACTTAATGTGAACAGTTTTGTCTAATTCTAATGTCTAATAAAGTCCCATTTCAGACTTTTATTTTTCTGACACTATTTGATTACAGCAAGATTAAATGGGTTCTTACTTGTACAGCTATTTTTTGTGGTGTGCAGACTATTTTAACTAATCGGACCAAATACTGTTCTTAATGGAATACATTTACAAAGTGGAAAAAAAATCTCTTTCGAGTGATTTTTTTTTTTCATATTCCTTGACGAATTACTCTTTTTTTCGAACATATATTCAAATCTGTAATTACAGAATAAAGATCGAAAGTGAACTAAATATAAACATTTTAAGTGACTGACTTTGTGTAAAAACGAAACAATACAATGAAACAGCACACTGCAAACTTCAATCATGGTTCTTACTAAATCCTGCATGTGCTGCATCTAAGTGCATACACACACAGAAAGCCTTCCTTCTTTCACTCAAACTGCTACACAGTGGAGAGAGCACCCTTCTGTGAAAAACAGTTATTAATTTATTAGTCGACTTTTGGTTGCCAACTATTTTGAAGATGCTGCAGAAAGTGAATTCCAAACATAACTTCACATACACAAAATTTAAAAGCCAAGGAAAGAAATCACTGCAGGTCGCCATGGTGCAGTGCCCCAGAAGACAATCAATGAGAATAAATACAGCTATAAAAGAGTAATTAACCAATGACGCAAAGTGTTTCAAAATTTACCTTCATCGATCACCTTAAATCATTTTTTCATTCCACATTAAATTGTAATTATCCAATATTGCTGACAAAAAGGAAATCTCATCAAAACAGAGAGTACACTGCTTTTCTTCAATGATTTTCAACAAATTGCAAGCATGTTCTAACTTGCATAATTTCAGTGTTCAGTGATGACAAATAAATGTTTAATGGCAATGATAATACACGTACCAGACAGTAGCAACGGTAACAATAAAATTGTTATTTCCTGATTGCTATGTTGAGGCTAAGACAAAAGCACAGATAAACATAGCTACAAGTCTGCACAACCCTGCGTTGAGCTTCACATTGCTGGATGTTACGTGAATTCATTAAGCATTTGTCATACACACATAGAAATTTGCAGCGCTTTATATGTCTCCTACACAGACAGAACATCAGGGAAAGATGGAGACATGACCTCACACCATGCTAACTGTTATTAACTGATGGCTACAAGGCCATTACCCACTGGTTTACACCAAAAAATGTCCCAAATAAATCAAAATAATAGTTATGTCAACAAGAGAATACAGGCAGGCATTTAGGGTCTAGGCCCTAGACCCTAAATAGACTCTAGGGTATTCTAAAACTTTTGGTAAATCCAGACATACATTTAGTGGTTGATGTAGGAGGAGGTATATGTTTTTAAAATATCTAAATTACAGTATGTATGGCCATGATAGTTAAATTATTAACTGTATTATTACTGTAAACAAGGTCAGTTTTGGTCATTTTACATTGAGTAAGTTTGACTAGGATAGGTTTTATTTTATTCATGATCTAAACTGATTAATTATGTTGTAATTTTCATGACTTTTAGATTACCAATATATTCTGAGTGTTATTTTTGAGCATGAGTCTAACTGTCAAAAATTAGCAACACAGCGGCTAAGGGGCATTCCAACCAACCAACACACACATCTCAGAGGAGCTGCTATTTCTTGACACAAATGATTTCCAGCAAAAACATTTTCAAACATAAAACTATTAGTTCCGAATTGGGAATAAAGTTTATGTTGTTGTTTGGGACAGAGGAGGAAATAACTATTCATTTTGAAACACTTAGACATGAAAAACAAGCAGGACCAAAACATTCCAAATCTAAAAGGTGTTAAACACTTCCAGATGGCGGCAGGAAATTAGTGCAGCGTTCGCACATCACTGAGTTCTATAACCATCTCAGTTGGCCTCAACATTCTCTCCCTTTTTTGTGACCTATTTTCCACCAGGACAAACTGCATAGTTGTATATTGAGTAAACATTAAGAGGATTCTTGTGCATAGTTGTATATTGCATAAACATTATGGGGATTCTTATACTTGTTTGTGTCTACTTATAATACAAGCAGTGCCTATGTGCGACCATGCTGTATGCAGGGAACACCTTTAAACCACCAGTGCCCACTAGCCCAATCCAATATCAGCAAAAAAAGTATTTTTCTATTTAAGGAGCCTCTTTTAGAGTCTTCTGGCAGCCTGGGGGCAAAGTGTCAGGCTCCACACTGGGCCTATTGTTTCATCAACCCCACGTGTGAATACTTTTGCTGGACCCACCTCTCCATTAAAACAACAGAGCACTGCTGCTCTGCTTAACATCCCCTCACAGTGCTGCTGTGCCGTACACCAGACTCCAAGATCAACTTAGAGCAGCCAGCCACCTGGTTAAATCTATGGATAGCTACAGCAGGATATTTAACAGTCGTACCGTGAGAAGTAGAAGTGAGAATTGACTTCATTTGAATGGCACGTGCACTCTGCAATAAAATCTGTATGAACAAGTCATTTGGTCACTTTTCTAGCACTTGAAAAAAAGAATAATAATAAGTTGACTGAACCCTTTGCCTATTATTGAACTCAGCTATGCAGTATTCTGCCTAATATAATACTTAAATCATATGAGGACATTTCTCTTGAACGGAAATTTAGACTAAAAGCTGAATTTAAGGCTAAATATTAAAATATTTTGTTTTGGAACATATAACCTGCCACAAAGAAATACAAAGAAACAGACAATTAAATAGTTTTAATACACAGCTGGATTTTTCTAAATAAAATTGTATATTCACCGAATTGTACTATTGATTTCATTTTACACACAATAACTGAGAAATAGCACATGAGAGGAACAAATTTTTTCCAAAACTATCCCAACAGCTACCAATATCTTAGCTCTAAGCTCTCTAAGCTCACAATTTTGGTCTCCTCATTTTATTGTCGCCTTATTTGGAATGTAAACAATATTTCAATAAAAAAAATCCTATCAAAAAAGCAATTAATACATTCTATATTATATCTACTTTATATATAATTCTATACAAAATGGGTTTTTTTTGTATGAAAAAACAAAGCAGCGGAAAATATTTCAATTATAGAAATTATCAAAAAATGTTCTATTTAATTTTTCCCATTTAATGTATGGAAAATAAATATCAATATATCTGTCTAAAAAATTGCAACTTTCAAAGCAGACCATATGGTTCAAAAGCACCAGGTTATCAACTAATGGATCTGAGAGTATTAATATCAGTGACTAAATTCTGGAGTTTTTGAAACATTTAAGTGGTGTTTTTGGGTCAAAAACTGAACATAGAGGCCTCTCAGCAGCTCAATGATCTTTAAGACAGCTGCAAACTGCTCTGCTCAGCTCCCTGTCCATCAGCATAGCTCCACTGGTGTCTGCACAAACAGGAAGTGATTTATTAGCGCTTTATCAAACACAGCTGTTAATCAAAAAAATTAAACTTCTACCAGTGATTTTAATTGAACAGGAGTGTTATATTTACAATTTCATTGCATTGCTTTGCAGCAGATATCCTGAATCAAAGTGTCAGGAAACGCAGCATGTTCAGGTCTGTTTAGAATAGTTTTCCATTCCAAAAATGTCATTTAGAAAAGTAACGATTCTAAATAAAGTTGTAACACAAAGGGTAAAAATGTGGGTCAGGGCATAACATTCCTCTCTTTGGAATTCCAACAGAAGATAACGCTACTTGTGTCCATAAGTCTTCACTAGGAGATTTTGAAAAAAAAAAAAAAATCTCAAAACTTACTTGCAAAGAGTCCCGGAAAACTAGCTAGCTAGTTAGGTAATCCAGAATGTGTTTACTGGAAAAAGATAAAAGAAAAAGTAAACAATTACATAAGTATGACTAAATTCTGTGTCTAATCATCTGGTATTTATTTGATATCAAACATAATCAACTCAGATTCAGGTTCAGTGGATTTACCTCGAGTAGATAGCTGCTCCTCCGTCTTTTCTTCCAATCTTTGATTAAAATCCATTCTGACAGGCTGGTGATTAACGCTTGATTTGTGTTAGTCAATATAAGACAAGTGATGAGATTATCAGAGTGATTTGTTAGTTGGAGCTTTCACTCAATATATCAACCGTTGTGTTCACAACTCGTAAACACAACTGACTTCTCATTCTGAGACACCTTCGAAGAAGTGATGGAAAGGGGAAAAATAAAACATAAATTTTCTCTCATCATATGCAGATTATAGCCTTGACATTACCCGGAATTTAGGAATCCTTCCAGCAGCTTAATGGCTGAGGGCTTGCGTGATTAACTTGATATGAAATTAAAAGAGGCTCAATATATACCTCACACTGATTTCCATAAGCACTTTAGAGGCTCAACAATTTATTTGCATTTTATTTTTACAGCTGAATGCCCAGCATAAAGTTAACCCCATTAGAAATGTGGCAGACAATTATCTTATCACAAAGATGTACAACTACATTGCGACTGACATTAACACCAATTCAAACTAGTTCCATTCACTTTTAACTTAATAGTATTTAGCACCGACACATGTTTATTTTCTTCACAGTTGAATTTGAACAAATATAATAATTTAGTTTTTTTTTAATCTTAAATATTTTGTCTCTTAAAACAATCGGAAATAATTATTTAAAAAGTATTGTTCTAGTCAATATAACATTTTTGTTTTGTTGGACAACAAAATGTCTGACTGCACATCAAAACACTGAATTTTCCACTCACATTAGAATGGTATACTCTTTGAACTGTTCAATGTACACCAAACTCCTCTACTCCTTTCCCTTTTTCATGAGTACAAAAAAATGTCCAGTATTATGTGACTGGCCTATTGTCTATATATGTCTTTATACTTTTCCAATATATTAACACTAGTACAAACGTGATAGAAACAACCCAATGATACAAGACGAACCGCTTTTGACATTCAGTTACTTAAATAATCCTTGTGTGTATACATTGGTCCAGCCCTCCTGTATTTATTTGTTTTATTTCCTCTTGTCTGTCATTATTGTGTTGCCTTGTTTTAAAAATATGGATAAATAAAGTGTTAAATAATGTAGTATATCTCAGGGAACTACAGAATAAGACCACGTCACTGTATGTTATAAAAAAAAATGTCTTCAGAGGCAAATTTGTTTCAATTGTCTAAAATATCTGTGGTTTTGAGCAAAAAGTGACTTCAGATGATTGAGAGCTTGGCTGTGTAAAATTTTGCTCAGACAGCGTTTGCAGTGGAAAAAATAAAGGCTGTCATTTTGACTTTCTTCTAATAGTATTTTAAAAGTTTCATGACAACCTATAAGCAAACATGTAATCCTTTGAGAAAGGTATAAAATCAACTGACATCAGCAGTGTTTTAATAATTAAAGTAGGCATTGAGCTTGAATCCAGCGCCATGCAGACTTAAAGAACACAGTAATGATAATTAAATAAAAGCAGCAATAAGGGCTGTTTTGGGGCCAGTATATGAGCTCATTTGGCAGCTTAAGCACACTTCACGGCTGCTTTAACAACGTCACCTGCTGAGACATTGCCATAGCAACAATTGTGTAAATACTGCAGTGGCACCAAAAGCAGCCGGAGCCATAAATCCTCTTTCAAACATTATTTTTTCTTTGTGTGGAATAGAAAAACCTATAAATACATCCTCTTGAGCTAAAAGCAGCATAGACAAGAAGCATCAACTCAAACCATTCAAACTCACCTGTAAATGAGGAAACTGGATATGCCGAAAATGATGAGTGCTAAGCCAGATCCTACAGCAACAATACCAAGAACTGGCAGATGACCTGGAAACAGAAGGAGGATTCAGCAGTCCGTTGTTTCTCATATGTTCAACAGATGTTGAGCAGAACAGTCCACATTCATATCTGTGAAAATAAGAAAAGCGCTTTGCTTTTAAAAGCATAGCTGTGACTTCTTGAAGTACGGCTAGACAGCTTCAGCAACCACAAATGCCAGGAACAACTTCCCCTCTGGGACTTTTCTGGTGTATTTAAAACCTTGACGGAGACAAATTATAACACCTGCTTTAAATCATAAAATAAGCTGGCACTCCTTATTGGGGAAATATATTTGTCCACATTAAACAACAGCAGAGTTTTCATGTCATTACATACTACTTAGTTTATGATCAGATTCAATAAGATATTCCAAGGGTTAGTTTGAGAATTTTAGAAATTAAATAAACTATCAGAGTACAGACTATTATCCCAAATTAAATACCAGGAATGAAAAGAGACAACAAATTACATCTAATAGTAAATGTAAAATCTCCATTTGCCACTATTATCCTCCTTTGTTGCCAGTTGTCCCGCTGACTTACATGCATATACTAAAGTAGAATAGTAGCCAAGTAAAGGAAGATCTGAATATTTAGGGCCAGCATCCCTTCATTCTGCGAAGGATATGAAATTATTGATACAGACTGCTGGATTTAGGATACATTTATTCAGCCTAGCAAAAAGACTGAAGGCAGGAACTATAAGAATCACTCAAAGAGCACAATCCTCCACCAAGGCACAACAATTCCATAGGTAGACACTATTCTGATCAGAATCCATTAGAATGATTTATTTCGGAACATTTCATGTAGATTTCTCATTAATGTGTTAGCTATAGCAAGCCTCTGAATCTAAAAAGTCTGACAAACTCACTCAGAATCTCTCAAATACTCCGTAACCAGTTATCTGTGACACCTTCCAATTCAGTGTCTCTGTTCCTCAACAAACAAACGCGCAGAGGTGAAAGCACAACCACCTTAGCATCGGTATGGTTCAGGTTCACCATTCAGATACTTTACCATTGCAGGATAGGGACAATTTCCCAAATTATTGCTTCTAATGTGGTGGTTAATGCCTACAATGCTCTGAAAAAAATAAATGGTAAATAGACTGTACTTATATAGCACTTTTCTGGTCTGGTCGACCACTCAAAGCGCTTTAACAACACAAGTTAGTATTCACCCATTCACACAAACATTCATATTATATATTATATTCATAATTTCAGACTGGACTCAAGTAGTGAACCAACTGACAATGTCATTTGTTCACAGAAATGACAGCGCAACATAACTAGAACACCTACCTGTAAGACTGTTTTGCACACTTTGTGATAAAGCCATACATTAACATATGTAAATTGCCAATATTTTTAGAGAGTTACAGGCAGATACTTTTTCTTGGATAAACAACAGTTTATAAATCCACCTTATTTTTATTTTTATGGATCTCACTGCTTAAAGCTCAGTATGGAACACTATTCCTTTGCATACTCAAGCCCAAGTTTCTTGATCAGGCGCTGTCAATGATGATATCATCTGATCAGCTGATCTGGCTGGCACTGGCTGGTGATCTAGCTAGTACACAGGGCGTAGACTATTTGCTGACAACCTCCCGGAGAGGCAATAGGCCAAAGACTTTCCGACAGAGAAATAATCCCATAACATTTGGTGTTATAAACAATTATGTTATATATAAGTTATATTTACATCAGTCACCTATCATTCCTGACTGAACTGGCCTTTTTCCTATATTTACTCTGTTAATGAGATATTCTTATTGTGTCCTTCCATGTTGTACAACTGTAAATAATCAATATGCTTAATGAAATTTATTAGCATTTCTTGCACAGCCAGACTCTCAAATCTTCAAATTATCTGCAGATGGCTTCAGATTTGGGACAGTCAAATTATTCATCCTTCATACCTAATTACCTTCTATGACATTTCTCGCTGGAACTGCCACTCTGTTCATACAAAGAATATTTTTCAGGATTTAACTTTCACACTGCTTTTCACGCATGTAAAGTGCATTAGAAATTAAATGTATTATTATTATTATTACTACATTTGCTTTCATATAATTTAGGGAAATCATCAGCGCAGCTCCAATTAATATATCAAAGGACCCGTAGAGATGAAGAGTATGAATTGAGAATCTAGTGTTGTTATAATGGATAAGGTGGAGACATACCATCATTGCAGGAGGGGTCATCTGAAGAAAACACACAGGGGGGGTTATCCAGTGGTGGGACACCATTGGGCCAGTGGATCTTCTCTGTCTGGGACCAAATGATTTCTTTGGTGGTTCCATTGAAGTAGGCAACGATCTACAAACAAACACTTAAACCCTCAATTAAATGGATGAAAACGGCTATAGCTAGGTAAGAGGCAAAACATTTATAGACAGATAAATGAGACAGATAGATGAGATAGATAGATGGGATAGACTAGATAGATAGACTAGATATTCTAGATAGACAGATAGATGAAAAAAAAAGGGATGATATCTTGGTTAACAATCAATTAATTGCAGATAAAAATACCGTTATACGACCGTCTTTTGCTATTATATACAGTAGTAATGTCCAAAAGAGCAATGGAAACCACAAAAATTAAACTGAGTATATTCAAGATGTCAATAATCACAGCTAAAGCGTATGTTTCATATGTATGTATGTTTCAAGTAAGCTAAATATAGTTGGCGAAATATGTTCCAGGCAAGATGACTATCATTAAGTCTCACCTTATATATCATTTTTTCATAGAAAATACGTAAGATAAGTTCAAAATGTCAATGGCAAAATCGACTTATTATGACTAACATATGTTTATAGTTTGCCGAGGCAGAGCAGTGTGTACTGTATATTGAAAGTGAGATATGATAACAGAAGATAATGGACGGACACATGGACATAAGACAACATCCCTGATTTTAAAGTACAATAAAAATATTCAGAATGTTAAATTATATAATGACAATTCAGCGTGTACTTGATTAATAAAACAACAGTCTCTTGCAGGTGAAGTCTGACCAACATGCTGCATAGTGTAAGTGTTTGAGCTTTCTTTTACATTGCACCCTCACAAGCGGCATCTGTCGCACTGCTGTGAAACACAACTCATGTGTGTCACCTAGCCGAAGGATCATTTATCATTTCCACACATGCTCCCAACATGTTGTGTCCTCTCTGTTGACAGGTTGAAGTCAAATACCTCTAGGGTCATCCTAACAATGCACTTAATTTGGTGTTCACTCTTTAAATCTCTAAAATCTCTAAGTGGGATGGTAAAATGTATTTTCTTATTTCCAAACCAACTAAATAAGTAATTAGTATAACTACATACTTAGAATACAGGTGTAAAACGGATCCAAAAGCATTTAATATATGGGGAGAACATAATTGGTAAAAATTTTTGCGGACATCAGTAATAAAAAACAATTGCAACTGTGATATCCCCTTTGTGGACCCGACATAGGATGTTTTCAATCCAGCTACTAACCGCTAGGGAAGCCATAAGAATTGACAAATTAAAAGGACATATCAGCCCAGGAAATCAAGTTGGCAGCCTCTGAGGACTGCTATGAAATTCTAATTGAAGTTAAATCTGGCAAATCGGATTCATGTACCCTCAGAGAAAAAACACACACAGCAGCAGTTCACAGTAATGTTTGCAGAGTGCAACATACACAAATATTTGCATCGGTCCGTGAGGAATATTTGAGGCTTCATCCATATTATCATTAGAGAAGTCAGGACCCCAGAATATCTACAAGACAGTAATGTCCATTAACTTTTAGTGTATAAATGGGCAGACACAAAGATATGTGTAGCTTATTCTTTTCAGCATAATCTTAACTCATTATGCTCAAAGGCATTAGGGTAATTACAAACACATGGAGTGAATCCACCTGGCTTTGGTTATAGAGAATTATATTATTTTGTATCAATGTACATGAAAATAAAACTGATTCATAATTATTTCTAAAGCTAATATTACCAAGACAAATATTTTGATCGCGTAAAGTGTATTACATTGGAATCAAGTTTTGAGATTTTATGTTGATAAAGTTATGAAAATAATAATAATAATAATAATAATAATAAAAACTAACATCATATATTAGAATAAAAAGGAAAAATTCCAATTAGTCAAGTTCAATTCTAATAGGGACTAATCAGATGAGAAAACATCTAAGGCAAATCCTTCACCTTTACAATGATGGTAAAATGTTACTTAAATGTGTATAGTATAGAATAGAATAGCTTTATTGTCATTGTTTTAAAAACAACAAAACACCGTTTGGCAACTCTAGTAGCACTAACTATTAAAAACTGTAACACAAAACTGAATCTTAACTTGAAACTAGATTCACTAAGAACTCCTTTCTGAAGTGTTCTACCACAAAGCCATGTGGTAAAATCCCTCATTCAGTCATTTAGGTTTTTAACCAGGTGTTGTCTGGGTGTCTGATGGCCAACGGGATTCATTGGTGGCTTTTGTCTAGCCCCTTGAATTAAGACATTTCTCCTGATTTTCTTGAACTTTTGATAATATTGTGGACTGCAGATGGTGAAATCCCTGATTTATTTGTGATGTTTCAGTTTTAACTTAGCAGTAAATGAGTACCATTTCAGTTATGTACTCACAAGTGCATCAAACATCAAGCAAATTAAAAGTTGACTTACCCCGTACTCTCCCGTTTCCTGATTGGTCATCGCCCACAGGTTGACGTCTATATTCCTGGCATTTTTGTGGTCTGTAGTAACAAGTCCTGTCACTCCTAAAACACCAACAATATCACCAAAAGGTCTGATTCAGCATGTGTATAATTATAATTCGTACTTTATTGATCAAGTAGTCACACACATATGACCCACACATATGACATACTCCACATATGACCCATCCCTGTGGTAGCAGTGGACAGCCCCTGTGAAGCGCCAGTTGAGCAAGTCAGGTTTCAGGGTCTTGCTCAAGGACCCAGGTCATGTAGCCAAACCCAAATCTCCCGATTATGGGGAAACCGCTTAGTCTATCAGCTAAAGCCGCCCCATTTCATGTCATATATATATAATGTCATACATATGCAATAGTCCTTAGTAAAAACTCCGATCTGCACATTATATCTGCCTCCATTCAAATCTGTTTTAATCTGCATTTCTCTAGTCTTTGAACAGTGTAAGTTACAGTACTGTAAAGAAAGTATTTGATCTCAGCCTGAGAACAACCTGAGTAAACAGAAAATACAAAGCAAAAAATATGTTTTAAATGATAATTTCATTTACAAAATCGAATACCAACTGGGCTTGTGTGAAAGAGACATTTGCTTCCATAGTAGTTACATCCAAAATACTACCAAACTCCATTAATAACTGGGAGCGGCTGGACTTGAAACACAGCCAGACATCATTTAAGTAGATCATTTTCAAAAGCATGAAGTTGGCTCATCTCACAAGTAGCTCAATGTACCAGAATCAAAAGAAATTCCAGAAGACATATGGAGTAAGTTGATTGTAAGGATTGTAAGGTTTAAAAAGGTATTTGTAAGGTTCCGGTCCAACACAGAATTGAATTCTGTAAGAAGCAGTGTAATAACGTATCTCTGATTCAGAATCAGGGCATTTGCCATAATTCAGTGAAAAATAAATTCTGCTCTCAACCAGAATATTCTGAGACTGGCTGCTTATCAATCTATGAATCGAAGCACAACTTGGTCAAGTAGCAAAGCAATGATCCCAATCAGAAGAGTTACTCCACCACTGAGACCTGAAATACGCCAATCATGCTCATGAACCGTCCACTATGGCTATGTTAAAACAATTCTGGAAAGACAAGTTGGCCCAAAATTATATCACTAATATCTCCTCCAATATCTAAGTTCAGGATGTTCAGAAGTTAGAAGTTATTGATTTGGGTATTTGACATCTTTATGGGTTTATAAATAAAAGTTTTGTGTAAAATGAGACAAACGAAAAAAAACAGAAGGTCCCATACTTTTTATCCTGTTTAATTGTTTAAGATCACACTGCAACCTCCAACCTCCTGATTTTCCTTTACTTTTAAGGCTTCAAAGAATTGCATGCCGTTCTTCTGTTATTTGTCAAGGATGAAGAAGAAATCCTTTATTGATCACATATAGTCATATACAGTGAAATAATTTCTCTGATTTTGGACGAACCTCTGAGGGAGCAATGGGCAGCCCCTTTGAAGTGCCCAGGGAGCCAGTGTTCCAGGATCTACGAGACCTAAGTAACCCCTTGTGGGAATCAAACAGGCTACCTTCCGAGTTTATACTGGACTTCTACTCAATCATCATAGAATTTCATTCTTTCCATCTCAAATATTGATCATTCTATTAATGTAAGAACATTTGTATGAATCTGAACGCTAAGAAGAAAAAAGTGCATTTACTTCTTTACTTATCACAAAAATCAACTATTATGAGGTGAAAGCTTCTAGTATTCTTCAACATGGTGCCTCTCTTTCTTGTTTGTCCTCATCAGGTTGAGCAAAAATAACCCTCATCAAACCTTTTAAGCTGTTCTCATTCTTCAAGCGTAATTGAGAGAAGAGATGTACGATGTGAGAAAAGAAAGACAAGGAAGTGTGCAGGCACCCACATCAAGCAACTGGGCTATTAACTGGAGTGTTGTGTGATAACTATTCAATGCCTATCATTATTGTGTCGAAAGGGTATATTTTAGTCACATTTTGGGGTCAATTCTCTTTTCCACTAACTGCTCCAGCTGGGACAGCCACATGGTCTCTCAACAGGTTTACTAGAGAGCACCAAGAAAGTGAGAACATTCATCGATATCAACCTTACATTCCGCACGAGGTCAGACACATTTGTCAATGCATAGTTGCTTGAATCAGGTTGGATTCATTATAAACTGGACTAAAAAATATGTCTCCAGGGACGCAGAACTTTGGCATTTGCAAAAAAGTAGAAGACCGTATAAATAATAAAAAAAACACATATAGTTGTAGTAGAATATTCATGTTTTAAAATATGCTCTAATGCATGAAGCTGTTTATACAAGTGAAACAACTTAACTACCTTTGCTTACCCCAAAACTGTTGGTTCTGTGTCCTCATTGTAATGCTTATTCCATCGTTCTGAGCTTTTCCTTCTGCTAAGGTCTCCTCCAAGGCCTTTGCGTACAACACAAAACCATCATAGAAGCTGCCAGCAATGTAGTCCATCTGCCAGAGCAGAGATTTCATTTTGATAAATAGCAACAACACAACTTTTTGAGAATCTTAATGATAGAATAAAAACAATAGAATTCATATGGTTGAAGTTCTATGAAATTATAAGATTTTTGCCAAATACCACAAAATATTGTATATATAAAATATAATTAAAAAAAATGTTTTAAACATTACATCAGTAATTCTTATATTATTATTATTATTTTTTTAAAATGTTTTTCAAAAAGAAACATTGCAGTATACATTTGTAAAAATCCCATATTTAATGGCTGGGATGAAGCAGGTATAAAGACAATACATACCATAACTGCTAAAATCAATTATTATTAACTGCTGACAATAACACCCAGTTATGATTACAGTGATTATTCTGCAGGGAATCTTTTATGAAAGATTAAAGTGGCCGAGATAATGTTAAGAAAAAATGAGCTTTTCAAAGCTGTTACTAACCAGCGACGGCTCCAGATTCACACCGAAATCCATCTGAGCTTTGGCATGGAGTCTCCTCTGAAAGTCTTTGTACTCTGGATTGTCTGGATTACGGTAGGTTATGATGAAGACAGACTGGACGGAGGAGGGAAAACATTAATAAAAATATATGTTATGACTTGAACTTCTGTTCTGTGAAGGAGAGAACAAGTTATAACACTTATTATGGGTAATAATCACCTGGCTTGTCCTGACCAAAGACACTATTATCTATTCACACCTTAAAGGCAGATGACCTTCCACCCACAAAAATACCTCTGTCACCATGATCATCCCTCAATCCATACCCTCTTTAGCTCACCATGAACCAGAAAAAGGGATTAACCAAGTCCAGAAATTTTCTAAGCTTTCAGGTATGTGTACTTTACATGAGTATTTACTTTAGAGACAACTTTTACTACCTACAGTTCAACATAGATATTTAAACTATGTTGTTCATTTTTTCAGAACATTGTAAGTTCATACTGAATCTTGAACACCAGCCTCAAAAATACACAGTTTAAACTTCAGAACATTTTTAGAGTTTGTGATAATCATATCCCATTTTAATCATTATTTAATTTAATTTAATTAAAACAATGCATCGAAAACATGTTCCTTCTATCATTATTTTCTGACTCTGGCTTTATGAGGTACATTCAATGGAGATAAACACTATCCTTGAACTGCTCCACCCCTTCCATTGTTATCTCCAGCCTTAGATTTAAGCCTAAAAATACATCGAACTATATCCTTTTTCAGCATGACTATAATATTTGTGTGTGTTTGTGATTAAACAGTCTTGAAAATGTTCACCCAAAACGTGACAGTGGAAGTAGTGCTGTTTCAAGTTCTTACATTTTGAAAGTAAAAGAATAAAACCATAGTGGTCTTGCATTCTGAAATCTGAGAAAACTGGAAACCTACAGTTCTCTGCTTTCATAATATGTTAAGGACCTCCAGATTAATCGCAATTTAATCAATGATAAGGGTGAATTTTCATATCCACAAACCATGAGAGATCAAAGGGGAATTCATTCAATTTAACACCCTCTCTTAATGTATATGTATTATGACTAGGTATGTAACAACCATGAACATTTAGCTGACTATTAATTATCATCCAAATATTTGCAATTAACAATTTAATAGTCTTCTTATTACTTTATCCCCCCATTATTGTTTCAGGTTTTATAATTTAACTGCGTAATAATACAAATAAATCTAGTCTTCTTTATATTTTGAATTTATTTAGTTTTAGTGTCCAGTGAAAGCTTTTAGTAATAAGCTATTCGTAGTGGCTGTGGCCAGTCTATTAACTGTAGATTTGAAGAGTTTCTTCTATTTTTGATCTTAACAGTGTTGACAATTCACCTATTTCTGGACATTGGATTTTCCTATATTATCTCTCTAAACCCAAAATGTGCCCACAGATGTGAGATATTTGGTTTTGCACCTAAGGATCCAGGATGTTCACGTCAATAGATGCTCACAAAGGATGCACCAAGGAAGGATTCATTCGTCCCTTGAGAAAAAAACAGTCAGAGACACTGAATGCTCATTTATTCTTCCTGTAACCACATATGGTCTTTCATGATTGCCAGTAACACGTCAAACTGTGAAAAACAACATGGAAATAGATATTTTAATGCGATGAATGGGGGTGATTCTGATGATTATGCAAAATTTTTGAAGTTAATCATCAATTGTTTGCATTATGTAATAGTTGTGAAAGGCCAACTTATGATTTTATTAAAACTGCAAAACTTATGTCCAGTGAAAAATATGCATTAGCTGACGTGGATGGAAGTTAATCTCCATCAGAGCAAGGTAGCAGCATAATTGCCTTAAAATCAATATGAAAGTTCCAAAAATTTTAAAAATAAGCAAAATTAAGAAACCAATTATGAAACGCATACCTTTAGTGCTCCAACAAAATCATGTGTGAAATTTCATTGAATTCTGGCCAGAAGTTTTGGGAGGAGCTTATACATTGACTAGTACCAGTTACATATGTCATACATATGTGCAGATGGGCAATGGTAATTCATTAGCTCTTTTTGGCGTGGACATAATAATACTTTTGGTCTTTCAGACTTATAGGAACAAAGTGAAATTACACTTGAATTTATGCAGGCAGATCTAAGTAGTTTTTTAAAAATAATTTTCTAAATAATAATGTGATGAAAATATCTGAGTCAGTAAAAATTAACAAATTAAAATGTTTCATTATCACCAATATGATATATAATACAATATAATACCAATGTTAGCATCACGCTAACAAGCAAACAAAAAAAACAAAAACAAGAGAACACAAAAATGATGTGTCCATTGAATTTAAGAGAAAGTTTTTCATTTAGGGAGATAAATTATAGGAGCATCACATTTGTGTACTATCCATTATGTCTGACTTGTGGGGGTGAATAAGATTGGGCAGCTTTAGCGGTCATCCCACATCAGAGGATTGTGTACCAGCCCTTTACACTTCATGTCATGGGGTCCTTGAACAAGACCCTGAAACCCGAATTGTTCCCCAGGCACAAGAGAGGAAATTTCACGATGTAGAAGAAAATTTCACAGTGCTGTGTGTGACAATAAAGTATTATTAAATTGCTTCCTATGAAACACATCCCTTATGCATTAGTGCCAGACAAACATTTTGCTCCTGAAAGTGGTCGAAAGGTTCGAGCGGTTCTTGTCCTTTGGAAGACTGATCATCAATTTACCCAACCAATGGCAATAATGCGCCAGCCTCCACTTAAGAGCATATTATCTTTCAAATGTCATTTTCATAATAGCTTCTCCTGGCCTCTGGTTTGTTTGATGACACAATATCAAACAACTTACATTTAATATTCAATAATGATAATGAAAGCTTTTAAACAAACATTTTTCAGCCGGATTTGAGAAGTTCATTTTATGTAAATCTAAAAGTACCATCTGATATAGATGAAGAGATTTAGAGAGAAAACCAACAGGAACAGCTAATTGAATATCTGTTGAAAGAGACACCCATTTCATGTTGCCAAATGGCGGTTTTAGTCTTTCCTGTCTCCAATTACAAAGCGGAGGAAACTGAGACAGCCCAGATTCATTAAATCTGCCAGTAATCTGAACATGAGCTCAATTTATCAGGAATAATGATCCAAACAGATGCATTAACGTTGGAACATACTTTATACGCAAACATGCACACATTTATACATAACTATACTATATATATATATAATGTTCTGTGTTCATGTACCTTAAAGACCGCGATGGGATTGGCCCAGTCTGTGTCGAAGTTATGCCATGGTTGGCGATCTTTTAAGCTGTCAGCATACACATCCAGATAGAAAATGGCGTAGTTTTCTGGGTCCTGGATCTCGCTTTGAAACAGTTTCATGATGCTCAGGAAAGTCTCGAGGGGGCCGCAGATGTAAACAACTGCAAAAAGAATAAAGATAATGTTTCTTACTGCTCTTCTTTTAAAAAAGGTTAAAAATATTCCAGATTCAAGTTGCCTTTTCTTCTTTCTCACACAACAATCTGCATTATTATATCTTCTTTCTGATGCATCCAGGAAAATAATTAAAACAAGTTCGTTTGTGGTGTAGAAAGGCTGAAAAAATAAAGGAAAATCATCTTCACTTTTTAGATCTCAATGCTTTTATTGATAGAATGAAGCTTGATTGAACTTGCTCCCAATAGAAAAAAAAAGACACCATCTCACCACAGAACTTAACACAGCATACAGATTTGTCTACATCTACATTTTGTCAGCCTCATCCTCTTTCTAATGTCATACATTAGCCACAATTGATTATTTATCCTCCAAACGATACATACATGAATAAATGCCAGATGTATGACTGAGCATGCTGAGCCAGATCACGCTCTGAGACAGGCACAAACTACAGTAGATACATAATAACTGAGGCTCGAGAGCAGCATGGTGACTGAGAGCTTAAACACCCACCGATCTCGGGTGGAGGAAGGAATCTGTAGAGAGTAGGCAATGTTTCAATGTAAAAAAAAAAAGAAATCCTCATTGTATGGAAAATAACTCAGTATATTTCACACAGGCCCTGTTGGCTGCTCACTTCCTCTTACTTACAGTAAGTGAAAGTGTTGCTTTTTCATTTGAATTGATCAGGGTCATTCCCTGATCATAACTATGTTTTTATTATTGTAGATATGACAAAGGCCCCTAATCAGGGCTAGGCGATTAAAACGTAAAAGATTGCAATCTGGATTCCGACATTCAGTTCGCAGCAAAACCAGCAGCTTATGTTACGATGAGCAAAGTCTGGGCCTTTAAGAGCATGGCCTTAAATAAAAAAGAACGCAAATTATTGTCCCTTTTTTCTGTAACTGACATTTTTGGAGATGTTAACTAAGGGATCAGGTAAAAACTATCTTTTGTTGCAGAAAATAAACTTATACCTCTAGTGTTGCCCTGCCACCTGCAGCTTCCATGAATGAAACATGTTGCATTATTTTTATACCTTAAGGTCTGTGAGAGCGGCCAGCTATAATGCAGTCCTCCCAGTTAGCAAACATTTCCTCATGTGTTAGACAAAAGTCTGCTGCTACTGAGATCCCATCATGCCAAGTAGTCCTGCTCTCTCCTGGACCACGCTCAAGATAAATGAGCTGCAGAGCCGAGGTCAAATGTTCTTTCATGTTGCAGCAATACATGAACGGGCTTCATTTTGCACAAAAGTATAATAAATGCTTTGGTACAAGCTGTTACATTTCATATTGCAGGATGGGAAAAAGGCTGATAACCGTTCTAATCTCTACACTGCCGAAAAGCTCCTCCTCATTTAATTTAGTTTATTATGAAGTCATATCTTGAGACAAATTTGTTTGAATTGCTTTACATAATAAAGACTCTTTCTTATGTCATGTAAGAAGGTAAAATATTAGTACTGCTGCCTAACGAAGCAAGACATCACAATTACAGGATTTTAACATTGAGACAAGAAACATCCAGGATTATTGAAAGTATGTTTAAACATCACATTTGAAAATTGACAGACTTCTTGTAATTTCCTAACTATGTTCATTTGGTGCAGCTTGAACACAAAAAAAATAAAGTAAATATTCTGTAGTGGTTGAATGTATAAAGTCTTTTAATGCTTTCTCCTTGATAACAAAGCATGCAAGGTTTCAATATTAATAATCACATTAATCAAAGGCAATTGTGACAAAGAAATTGTGTCCCCTCCTCCTGAGAGGTGAATAACAGATCATTTTGTTTTCAGTATGTATCCACAATGTAGAGTTCTTTTGAAAATCAATCATCTTATTGTGGAAATAAGCTATTCTACAACTTGGAAGTCATTTTACAACCCTATTTAAATGACAAAGAAACTGGCCTTGAATACCAAGAATATACTCGTTTCTGATTGGTTATAATATTATATACCAATTACGGTGAAAAATGTTTACAGTAACTAACCTGTTGCAGGTCAGCTGGTTGGCCTGGAATGATCAGGTCCACTGAGTCTGAATCTTTAAGTTACTTTTAAGATAAACATTTATTGGAAAGCATTCCCCCATTTTATTTGAACTTTTATATTCATATATAATATGTATATTGTTGTACACTGCTAAAGGGAACACTTAAAATTACAGATTGGATCTCAATGAAATACATTTTCATGTTGAAATCTCTTATTCATATACATACTACTAAGGAATAGATTCTAAATCACACGCAAAATCAAACCGAAAACCTGAACTTGTAGGCTGATCCAACTGGAAATAACCGATAATGTGTCTCAGTAGTGCTTTTGACCAGCAAGTGCAAAGGTTAGTCTGAGCACACTCCTGATGAGATGGAGGATGTCATCTCATCAGGAAGCACATCACCACCACCTTCAAACAAGTTCTCTGGCTCCCGATCAAGTCTCGTATTGACTAAAAAATCCTCATTCTCACTAATTGATCCCTCAATATCCTTACCCAACAATACCTTACAGGGTTCCTCCATCCCTATGCTCCGTCTCGGAATCTGCGGTCCTCATACATGGGGGTTCTCTCCGCCCCCAGCGCCAAACTACTAACTTTTGGTGAGAGAGCCTTCAGTGTTGCAGCCCCAACCCTCTGAAACTTGTTCCCTCTTGAAATCCGCAATGCTTCATCTATGGAAATTTTCAAAAAACACCTCAAACAACACCTGGTAACAAAGTCGAATTACCTCAGGTAGTTCTGCCAACCCACCCATCCATTATTATTATCATAATATCCCTGAAAAGTCGGTGGGATATTATGGAATCATAACCGCCGCCCTACTCAAAAACCGTTTCATTGAAAATTTTCAAATTTTATTTCCATAAAGACCTTAGTATTAGGAAGAACTGGTCTGATTTTTGGAAAGATCAGTTGTATGTTTCCATCACTAGGTGGAGCTTTATCTCCAAAAGTTTCATGTGTTTCGAGAGACAGTCTCCCTGTTGCACTGTTGGTCTGAACTGTGATCATTTCACATGTAAAATATTGTTTAATGAAAACTGTTGACTGTGAGAAGCAAACAACGGTAAATGGTGAAAACAGATGTTTTGGAGAACTGAACCTTTAAGTAAACATAATTCATTCCAAAGCAGATTCCTGCACTCTGCATTCTTAGCAGTAAAATGTACTCAAGTGTGTTGAACGGTTTGTCAGTGTAAGCACATTCTGGATTTTTTTATTATTTTTCCATGGCAATAGCCAAATAAACAATTATGGCCGGATTATTGGCCAGTCCAATTTATCCAGGACCGGATTAACAGACGAAATGGATTGGAATATTTATTGATCAATGTAAAGCCAAAAGTTCATGACCAAATTTCCTCTTTCTGAATCCCTATGCGGTTTTCAGTCATCACTGAGGCTGTGGTACTGTTTTTATTGTTAGTGTATTTATTTTTATTTTTATTTAACATTTACATAACTTGTTACATAACTTTATGTAACAAGGAGAAAAAAAAGATCAAATTAATCAATTAATCGGTTTATTATTGAAACGTATTAATCGTCGTTAGTTGCAGACCTATTTACCCTTACAACATAAGGCTTTTTTTCAGCATTTTAAAACTTTGTGTGGTGGTGGAGCTCAGCACTGATCAGGAAGTGCCCACCTAAACATTGGTGCAGATTTTAACATCCCATAAAGTTATGAGATAGAGCCTGGTTTTATAAACTAAACACCATACACACATCAATTCATTTCACTTGACTTTCATGTGAGTAGACTTTAAGTATTTTTGGTATTTCTCTTCAAAACAATCAAACAGTTAATTCACTCAAAAGTACGAAGGTGGATCTAATTGAGATTTTATCTTATCTAAGCTACAACTTTTTAGCTTGGTTGCTTTCAGAAAGTCCCAGTTGGGCACATGTGTCGCATTCCAAATGGTTTGTCACAGGTGAAAGTGTGTGACTGTTATAGAAATGAATTGAGTTTAATGCCTCCACAGAGGAGGATAGGATTTCACCTTTCAGTTGGTTTATTGGTTTGTCAGCTGGATTACGCAAAAATAATGGATGGATTTCCATCAAATTCGGTGGTATGATATCATGCTGTCAAGGACAGAATTTATTATGTTTGATGCAAGTCGGATCTAAAGATCTACAGATCCACTTTTCTTTAACATTGCAAAATAGGCAATTTCCTTAATACAGAACTAATTTGGCGGAAGATTTAGTGGGGTGTTGGGGCATAGATTGTAGTACTCCAAAAATGTTGTGGTTGGAAGCACATAATCCTCTCAGATTTTGAGCTGACGCCAAAGATGATTCCCTCTAAATGTTCCCAGGTGTGACTGGAGATAAATATTTTTGCAAAATATTCATACACTGGGGTTCTATCCCCACTTGCATCTGATTCTATATCAGAATCAGATGCAACTCCAATTCAATAGTATAGGGCTAGTCTTTTATCATTACTGGTCAAACGGACATCTTCAGTCCAATGTTATAATTGAAATGGTTGGAAAGTTGGAAAAACAATCTTTCAGTGACAATGCACAATTATACATCTAAGCTCGGGCTGGGCGTTTATTTAGTAACATCACAAGGAGAATTATTTCAAACTTTCACTTCGGTGCGATTAATGAACAGTTGTTTATAATTTGCTTTTTTTTTACACTGTCTGTAATGTTCTCTGACAAGGTCTGTACTGTAATAATGCTGAACTATTAAATAGTGGAACATTTCTGTTACTGAAAGAGTTTTCGTCTGTAAATTATGTCATCCGTGAGGTTCGATCAGTAAGCATCATTTCCCGTTCCAGTGAGATCATTTCTGACATATAATCTTCAGGAAAATACCTTGTCTTAAGACATCTGTATTATTTGTATTATTATTTTGCAAATGAATGAACAAATAAGCGTTCAAACTTTGGGCACTGATATTATATTTGTTTATATTGACCTCTGTTTTTGTTTTTTGTCACTGTCAATGAAGCCAAAATGGGTCCAAAGGACAGACATGTTCTTCTTTTTACATACAATCTTCTGGTTCAGTGTTTGCATTTATGTTAAGCATGCTATCCTGTGTGCGCCTCAAGAAACAAACAGTGAAGCCTTGCAACTGAACATGATGTGAAAAGAAGGCATGCATTTAACTGAATTAATTAATTGCAAAGAGTAATATTATGGTGCTTACAGGTTCTAAATGTTGATTTTCTAATAACTACCTAGCCATAATCTAAAGTGTTTCAGAAATCTGAATTTGGAGTAGTCAAAATGTCCTCAAAACTCAAGGAAATAATTTTGAAACGCCTTCTAGAGCAAATCATATAAGTTTTCTCCAATGTGAGTTTTTGTTCATTCCAAAACTGTGAAAAGTTATTGTTATGAAAACATTGATATTTCGGTTATCACTGTTATGTTTGGGGTTTATATATATTTAGGTAAAGACTGATGTTGGCGTTTGCCTCAGTCTCACAGTTTAAAAGCATGAAAATATCCAGGATTGGAGGAGTTTTTTTTCCTTAACTCAAATATTGATTCCGATCACTTGATTTGGGGATTTTCAAACAGAAATGGAGGACCTACCACCATATCATTAGATCATTGATTTATTTAGAGGTTTTATTTCTGCAAATTTATCTGATCCAACACCGACCTCCTGCACAAACTCTTCTGCTATCGGTAATTATGTAAAGTCAATGAATTGTGATAAAACTGGCATTTCAAAATAGTGGGGGGCGGGAATTGCGGCCTGCTGAAAAAAACTGAACAAAAGTAAAATCCAAATACAATTTTCAATGATTAGCCATAATATTATAACCATCTGCCTAACATTTTATGAGTCCCCCTTCAATCAGAACCAGTATTAACACTGTGTTGATTCCCATTCAACCAGGTCAGGGTAATCATGTAAATAGAATCCAAAACAACTGGATTTCTGTATAGAGTTGAAGATGTTTTTGAATCTCTTCCAAGAGGCTTCTTCAGCCCTAATAGACTGATGGGGACTCAGGAAATTATCCACTTGTAGATGTCCCTCCTAAAGACCCTTTGGAGCCCCCACGACGAAATCTCTAGTTATGTAGACAGTCTCACCAATTCATCTTTCCATCACAATTTTGCCTGAAGTAAAAGTCAATTAGATACTTGCTGTTTTCCCTTTTTTTGAAACTCCAACACATCAGCTTCAGACAAAATGCTAATTTGCTGCCTTATCATATACCACCCTGACAGTTGCCATGGTAACAAGATATTCAAGGGTATTCTGATTGGCAAACTTTGTAACACCAGTAACACATGAAAATATAGCTTTCAATAAATCGGAAGACGCGCAGCATATTTGACTGCTCTAGCATAGTGCCCGCTGAGCATTACATCTTCATCACAACTCAACCATAGCTTCATCAGTAAATAAATAAAAGTCAAACAACCAAGTCCATCCATTCACCATTGCTAAGGCAGATAGAATAGTTTTTACTTAGGCCCATGTTCTACACTCTGAATACCATCTACTGCCCTCTGATGGTAAGTTATGTGTCCCTTGTAGTAGATAAAATAGATTTAAAAATCCCTTTATCCCCGCTTCTATAAAACTATTAAACAGTGGCAGATAAGGTTTAAAGATTCTGAGTAGGTGTGATCACAGTTGTATTTTATGGCTGCAGCATTACTGAAAAAACAAAGAGAAACTTAAAAAAGTTAATCTTGAACTTGACCACAGTGGGGTCGTTTTGGTTTAGTATGCAAACCAAAAAGACAGCATGGAATAACATTAAGAGCTAGGTTTCTTCCCCAAAACCTTAGGTACAGAGAGTCTGGCATCGCATATCAAACTAAAGGGCGTGTTTTCACCGACAAGGTTATTAAGTGCCCTTATTGTAAATGATTGGCATGAAAGCAATTCATCAAAGTGGTAGGGTCCAGATCCACAGAGTTTCACCAATGATCATGACTTTTTTCTGTCAGGGCACCCCATTGATTCCCTTCAGTTAATTCAAAGCAGTCATCACATACAGGTATTATTACATAATGACATTATTTTGGAAATAAAATGATTCCTGACTTCTGCCTTTTAAATCTTTGGAAAGTTTGAAGTGTGTCACATACTTGCATGACAATTGTGGGACAATTGATGGTTTCACATATATGGGGTGGCTTTAGCTCAGTGGGTAGAGCAGTCATTCCACAAATGGAAGATCAGGGTTCAAGCCCATCACCAGACACAACATTGAGCAAGACCCAGAAAATCCAGCTCCCTGGGCACTTCACTGGTGCTGCCCACCTTTCTGGAATGGGTAAAATGCAGAGAAGAAATTTCCCAGTGCTAAGCTGTGTGCTGCACTTGGTTTCTATACATTTTTTTATCGAATAATGACAAGCAGTATCTGCATTTATTCATTCAGCCATTCACTCATTATCTGTAACCATTAATCCTGTTCATAGTCACAAGGGGCGGGAATCTATCCCAGTTGGCATTGGGAAAGAGGCAAGGTACACCCAGGGCAGGCTGCCAGTTTTTCCCAGGCTATGTGTATTTAAAACATCCCAATGATGCCCATGCCTACTCCTGTGCCCTTATCCATACTTAATGAAAAAACTTATGCAGGGTCAGATCACTCACTTTAAGTCTCAGAAATAAAACAAATACATGTATGACTTAAGTTTCAAGAACCTTCATTGTCAATTCTGCAGTTATGTACCAGACATACAGAGAACTGATTGATTGATTGATTGATTGATCATTAAGATTCACTGCTGTAATTTTATCTTTTCAAATTGTTGTGTATCAAAAAGTTTTCATAACTTGGAAACACAAAAACAGTTTCTGTTAATTTCTTGCGGCTAGAGGTTAATTATAAAACCACGGATAACAAGGCTGAATGATACACATACACATTGGTTTGTCCAGGTTTTACAAATGATGCACGTTGTGTGGTCGATTAATCAGGTTTGGTATTCTAAGTTGATTTCCTTCCACATAAACAAGTGTGGAGGCTAGATTTTGGCTTGCACACTCCAGCGTGGAGTCACACAATTAACTTTTCACAACAGGAATCATTAAGTCAGCCCCACAATTTTTCCAGTTAATTAAACTTTGGGAGAAAGTAGTGATGGGGAGTTTAATCGCCTCTCTGCTGTGGGATTGGTGCCGGAGAAATAAAAGATTTGAATAATTTTTTCAATTTCAATAAGTATATGACTTACTAACGATTTAGTCTCCCTCTAAATCCTTACACAGCATTAGGACAATAATATATTGCTGTGTGCTGACATTATCATTTCAACTCTTCATTAGCTGTTTACTTCGACATTCGTTGTACATCTTTACCAGAATTCAGCCCGACATGTTCGATGTCTTTTGAAATATTGATAAACGTGGGAGGAGAAGCAGCGAGGTTGCATAAACGAACCACACGCAATGCGTATTGTTAACCTTTCTCTCTCCCTCCCCCTAAAAACGCAGGTGGTGGTCTTTATAAAGACAGTAAACGAATAGCAGCAGACTGCCCACAGCCTTAACATTCCTCCTAAATAACTCCGGAATTAACAATAAACATGCTTTTCCCTGCACCTATTCCTGTCCACCTCTGTGTGTGTCAGTCTGCTGGGAGAACACAGTGTCAACACCCTGACCTCATTAAATAAAAGAACTCTGTTACTGTAGGATTCTGTAAGACACCTTAAAATATAATTGCAAATTGAGGTAGGTCATCAAAGAAAAGAAACAAATTTCCCTGCTTTCGACAAGAAAATTTGACTAAATTGTTTAACATCCTATTTGAGGGAATTTCCTTCTCAATTCAGTGACAATATAGTCATAGACTTTATAGTTACCAGCTGGTGATCTGCAGTATTTCCAAATAAAATATATTTCTTCAAAGATAAACAGTACACTGAGGATACCAGAGCGAACCACTGAAACAATTAGAGTAGTTCTGGGTGGGATATATTTAACACTGCATTCCTGATTTTACCCATTTTCAGAAGTGTCCGTTCCATGTGCTAATTTCGGGGATTTGAAACTTTCAATCACTCTTTTTTTTCCTTCATTAGGAACTTACTTCTCCCTCGCTCCTTCATGAACGTGATCAGATCTCTGTAGTATTTGTAGTCGTCTTCGTACGGCTGGGCCTCCACTGTGATGTTCATCTCATCTTTCAGCTTCAGATAGATCCCCTCCGACAGAAAGTAGTGAGGCCGGTCGTCTTGCCGCAGGTCGTGGAATATCACCACCGCTCGGGACGTCCAGTTGAAGTACGTATGCAGGACGTTGGTGAAGTCCCCAAGCTTAGTGGTGGACGGCCCAGTGCGCACGATGGTTCGGTATTCCTCCCGCTTGTCGAAGCCGTACGCCGGTCCTCCGGCGGTGATAAGAGGGAGTTTCCAGTGAGATGCGAAACGACCCACGGACGCAAGCGGGTACACGCATCCCGGACCAAAGAAAGCGTCCGGACGTATGTAAAGCTTGGCGTCCACGGCCACCACTTGCGCCCGGCTCTCGGCACAGGAGCCCACGGCAGGATCCTCTGTGCTGTAGTTGAGGATATTGATGGAACGACCAATCAACAGCCCGTGCTTACTGTGCAGGTCCTCGTGGGCCATAAGAATAGCCGGAAAGACGCGCGGCAGAGCCCACGGATACTTGTGGTGGTTGTCCGGGAGCATCACTGCCACGGTTATATTACTTCCACTGGCGGGGATGAAGCAGCAGGACAGCGCCGCAAGCAAACAGCATCCCAGCGCTCTTCTGTTTCCCATGTTGCGCCCCAAGTTCCAGAGAGAAAATAATTGCCAACGAAAGCGAAGCGTTTTAAACTGGAAAGACACAGCCGGCTGTGGTACCTTGATAAGAAACCATAAGTATCTATGCTCAAACTCTCTTTGTTACTTCCTCATGAAAGTCAAAAAAAGTCGGTAAAGCCTGAGCCAGTCCAGCTGTCCCATGCGTCTTCGCTGCGAAAATCCACCCTGAAGGGATCATGTACTTCCAAAAGTGACTCTTCGAGCGCAACGCAGTCATACCACTGACTGTCAGTCGCTGAGTGATAACATCTAGCCGGACTACAATTTAGCTCAATCAGAGCAACCCTCTGCTCGGCCCCCACACGTCACACACTGCAAGAAAAGTCCACCACCATCAATCTGCTGACCACCGACATCAAAATTATTACTTCAGTAAATTTTCTAGTGATTCCAATAAACAATGGTGATTTCGAATATGATTGTATTTAAACGTATTTTCTTGTAAAATAAGATATCTTATTTATTCTACAACCTTATGTATAATCGATAGTAATGAATACATTATAAATTCTGCAGGCAGATAAACGAAATATGTTTTTTCAACCCACAAACGAAACTGCATAAGAAACAGACGTACACATATTGATGAGACGCTGATGAAATAAAAAATCAAACGTCCAGCAAAGTGCGACAGACTTAAACAGTGTATATGTTCAATTAAATGTCTAATAGTCATACTTTTTGCAGTGCGCCAATAAACTTCTGAAAACAGTCGTGAGTCGCCCCCTGCAGGTGAAAGGTTTCTATTAGTGTAGATTAAAATAAAAAATGAAATTCTCAATTGTGACACAAACTCGCTTTAAAATTAACCCAGGTTAACCTCAGCCTTAAAATTCACAGCAAATTTTACTGGATAACCATTATACAGTCTGCTGTACTGTACAGTGTACAATTCTGCAATTTTATTTGTGATCAGGTACGGAGGGATTTGATGTGCCCTGGTCTTTGAGAAGATGCTTTCATCCAGAAAGAAATGTATGACTTCGTTCAGCAGTTTAAAGAGCAGATGAGAACTCAACGTTTAAACGGTATTTTAAAAATAAAGCATTTAAGAAACCACAGACTCAATGGGATTGAAGAATTTAAGATGCATTTTACAAAAATTTAATTAAAAAGAAGAGTATAACAAAGTAATAAAAACTGTAACTGGAAATAATAAAATTTGTCATCTCTTAATGATTTTTCTTCCCAACACTATCAGGATAGCGGTTACAGGAAATTAACTCAGGTATAGATGTGGAAGGGAGAGAAGAGAAACATTTGCATCCTCTTTTCCACATTCACAACCTGAAGGAACAATGTATCCATTATTCCATTATATACCCTCCTATGGTATTATAATATTCACAATCATGGAATTTCTTTTTTTTATTTCTTTTTTTGTTACCTTGTTGCTTTTAGTCACCGATATACATCTCATCTGTGCGTTGGAAAAAAGAATACCTTACTAACTGGCTATACTTATTTGGCTATATATATACTTACTTATGGCTATACTATATTTATATTGACACTATAAAAGAACGTATGTGGTCTTTCTTTAATAACACATCATTTATTAAAGCAACATCAGTTACACCCCCCCCCCACACACACACACACACACACACAAATTCCAACATTGTAGTATGTCGTCCACCCTTAGTATTGGATCTGCTTTTGGTTTCTGCCTGTTAAAAGGAAGTTTCTTCTCGCCACTGTCGCCGATCGCTTGCTCACAGAGGAATTTGTTGGGTGTCTGTAAGATAATTTTATAAAGACTTTGGTCTAGACCTGCTCTTTCTGGAAAGCAACTTGATACAACTGCTGATGTGAATTGGTGCTATATAAATATAAATTGATTGATTGATTACTTGATTTCTACCATTAGCATCTAGTGGTGGAGTTCATCAACTTTCAACCTGACCATCTGAATGTAATGTTGAGGGAAATCTGTTTTAATATATTTGAAAATGGGATTTGGCCTAAAATAAGTAGATTGGACTATAGTGTTGGGTGCTGAGGCTGATGATGCTGTTGTGTCAGGTTCTGAGGATGATGGAGCTATAGTGTCAGGTGTTGATGCTGACAGGCCTTTAGTTTTAGGTTCTGTGGTTGAAAGGGCTGCAGTGTAATGCTCTGTAGCTGACGGGGCATTAGAGTGTCAGGTGTTGAGACTGGCAGGGTTGATATATCAGGCGTGAGGCTGACAGGGCTGTTGTGTCAGGTTATGTTGTCCCCGTAGCCTTACACAAATAAAAATGTTGTCATCAATTTCGATCCATTATAAAAACTTCAAATCTTAGGCCTTTTCATGTGAAAAAAAAGTTGAGAAGTTATCTATTGTATTTCATAGAATGTTCTGTGCATGTGGCAACGTTAGCTAGATTATTTTGATCCTAAAGTATGGTTGTAATCTTCCCCATTACCCGTTAGTCAGTTTTTTCTCGGAAACACACTTTTTTGTCATGGAATGCATATAATTAGGGCTGTCATACAATTCAAGGTAAAGCGGCGAATTAAACCAAACTGGAGGAAACATGTAGCTTTGTAACCGAAATAAACTGATCTTAAAGTGTATGGAATGTGTCTACAGCTGTCTCAACAGTTAATTCTGGTGGGCTCCTAATTTCCACATTTTTCACTCGCTGCGTTTGGTTTTCTTCACATCTGCTTTTAACTCTTGCCTTTTACTCGCAGTTTGTTTCAACTGTCTGTTTGCTCTTATGTTAGAGGCCTACATGGTCATGTGTATATTTCGTGATATGTGATAGACTGGGCTGTGCAGTCAAATTTGGTTTAAGTGGATTTGTACTAGCTAACCGGCTTCTAACTTGCAACAATAGTGATTTCATCACTAATGCTTGTGTTTTCGATTTGATAAGCTGCGTGTGATTAACCACGGCTTCATCAGTTTGCATCAGGCTTAGGTTGTAGTTTGAAGATTCACAGGTAAAAATACTTCAAGGACACAAAATAGGATGCTCTGTTTCAGTTTTTAACTAACAACATTAACAATGCAGGAAAAAAAAAAGTTACTGAACACAAAACTTCACCAAGGCAGTTAATTTCCCCCATTAGGTCATTTTACCCAAAACCAATAGTCCCATAGTTTGACACTATTCATTACAATCGAAAACTAGAATTTATTTCAGTTATTAGTTTGATATTAAGTCAAGAAAATATGTCACTTATGAGAGTTTCTTTCAGGACGTAGCTCAAAGATTTGATTATTTTTTCCATGACACATGGTTGACCCAATCTTCTGAAGAATTTTCTGGTAATCCTTCCAGCAGAAATGTGGGTAGTTGTGAAATGCTCTATTAAGAAAAAGGATACACAAAAACTGACTCTTCCCCTTTATCCAGATTTGGGGAGTTCTTCCTTTCTACATGTTCCACCATTATACAAAGTTTCAAGAAAATCCATCAGTAGTTTTTTTTTAAATGTTAACAGTTAAACGATGGTCACATAACATGAACCTTATTTGTACATCCCTTGGCAGAAAAGGTGATAATGGATCAGCTTGTTAGCGTTGGTGCTTTCAATACTATCAAATGCAAATATTACATTGTTTTAACATGTGTTGAAGTGTCAACAATTGTTGAAAAACTCAGGTTGTGCACTACTTCCAGGTTATTGCACAAATACATTTTCAAATACATACTTTTTTTTAAAGCACAGAGTGGATGATTAGAAATATGTTATAAAAATAGATGTTTTTACAGAGTCACAAACATTTTAATTAATCTAAAACTGACTGTAAAATAACAATTTCAAAATATAAATGTTTAGAAGATCAAATATTTGGACCAGACAACTATGAGAAGCTACTTTAAGAAGAAGTTACACCTGGAGCTGTATGATAAACAAGGTCAAATGAAGTAAAAGAGTAATTCTGAAATGATGGAAACTCTTTGCTCATGTCTGATTTAACCTGACGTTTCATATTCATGATTGCAGTGACCTGTATCTGACTCTAATGTGAACACATCTGTAATTATTTTGGTCACCAATAACAATAATTATCATATTTGTGAGACAATTAGTGGTATTAAAAGCAAAATGGTTGAGCTTCAACTGAATGTAGTGTATATATGTTTATAGTACGCATGACATTTTCATCTAGGCACAGCCAAAGAGTTAATCAGCTGTTCACACGCAGGGGGCGATCAGTAATCGATCTTAGCTCCCATTATTTTCAAGATACGACTCCTTATTATTTGTGAATGAATGTCATTCATTAATCGTTTCTTTAAAAGCATATGAAAAGTTGGGTGACATTTAATTTGGACATTTATAGGTTCATATGAAAAAGACATTTCTAAAAAAAAAAAAAAGAGCTACAGTTTTGAGATCTATGGTAAAAAAGTCGGTAGTATTAAAGCTCCACAAAATGATAACCTATTAAACATTCACAGTTCCGTGGTCTTTTTCAACAAAGTAGAAAACAGCGTTTCACTGGTAAAATATAGTATATGTTTTTTCTGTTGGCGCTGGCGGTTCTAAATGTTTGTAAAGATACAGGACTATTTAAGGCCTTTGGTTCAGGAATGAACACTTGAAGCTGCATGGTTACAACAGAGTCTCTTCTATGACACTAACACAAGTTTATGAAATCAAAGTTAAAATATAATTGCAAAAGATCACAATGTCAAATTTCTGGTCAAGTGATAAACAACAGATTAAATAGATTCATCTTGAAGTTATGCAATATCTCAGGTCCTTCGGGTCCACACTCCCCATTATAAATCATGATGTAATAGCAACAAGCAACTGTATCAACTAGAAATACTTTACATATTTACAAGTTATTTCAGTGAAATAACACTGAAATCCTGAATTTATGTTTAGACTTGAAAAACTACAAGCAATTAAACATATCTGCATCATCAATAAACACAGACACATGAATAAATAGCTCAGAATAACTAACTACAACTATATCACTAGAGTTGAAGAACAAGAAAGTAAATGGTTTACTTCTTTTCCTGCTTGAAAATCAGTTAGATCAAAAGCATTATTATCAAATTGTTTGATAGCACTACATCTTTTTGCATTTGCAAAAAGCATTAGAAGAAGCTTTAAAAAGAGCATTTTCGAGAAAAAGGTAGGATCCAAAAAAAAGTTTCAATGAGTAAAAAAAGTCCCGTGAAGTGACATCAGGCCTGACCCAAAAGCAATTTATGGTCCAGTTCTGCAGCCAGAGAAAGAGCCATGTGGCCAGAGGTGAGTTTCATGCGACGCGCTGCATGGATGGCTCTGTTTAGAGAGCTGTCAACTGACTGCTGCTTATCAGTGGACAGAGAGCGCCTTGGACCCATTGTCGTCCCCTTATGACTTCGGTAGCCTGTCCCAGTGTTGTTGCCAGAAAACACATAGAGCGGCACTGAGTACAACCTGAAGAAAATAAATAACAGTTGAGGGGAAACAAGAGTAAAAACATACCGTATCATATAATCTTTTAGAATTAATTTAAGAATCAAAATGATGTTCTGTACATCTTTAGTATGAGCAACAAATGATATGTCTGTGCTACATGCTAAATAAATGAACTAAGGTATGAGAACTGGAGTGTAAATCTCATTGTATAAATGCCCTAAGTGCCACCAGTAGAGTGAGAATCAACTTTACAAAAGCTATTCATCTGGTGGGTGGTGGGTGGCGAGAGGGTGGGTCACTTACTGGGGTGGTGTTGGACAGACTTCCATGAGCTGCATTAGTGTAGTTGGCGTTGCAGAGCATTTGCTCCTCAACTCTAAGTCAGGGATCTTGACTGGTTGGCTGCATTTGCATATGGGTGAGTCTCCTAATCTCTGACTGTCTGTGTCATTTGTGTTCAGAAAACAGTGACTGTGCTTGGGCCGTGCTGCTGATGCTGAACAACAGAGACAAAAATTGACAGACATGGATTATCCCATAAACATAGGAGTAGAAGTGTGGTTTGGCTAAATAAATTATATTTATACATAAAAAACGTGTACACCTCTTCAGACACTAACTAGTATTTATAAATGAAGATTTCGACTTAGACACTAAGACCGCCATCCAGACTAGGAATACAAACATTTTTGAAGAGACGGCTGCTATGAAATCATGTAGGCATAAAGCTGAGCTGGGAGATAGAAGCTCTGAGTAAAACATTGTTTTGATTGTCAGTTTCACTGATTGTGTTCTAATATTTTTAGTTTGCACAAGCTTTTTGTCCACCAAGAGCCACTGAGAGGTACATCTATGATTTAAACAATACCTGTCAAAGTCAAGGCCTATCGGGCACATCAGGCCCACAGAACAATTATATCCGGCTCAAGAGTCTACATCTAATTTCTATAACAACTGTCGTGCTGGTATCCAGCAAAAACATCACCGATCCTAAATAACCCTGAATGCACTGCGATAGCCTGTGTGTCAATCCAGAGCTCCAAGGTCATCTCCATAAGCTGAGGAGACTTCCAGAGTCCTTTGGCATGTGCAGGGTGTGCAGGACTTTCAACGATACTGTGTTAGCATCTGCAACCTTCTACGCTTTGGTCTATTGGTGTGGATGAAGCACAGAGAGGGACAGGAAGAGACTCAACAGGCTGGTCAGGAGGTCAAGCTCTGTCATGGTTTGTCCCCTCGACTCTGCGGAGGAGGTGGGTGAGAAAAGGATGTAAACCAAGCTGACATCCATCTTGGACAACACCTATCACCCTCTACATGGGTGGGAGTTCAATCCATTCCTTCAGCAGCAGACTTTACAGCCACTCTGTAAGACAGAGCGCTACCGCAGGTCCTTTGTCCCGACTGCAGTCCGAATCTACGACAAATCCCTGTGTTGTGTCTTAAATTTGAACTCTTCGTCCATCCATCTACCTCGCACTCACATCACATCCACCATGTATGTGTATAATATATACACACATATATATGTCTATATGTCTAATAATATAATTTTTAGTGTGTATGTGTATTTTGCACATTTTCTATTTCATCCTATTTCTTTACTACTGCTGTCACTTTAAATGTTGGAGCTGCTGTAACACTTAAATTTCCGTGTTGGGATTAATAATGTTTGTACTGTACGTTTTTTAGTCATTCTAATGAACTTTCGAATAATCCTTAGGACAAATGCTTTTGAGGCCAGGAGTGTATATAGATGAAGAAAAAAAACTGTAAACGCTTAATTATGAACATATTATTAAGACGCACGAATGTATTAATAAATAGAATGCATGTTTTGCGTTCAAGTCCTCTACCCATTCAACATTGTTCAGGCCTGTTACGTTTAAACAAGATAACAGCCTACTTTTAGTTTTTTATTATGGCAAAAGAAAGAAACGGCCAACTCAGCCCAGCCATGTCTTTTTGTTGATATCAATTGAAAACATTGTTGTTAATTAAAAGCAGAACGATTTATATATAACTTGAAAAATCTATAGGTTGTTGATGTCTGTGAATTAAAACTTACTTGGAAATTATTCTGCGAACTGAGAGAATGTGCCAATAGAGAGAGAAAACTGGAATTATGCTGATCCATTTTAATTTTAGTTGTAATTCGACTCTTTTCTATTCCCTTGGTTTGTTCAGAGTTGTATAAAATAAGTAAATAAATAAGAAATTGTAATAGTATCCCTGATTGAACATGGCGAATTTGAGTGCTGTTCAGTCCTCGATGTAGACTTAAGCTCCCTCTTTCATTGAGTTTGAAACATCCTTTCATTCGATGTTGAATAGTGAAGCACTTTGTAAAGTATGTTTCAACATAGAGTCTGCTGATAAGTCGTTCATCAGCGTTCTGACGTTTAATACTAATGACTGATATATTAAACGTGATGGTGGAATACAGGCACACTTATAAATTGGAGGTTCAAACACTATAAACAGCCTAAGTTGTGCATAATGTTTATGTGACAGCTGTTGTGAGTACTTTTATCATCAAACACAGTTTGCTTAATTGTGTCTTTTCACAAATTGTATTTATCTCAGTGACAGGTCTAGTGACGGGTAAAGTATAAATGAGAAAATCAGTCGTTGAGGGTATTTCTGCATCTATTCTGTGTATAGTTGTGGAGTGGGTATTGATGCTTGAGCACCGGCACTCATTTCCACGACAAGATTAAGATTTGTCAAACAGAATCAGTGTTGCATCTTCCTCTCATAAGACTCACCACCCTCCCACTGCCAGACCTTAATCTTTACCAGTTAGTGTACTCTACGCTCCAGCCTGTTTTTCCTGCACCAATCCTGCTCCTTCCATGTCATCACAGGCCTGTCCACTCTGTTGTTGGATCCTGCTGGAAAACACTCTGGGTCTGTGCTCCCTGGCTCTCCTGGCTCACCGCCCCCCCCAGCTCCAAATTGCCATACCTCAGCTTAGAGAAAACTTCCTCAGTCTGTGTCTGCAACCCACTGGTATGTAGCCTTGTCAATCAGGAATATAAACGGCTTCATTAGTCTGATGACAAAAACTCATGTTCATATTTTATGTTCACAGATTTAGTCCTGAATGAACCAGACTTTTGGGCATCTAGCTCTAAAGAACAAAGAAATTACTTTTCACACCTTTCACTGTATGAATAAGCACTGAAATCTTATTGAGTTCATAGTGTGTCTGCACAGCATCACAGCTTTTCTCACACACATCGCTCACCTTCTTCAGAGCTCCTGCACGGTTTAAGACATTCACAGGCAGGACAGTTATGGCAGCAAGTGGAGCGAGTTATTGCCTTGTGTTCACCATCTGGATCTGACAACAATTAACAGGATTTTAAGAGGCTGAACAACAATCCAAGCCGGACAAAACAGCAACACTGCTTTGAAATTAATTACAAGGGGAAAAAAGTGTATTTTAGCCCCTACGCCTGCAAGTAAATAAATTCAAGTGGGAACAAACACAGACAGAGAGACACAAATTTCCCCTCCCGCTCAGGAAAAAAAAGGAGTTCCCTTACCTTTAAGTTGCCCTCGCTGACGTGAAAAACACTGAGGACACAGAGGAACTGCACGACTTCCGTTGTCCGATTCAGCTGCTGGCTTAGACACTTGTACACACACAGCAGGATGCTGCCCTGCAACACACACGCACAAACACTTGATTGTGCTGTAGTGTGAGTTTAAAGCAGATATGTGTCCTTGCCAGCAATAATAAGAGGCAAAACACTACACGACAATGGAATAAAATGAATTCTTCTAGTTTTGTCAGCCGACAGTTGACTGAGTTGTCCTTGGACCGATGTTCTTACTGTGTTGTGTCTTCCTATGGACAGAAAGTGTGTGTGCACTGCAGCTCTCTGGAGAGCTCTCTGGAGCAGCAGTGGATGTTTGGGTACATCTGGACAACAGAGGCTGGGGTGTAGTGGACACTGAAAACAAAGAGATGACATGAACTCAATGATATGTTACATTGTTCATGTCTTTTTACTCAATGTGCTTGTGTCTATACATATGTACAAACGAAAATGGACATACAGCATACAGCCATTTAGTTGGATCCTTATGAGCTATTCTATTTTGACCAAATTCGAGTATTACAAAATATAGTGTAGAACCATGAAAGGCTCATATTTGATTTTTACGAGTTAATTCACCTTGTTCTTCACTCGAGAATAAACTACATGTTTGTTATTTGAGTTTAAATGTCGAGTCTAAAGGCTGAACAACTTACTGATGTCAGGTTGTGTTTTTTGCTTGTGAATACAGGAGGGTCTCCCTCTATTTTGTTTCACTATATATTCCTCAGCCTCGCTTCTTCCTCTGCTGATATCTCTCAATTGATCACTTGACCTAAGCAGTGAGAGAAGATTGAATTAGTAAACATGCTTATAAATAGTGACGATAGTCCTACACCCTAGTTTCACTCCCCAAAACTAACCTGATCCGAGCTTTAAAGGTTTTGTAGTTGGAGTACTTCTCTTGAGCTGATGGAGCTGCTTTCACATTATGCAGGGGCATTGAATTTTCCAGATAGTGTTCTAGTGTCTTTGTCAGCTTGCTCACATCATCCAGTATCGAATAGATTTTGTCACTAAGAACACACCCAAAAACAAGTTAAAATCGCATGAAACAATCCAGCTTGAGTTCATGTTTGCATCCAGCCCATGTATTTTTTTGACACCACACATCAAAGGTCAAACAGTATTGCGGCCAATAAATGCAACCACTCAAGGGCTGCACTATGCAGATTGTTACCAAGTTGCCAGGTGACATGCCAAATATCCATGCAGTCAGTCCAAACATGTGCACCCGTACACACACGCAAATACTTACAAACACACACATATCTTGTTAAATGGCATGCAACAGCACACCACCATGCACAAAATAATACCTAATTATATGCAACCACAATCAACAGCAGCCGATTCTGTAGTAAAAAAATATGATGACAATTAAACGAAGGATGATTCGACATTTCACGAGATATTTAGCTTCGTATTGCTAGGCACACCTTCAATGTAATAAGAATAATTTCACCCATCTGGTTACTATTTACAGTACCATCGAGGAGCTTCAACAGGGAGATATAAAGCTGGCCTTTTATAGCTATCACCGTTACTTACTTGGTTGCCTGAGTGGTGCTCAGTGCTGGGAAAGAAATATCATGGGATTGACGAGGGGTGCTGGGAAAAGGGCTTTGGCTGGTTGTGGTAGTCAGGGTAGATTCTGTGCTCTGGTCACTCAATTCGGCCTCAGACACACTGAGAGCTTCAGAGACAGGGACGACTACAGGTTAAATATAAAATGACAGAAAGAGCTCTAGAAGAAGAAGCGTAATAAAGAAATTAAGAGAACAGGACAGGCCTAGGCTTTGATTTTATACTTAGAAATTAAGCTGCAACGATTTATTTCAGCAGTGTATTTCAGGTGATGGAGGAAATGGAAACTCACTGCTGTGACTCAGCTCAAAGTCATGTGTCCCACTGTTAGTTTTCTTTTGTTCTGTCTGAATGACCCGGCATTGTAGAGAACAGGAGGGGGTGTCTCTCCCCTTCCTCTGACTGGTTTTCCTTGGCGGGTCGGCACTGAGCCAGTTCCCCACACTGGTTTCGCTGAGTGATGATGAGGAGGCATTAGATGATGCTGAGTCGAGGACTGTTAGATTCTTCCATAGCTTCCCCTCCTGAGCAACTGAAAGACTGTTGCACCATGGAAAGACATGCAAACACACCAGGACAAACCGGAAATTGTGTGATTGTGAGTAAGACGTTTTTGTCATAAAACCAGTATGTATTTGTTACCAGTGGTGGACCATCAGGGCCAGTAAGGCATTCTCTGCGTGCCCAGACATTGTCAGAATTATTTTTTTATGGATAGATATAAACTTTATTAATTACCAAAAGGGTCAATTTAGCAGCAGAAGCATACAGTTATTCTAAAAGTGACTAAAAATGAATACATGCTATATGATAGGACTAATAATGAAGACATGCTATATAATAAGACATCTATAATACGACATCTTTTAAACCAAATCAAATTACTTGCCAGGGACAAATAACATAACAATCAAAGTTATAAGGTTTTTAGAAAGATATTCCGTCTACAAGAATTTGGAGACCTTATCAATGCTCTTATCCACAAATACGTTACGGATAATCGAACAAAATTGTCTGCATAATAATACCACGCACACCAGTCAGTCATAATATTATAATAACCACTGACGGGTAAAATCAGTATAACATTGATTATATGGTCACAATGGCACCTGTCAGTGGGTGAGATATAGTAGCCAGCAAGTTAATATTTTGTCCTCCGACTTTATGTGTTGGATGGAGTAAAAATGGGAAACCTTGAGGATCTGAGCGGCTTTGATAAAGGCCAAATTTAAAGGGCCAGAAAACTTGTTAAGAGCATCTGCAAACGGCAGGTCTTGTTGGGTCTTTAAAACCTTGTTTAAAAAAAGAAGTAGAATTAACTATTCATCTCTGCCTTACCAAACACGGTGTATTATTGCGTTTTGGGGGTGTCTGTGGCCGCACAATAAGAAAATATTGGAAACCATTCGAATATCCATTGAAATGCCCTGCGCAACTAGAAAGGTGAACCTAAAGTGCATCACGGAGCCGTTTGGTACTACAAGGGGGACCTACAAGATATGAGCCAGATGGTTTTAATGTTATGGCTGATTGGTGTATTTGAAATGAGACCAAGAGAGCAGTTATGACAAGTCTCAAATCTGCAGAGCAATTAAAAAAAAATATCAGACCCTAAGCATAAAAATAGCCCTGACAGGATTCAGGATACAAATTGGACGTGTATACTTATTTGCCTTTAAATAAATACATTTAAAGCCTCCCATTTAAAATCAACGGCTCTCTTCTGGTATCTTCGGGACAGGAACTGTGGTAAATTCATGTTAGTGTCCATAAGCACTGTTGGACTTACCTCTCTGAGAACCTCTGGTGGAGAGGACTGGGAGTTGCTGCAGGAGTCTGACGGCTGCTCTCTGAACCGACAAACCCACTGTCCATCTCTGGAGAGATGATCCCATCCTGGTCAACACAATACAGAAACAACATTATGCAAACATTTATCTATAAACAATCTTCGTGTAAATGCAGCATTGCTTGTATAACTAGACAGTTTTCTTTGTGGTATATTTTAATGCAAAAAAATGTGTCCTTATTTCTTTAATGTATCTGGGTTTGAGTAATAAAAGTTAAAAAAAAACAACCATCTAATAGGTGTATTTATAGTAGTTAATAGTATAATAGATAGGAAAGAATTGCTGAGAATCTGGGATTTCTCTTATATGTGTAAAAGGTAATAAATCATATTATATAGAATGAAGAGTACGGTCTAGTTCTAGACCTGCTATTACTGGATATACATTTATGGACTTATCATATAATTTAATCATAATTTAATTCATAATTTGATTTATCCAACTCTTCTTTAACATGGAAATATATCAGGAGAACTGTTTTGTAGTTTCAATCTTGTTTTTTGAAAATACTTCTGCATAGGGTTTTGTAATTAACTCATGTATTTTAATAGGTTCTACTGAGACTCATTGAGAAAATAGCTTCTCCTCAAATGATCCTTATACAAGATTTTTTTTTTAATATGTTCATACCTTCCTTGTGTTATTTCACAAAATAGAGTGAGCTGAGTGAAAACTTTGCAGCTCCCATTAAATATTGCAATTTGAAATCAATGTCTGCAGGTTTCAACTTAAATTTAAGATCTTTTCAAATATCATTATTAATGTGATGTAAGATCTATTTCACCATCAATGTCATCTTCTGTAGAGAAAAAAACATGAAGAAATAGTGCATGCATACTCTAAATAAACAACTTGTAAGTTTTTCAGACTTTCCATGGGACTCTATATTCCTTTTGGAAATCCTTGAGGGTTTTTGCATGAGGTGCAGAAGATCTCAAATTCTTGATTTTGAATATATTTCAAGAAAACCTTATTTACCCTGCTCTCAAACAATCCCTTTTGCTCTTATGCAAATAGGATAAAAGTATTATTAAAAGAAGCATAATGACCAGATATGCCATGTTAGCCAAAACATTACATCAAATTCAACTGGGTTGTTAGGCCTAAGTGAGGATGACAAGGTTTTATGGTTATAACTTTTTCTCACAAGAAACATATTCATAATTGAAGTCAATGCTACTTTATAAAAGTACTGTCAACCTCATAATCCAATCGATTTTTAAGACATTTTTCATGATGCAGTGTAAAAAAAGTATTACTTTCTACAGGTTAGACTACAAAGGTACATAAAACATTAACGTATAAAAGTCTCTTATGTATCCACTCAGACAGAATCACACCAACCATGACAGGGTCCGCAAGACATATCAAATTACAAACGTTAAACTGATTAAAAATACATTTCAGGGGCAGAGTGGATGGAATCAGGCAGTTTGATGGTACCTGTGGGTGTGTGATAGTTTCTCCAGCCTCAGAGGAGACAGGAGAAGTGGTGGTTTGAGGAAGGGGAGAGGGAAGAGCCTCACTGGTGGGCTGCTCCTGCCCCATCTGATCTACCAGCTCCTTCAGATGTAGTCCACACTGAAAGATGACATTCTCCAGCTCCCTGGTACAATAAAACAGCAGAATATAAAGATTGCAGCAATGCAAAATACAAAATGTTGTGTGCAGCCCTTCTGTTTTGGAAGTCAACCTTACCGTTCAGTGTCAAAGGGGCTGATTTCTCCACCTCCCTGCTGCAGGAGTTTGTTCCCTTTTTTCACCGAAAGGTAACCTCTTTCCAATGAATCAAGCTCCTCAGCAAACTCTGAGAGACCCTGAAGATTGTTGTCCACCCATCAGTTTGAACATGAGGTGGGCATTAGAAGTAATTCTTAAATAAAGGTGTAAACTGATTTTCTTCTTACCTTCATCCGTTCAAAATGTTTTAATTTCTGGCACTCCAGGAGATTCTTAAAGGTCTGCATCTGAATGAAGAACACCAAAGTTCTTTAATTCACACTACTTTCCTGAGTCACAACAACAAATATATAGATTTCCATCCCTGCTGATAGTTTTAAAAGCTGATGCTTTACCTGCTGGATGAGCTTGTCAGCCTGACTGCAGAGAATCCTGGCTGGATGCTCTTCAACCTGAGGCTCTGGGCTTGTTGTAGATGAACATGCAGAAGAACTTTCTATTCATTTGACAGAAAAACACACACAAACACCGAATGAAACAGTTAGGATTCAAGTAGTAGAATGACTAATAAAAAGACAGGTAACATGTTTGTACGTGCATGTTGATAATTATCTGAAGAGATTAGTTGGTGGGCAATAATTGATTGATTAATATCGTATGTGAACTATGAAATGATGCTTCAAAACAGAGCAGTAAATACTGAATAGGTCGAATGTACCCTGATCAGTGCTGTGTGTGTTTGGATGAACGGAGGTTGAGTTGATCTCTGCTCTCTGAGCCTTTGGAAAATCCATCTTAATGAATCCTGAAGCCTTGTGATTCAGCCCTGACTGGACCATGTGTCCAGGCTTTGGAGGATCAGAGTACAGGTTCACCTGGCAAAGATATTAAAATATGTGTGAACATATTATATCAATGTAATTATTGTTATTGGATCAACAGTACATAATAACTGCTAGATTAGATAGATATAGTTTTGACTTTCTTCTTTCCCGACCTTCCCCAGTCTTAGATTATATGCATGAAATATTAGGCCTATGCTTGTGTCACTGACAGAAAGGATACCTGTATATCACTGAAAAGCCCTCAATGCCATGTGTTGTATAAGCAATCCCCCTGATTGGGAGTCAACCAAATTAAATTTAAAGTTATGTCCAAAACACAGTGTTTTCGTAAAGAAAATACAATCTTTTAGAGTAAAATATGATATATACAAGACAGATCTCCTTGAGTTGTTTCATATTCACCAAAGTTGGACAAAATCGAACCAATAAATCATGTGGTTTTGGCTGAAAAACTTTGTTATTCATTAAAGCTTCCGCTAGTGAGTAAAATATAAGCTATTAGAATAAAATGCAATAATCAAAATAGATCTCCTCGACCCATTCATATGCACCAAATTTGGGCTAAATTGAACCAACCAAGTTATGTCTGAAAAATAGTTTTTCATAGAAAACACCCCCAAGTGACTAAAATATGAACTTTTAGAGTAACTAAAGAAGTATACAAGATAGATATGCATATGAATCATATGCACGAAATTTGGATTTTGGACAAATTAAATTGTCCAAAATTTCATTTGGAAAAAATCCAAATGATTTTGTCTAAAAGGACAATGATCCATTTTCTTTTTCTTGGAAAAATACATTTTTTACTGTCCATTACCAAAATGGATCAATGGAAAATGATCCATTTTAAGTCTTTATCTTTATGAGATAAAGCTCCCCCTAGTGTCAGAAATATAAAACCGAAGATTCCCAAAATCACTCCAGTTCTTCCTTGCACCAAGGTGTCCGGGGTTATAAAATAGAAAATCAAAGGAGGTTCAAGTGACTGCATGCATGGCTCAATTTCTAAATAAACTAACCTTTGCTTCCAAACGAAGACGATCAATTGTGTTCTCTGCTTCAGCATACTTAATCAGCAGATTGGAATAATCCTCCTGCAGTAAGAGGAGATGCAGTGGAATTAAGAGAAATATGTAGGGAAGAGAAAATAGTGCAAAAGACAATTGTCAGGTAAGAAAACGGAGAATAATTGAAGAAGTGGGGTTATGTATGGTTAGGCGTGATTCCTAAGTCGTCAAAGACAAATACAGGACCAGTACATTGAGACATTAATAAAAACATTTGTGAAAAACTCAGGCTGTTTGTCATTGTTTTGTTCCCTCAGTTACTACGAGAGAAAGCTCATCGACCCATCCATGCATCCATCCATCAATGCATGATTTCCTAAGTGGTGGTCGGCAGTTCTCTACCCCGCTTGTGCACAGAATAAGACAGAGCCTGCTTTCTCTTGCTGAGCCGTTGAATGGTGTACCAGAACGTCCTTGAGACCATCCGAAAGTCCTTATCTATAGTCTACCTGAACTCCAATACCAAGGCCTTTGCTTCAGCAACCATTGATGTTTCTGCCCTTCTGGCTTCTCTGCTTCTTCAGCAGACCATGTCCCTGACCTCCCCGGGGATGTGTTAGAAGTTCCACCAGATGTAGAAGTTGGGGATCTGACGGACAGGGGCCTCAACCTAATATTCCCTATTCACAGTAATCAATACTTTGTATTTTTTACCAGGTCTGTCCTGCAGCCTCTCACACTATCCAATTAATCAGGTAGTTATCAGCCTACCATTCTGCCCCTTTCTTAATAATAATAATAATAGATTTTATTTATGGGCACGTTCAGGACACTCAAGTTTGCCTTACAGATGCAAGGGTTCTTCACCTGAGAGTCCAAGCCATATGAATGCAGGTCTGATGATATGACCACAAAGTTAGTGCTTAACCTGTGGCCTGAGATGGTACAGAGTACAGTAACAACTTATGTTCATATATGGTGTAAGGTATGGCAAAATCGTGCCTAACCGGCAGATATGTGACACTCAACATCCCTCGAACCATTCCGCGATAACAGTGTTAGCAGGCTAGGCCCATTCCTTTGACGGACACTGACAACAGGCCTGAGGATTTCTCCTTGTACCTAACAGCATTAAGGGTACAATGAGCAAGGAAACAGAGGTCTGTGAAGGATACGCTGCCCAAGACCATTTCTGACCAGAGGGGAACCCTCAGGGCTTTCTAGGCCTTCAAAGAAGACCAAAAATATCAGCATTTCAAATGTCGTATTTAATTTCCTGATTTTTAATAATTCATCTCTTGACTGATGACTGGTGAATTAAGCAGTCAAATTTCATTTATAATGGGCGGATTAACAAAATACTACCATAGGCGATTAGACAAGGCCAAAGCAAATTTTCTTGTGATATGCCAGTAAGTAGGCCTGGGTTTGTTCTTAAGGTAGGCCGTTCCGCGTCAGTATTACGCATGAAGAAGGAGCTGCATAAATCCTCCAGCTGAGTGCTCATTTAGCTCATTTTTAACAAATAAAAACTTATTGGAGAAATAGGACCTCTATGTTTTTAAAGACAGAAAGGAGGACAGACTTTGTCTTCAGATGAGGAAATGTAAAGTGCATTATAAATTAAATGTATTATTATTATTATTATTATTTATTATTAACAGTTGGGTTTTTTTTAAGTTTCTTGAATATTTGTTGATTATTCCTTGTTTTTCATGGTTGCTGCTGTTTTGGTGTGAATTAGGTCAAGATTAATTCATGTAAGTCAAGGCCAGCAGCTTGGCTAGAGTCTCAAATAGCTGAGACTCCAAAAGCTGGTGTCTCAAATAGCTGAGAGAAAAAGCTGGGGAATCCTACCTACATTTTAATCACACTTTTGCTTTCTTAGTGGTCTAATAACAAGACGTGACTGGTTGTTGAAATTCTATTAGTTACTGATGAAAGTTAATGTGTGATATGCAGCGATGCAACATTGTGTCATTCTATGTAATAGTGCCTTGATTGCTTCAGTGTGTGTCTATGTAGTTTGTGTTTATCAGTCATAGGTGTTGAACCTTATTATAACCACTTAGATGATAGGTTTTTGCACAAGGTACACAAGGATATCCGGCCACTGTCAGCCACTTTGTTAGATCCTTGTCCGAGTGAACCAACAGTGAGTACGGGTCAGGAAATCTCACCATGTTCCTAAGATTTAGCTGATTACTGTAAGACAACATGTCTCCTGCTGGAAAACCCTTGAAGTAATCGGAGAATGCGTCATGATGATACATAATCCAATTTGTATTTTTCTTCCTCAAGTTGCCGGTAATACAGAGCTGCCACAACAGTTAGGCTGGCCCTAAAAAACACATCATTGCTTTTTAGTAACACGAAAAGGGTCTATTCAATAGCAATAAAGGCCCAGGTTGAAAACACTGTTACTGAACCAAAACCAAACTGGTCCTACTGGATTATGTTTCACAAAGACTCTTTCAAACATGACGAACCCGCTTAACTCTGGTGTTCTATGGCGAAAACCATTGGAACTGCCTCGTGCATGGCTGTGAGCATAAGTCCCACTAGAGGACATCAGCTCCTCATGGAGTCTGTTTCTAACAGTTTGGTCAGAAACATCAGACCATGGCCCGGCTAATTTCTTAGGGTTCTGAGAGTGCTCTTCCCGTGCCTCCTCACACAAACAGAAACAGAAACTGGCCCTGATGCTGGGCTGTTGCCCTTCTACAGCCCAGTTGGATGTTCCCTTCATTTTTTAAGCAGTTTAGTTGCACTGATGATTATATTATTGATTATTACTCCTGAGCATTTTAAAAATTGTGGCAATATTTTTCTGACTACATTCACACAAAGCAGACTTATGTTGAAAATGCTAATTACATGTGAAAACTTGTTTGTTTTTTTCTTTCTATCTTTATAAAATTTTGACCTTTACCTGTAGCTGTTCAAACAGTGTGGTTGCCTGGTGATGGCATTTGAATTGTTGAGGTAAAGTGAAGTTAGGTGCACCAGCTAGTGGTCTGTCAGAGTCGGATGTGGCAAAGGATTCATCAGGAATACTCAGTAGCACTTCAGTCATGATATCAGCAGGGGCTTTAAGCACTAAGGAGCTCTCAGGTGATGTAAACTCCATTTTGGAACAGTGTCTGCTCTTCGGCAGGTTTTGACTGCCTTTGGGAAACCGGACTTTCGGCTCCACCTTGGAATAGTCTGGTGTGCGGTACGTCAGAGGTTGTTTTCTGTAAATACAATGAAATCCTGGCTATTATTCATGTTTTCACATATAAACTCCAATCATGATATTGTATATAACAATAGACATTTGAAGACAAAATTTTCTCAAAACATTTGACCAAAAATGCATCAGCGAATGACTGTATAATTTAAGATATGAAAAAGTACAACTACTTATCGTGAATAAAACACTCCAGAAAAAAAAATTAAGGGAACACTTAATCCTCACACCAAACTTCTTAGATATGGATCTGTCCAATCACGAAGTGTAAGCCATTGTCAATGAACAATGGCTTACACTTCGTGATTGGACAGATCCATATCTGAGAAGTTTGGTGTGAGGATGGTTAAACTCATTAGTTTAACCTGCTGTGGTTCAAATGAAAGTGAAAACAGGTGGTGAGTCAATTTCGAGATTACCACCAAAAAAAGGGAATGGTTCTGCAGGTGGTAACCAGAGACCATTTCTCTCTCGTCATCCCTCCAGACTGATTCTTCTCTTGTTTTGCATTTTGCTAGTGTCCTTGTCTCTACTGGTACCTGTAGTCCATTTCGGTTGCATAGGTAGTCCAGCTTTGTCAGTATGGAACGTATGTACCATCGCAAGAAGTTTTGCTTTGTCTTGTGGAGCACCAGGAGAGCTAGTTAGGACAATAAAAGGGCAACAACCCAACAGCAGGACTGTTATCTGCTCCTGTTATCTACATACAGTACAACGTCATGAAATTTGTCTCTGCATTTAACCCGTCCCTGAGGTAGCCCCTGTGAAATGCCCAGGGAGCTTAGGTTTCAGGGTCTTGCTCGAGGATCCATGGCTTGAGTCACGGGCTGGGCTTGAACCCTAGTCTCCTGGTTTAGGTACAACTGCTCTACCCACTGAGCTAGAGCGGCACAAGATGTAGCTCACATCATTTGGATCAGCCTGTGATTTTAGTTTTTCACTTTGAATTTCTGGATTTATAAAGATTCCAGACTCAGAGGGCTCATAATTGTAGTTTCCATTCACTTTTCTTAGGTCCTTTTGTTCTCAATAAATTACACAATGTTTATCATAACGACTTTACATTTGAATATTTCTTTCATTAAGATCCGATCGGTGATTTAGGTGTTCCCCTAATTTTCCTGAGTCGTGTATATGTGCAAAGGTTAGGTGAAGCAAGTATGGGTAATGAGCTATATAAATAAATACTACAGCCAGACAGACATACTGAGGACAGACAAATCCTCGTCATTGTTATGTCAGGGCTAACAAAGATGGAAGAAAAAAATTCAAAAAATGAGGATGTTGCTCACCTCAGTTCATACACATCAGCTGCCTTGGTCCTGGCATCGGGTGTTTTCTGCTCTGTGTCAGGACTTGTGGTCTGACATTTGTATTTTAAAGAGTCTTCTCTGTCTGTGCTGTAGGACCGAGATACATTTTCAAAACAATGCTGTGTTATCTTCTTTGGTGAGGCAGTGGGCCATCTACGATTCTTGACTTCGCTGACCTCTTCGGAAGATATGGATGCTGGTGGAGGAGAAGACCTGAGCACCATGTCAGGGGAACGAGGACTTAATTGGAGGCTCATGTTGCTTTTGTGTGATTCTCGTGTACATTCTATGAAGCTCATATCTGGAAATGTTTCAGCATCAATTCCTTGAGTAGAAGCTAATTCCTCAGCAGTAAAGTGTTGAAAGCAGGGCAGACATGGGGCTCTGACATTTGAAGTATACTGGGATACTGGGCAGTGATTATTGAAGATTGCATGAGGTTCCATGTCGGGTCAATGAACACTAAAAGATTGTGTTGAGTAAATCTCAGTGTCCTCTATGGAGATGTAGCGGGCAGTCTAGCTGGCCATAGATTTCTTGATGTGGGCTGTCCAAGCCTATAGGCTGTCAACCAATAAATCACCTGTCGATGAAGAAATGGGAAATCGATGAACACAGGGCAGGCGTAAATAATATCCCAAAACAGAGCAGAAGTATCGTCTATCTTTAATATCGACCTTTAAAGGTCAATATTAAAAGTCTTTATTGGTATGGCCATATTGCCTATAAAGATTTGACACTATGACAGCCTGTCATATATTCAAAGAACAATTTTGGTAGCTCTCAAAAACAGAGTTTTGATCACTTGGATGTTTTACCTTTCCAATGTATGATGGTGTATGTTCAGAGTTAGACCTTGGACAAACATTTTCTGTGCATCTGCAGATGCAGGAGGTAGCTAACCCTTAATCTCTAGAATACCAGCAGGATCTATGAGAATTCAACCAGAATTCATGGATGCTGCATACCTTCTAAAAAGTCACATAGCCAAATTCTGAACTCATCAAGATTACCTCACATCGAAATATTTATGCATTACATGATGTTATGAGTTTTAAAATGTATACATTTGAACACTGTTACTGTTCTGCTGAAACAGGTCAATTAATACAATATAACAAGTCCTAGATAATAATTGCTCTTTAACAAAAACAATTATTGGAGAAACATACCGTCAACTTCATAAATTAACAGAAGGAAATTAGCGTTTGGAGCAGAAAGTAAGGAACAATCGTACCACACTATTGACACTCAATAACAAAAACTTTCATCACCATACCAAACTGCTTTAACAAGATTACGCAGGTGCTTCTTAGAGAGCACAAGACACAAAAATCTCAAAGACACCCATCAAAAAGTATTTACAGCATCCATACCCCAGATGGCTCAGTACACAGGACAGACAGACAGACTCTCGTTAAGGTCTTTCTACAACTTGTTTTTTACAAAAAATCAGCAGCTCAGTGCACCTGCCGACCGGGTAAACTCACTATGAATTTAAAGTAGAGCAAATGAAATCAGAGCATGAAGCACTGCAAATAAACAACTTGAGGGCTAAGTTTAAAAAAAATATTAATTATTATCATGCTAGTATTTGTGGATTTCTGTCTTCCTGATTGTTCACACAAAAATATCCAGGGCCATGACACAAGAAGTAAACCCCTGTCAACAGATAAGGCTGATAGTACGTGCTAATAGACTAAAAAGTCTAACTGGATAGACTGAACCCAATAAATGTATTCAATTGTAATTTAAGATAGTTTTAATGAAAATAAATACTCATTCCTTGACATTTTTGTATTTAAATAGGCATTGAACTTTGTACTTCACTGCCTTTAATTAATAGCCATACTTGGGGATTACTTTGCACTCCACTGGAAGATAAGGGTTAGCTTAATATCTTATACACATCATATAAGACACTCTCATAATATATTATTTATTGTTATTATTAAAAAAAAAAACAGCCTCCAATGTATATATAATCTACATAGGATAGGGATACCTCTGGTATTCAAATGTGTATGCATATATCAAAATGTCAAGGGCTGCTAATAAAACTAACAGGATATTTAAGTATTTTAGGTCTGTGGTATTTTTAATTTAGTAAAGGTTTTAACATTTTGACTATTAAGGTATTTAACCAATGGTAACAGATCAATCTCACTGTACAGAAATAAGTTTTGGTTAGTACTTTGCGTCTCAATCATATAGATAGGGTGGGCATTGACCGTGTGGCAAAGAGTCACTAGATTAAAGCTCATGCACAGGATAAGCAGACAAACACGAACCAGTAATTACATCCAATTCAAATAGTTCAATTTCAGGGCTCTCTTTTCTAACAACACAGCCAAGAAACCACTCACCTGTTGATCATGCTTCCTGTTCATTCCCAATGGGTGTACAGATTATTTCAGTTGCCAGATGGGAGGAGTTAAGCTTCTTTAATGCCCTTAGAGGGGGCTTCACCAACTCTAAACAGACATGATCATCCGTATACTTCCATAACAGTACCCAAGGTCTGCTCATCACAGACAGAGAGACAGACAGATTGCTGTTCTCACCTGATTAGCAGGTGAGCTGAGCTAGCATCAAGGATTGACAGATCATATGGAAGTGTGGGTACAAGAAAAAGCAGGGGGAACTAAATGTATAGAAACAGAGAATTTCAGCCAGGATCCACAGTCCAACAGAAGCTGTCACAACAGACAGACATACCAACATTGGCACAACAGGCTCATGGACGGCCTAGTGACTAAGTTATAACAGCTTATCTGCTTAAGAGGCACACAGAGCAATGAGGACACATTACGGAGAAGTGTGGAGACAGAAACGACAGAATAAGACTTCATAATTTATACTCCCGAAAAGATTACGTCTTTTGTTTTTGTTTTATCAATTGAAAGAAAGACAATCAGAGAAGAACACCTACAGTATATTGTCATTGTAAAAAGTAAACAAGGAGTTCTACTCTTAGTGGTACTTGAAGGAAATCAGTAAAATACAAGTAAAGCTAAAGTATAAATAAAAAACATGCAAAAAATAAGCACAAGCAACAGTTTAAAACACACAGGGTCAGCTATGAGAGAGAGGTTTTAGGCACTTTTGACAGTAAGTTTGTGAATTTTGAGAATGTAAATTTTGACCAATAGTGTATAAAACCTACTATTTAGTGCATGAACAAAGCAATAAAAAAGGCCTGAAAACCTTGCAAAGACACAAAGATGCAATCGAAAAAAAACATATGACAGAAAAAAGGATAGACAGTTGTCTGGACTTTCCTGAAAGTAATTTAACTTGCTGATCTAAATGTCATTTGTTGTTTCATAATATTACTTACAACATAAAGTTGGGTCACAGGTACAGTTAGAAAAGACAAGTAACTATTTCCCCAATGCCAAAGCTGAAAAAAATGCTACAAGGACAGTAATTTTACATACACATTAATTTCACACAGAGCTAGAGTTTATCTTTGTTCATGGTCCCAAAAGACCAGACGCAACAGGGATCACCAAGATAAATAAATCATTTGTGAGATCAGACCAGAGTTGCTGACGATTATAGCCCATATATAGACAGAATGATAAACCTGGTCATTTACTATCTGCTGTAAGATGAAGATGTTAGTAATGCTACTGTCTATGTATTCATCCTGAGTGAACAAAATCATTACTGAGTTCCAACCGCTGATGAAGATTATTACCAATTACCAAATAATGTTAAAATTGTCCAAAAGTTTGTGAGTAATGATACTGACTATGGATTCCATGTATTGCCTATGTAACATAGAACAAAAAAATACTTAGGAGCCCATACAGTCCAAGTTCCTCCACAGCCAAATCTTACAGTTTACAGTCAAGGTCGAAATATTGTATTAATGGTAATTGCTTATTAAAAAAAGGAATAATCCGTGCAGAGCCTACCCAAAGTGACAAATATTGTTTACTTGCCCCATGTATACTAAAAAGTACAATGTAGTATTTATTCATTGCTAATTCCACTGTTGACAGAGGTGGAATCTGATGATGCACAGTGTAAAATTTGGAAAATGCAAACACATTCTAGGTTTTCTATCCACTGCCAAGGTTATGTATGTTGTTGACCTGATAGTTGTGGAGGAACTCTTGATTTATTTTGGTAAATTAAAATAAATCGTGCTCCAGTGGGTTTGTGTTCCACCACCCACTGGAACGTGATCTGGGAAGTTATCAGAACCTTATCATATTACTATATTGCTATTGCAATTTCCTTTGTTGTCGACATAATAGAGTAACAATAAATTTTACTCAAGAACTTAAAAAAAAAACTTGCTCAGTATTTTTCATGAAATAACTACTCTAAGCAATAACAGAAAAACATACTTAAATAAATGTTAGTACAGTTATGGCAAAAACTGAAATTTATATTCAAATCACAGAATGAAAAGTAATCCAAATTGAAAAGAGGCCCTGTATTCTGGTCAAATCATGTTTCATGATTGGCTGATCAATCGAATCCGTTTCCCACTAAGAAAGTACGAACATATTCTCTTTCCCTCGGACCCACGTGAAGAAACACTAGTTTATCAAACTATGTGCGGACTGTGTCCGATTAAATAACCTTCACAGCATATGTATCCACAAAATTACACTGTAAACTTACCCAATGGATCCATAGATTTTGTTGATTCACCAGGCAGGATTTGCGAGGTTTTACTGGCGGAAGTCGGTTGCCTTGAAAACGGCAAAACTAAGCAGAGTGGACCCACCCCTTGTATCACCTTGGCAACCAAACCAAAACAAACGACTGCCGGGTCATTTCTAATCTTAATGACTTTAAGAGTCATGAAGATTTCATGAGTTTTTAGCAGGGATTTCTTAGTGTTTTAGCTGCTATTGTAAACTAGAGGTTGCCCAATCATGTCGCCGTAGATTGGTTAATTTAGGCTGTCAATAACATTGAGTGAAATCCAATGGCCTCATGTATAAAATTGTGTGCATCTGATTCACGTCAGGAGGTGGCGTACGGACAGAACATAGGATGTAGATGCGCACAAAAATAATCAGATTTCTATAACGCTTTATGCTGATTTTCTTTTTTAAATCAAGCCAAGTAACTAAGGGAGTGTGGTGCAGCACGTTTTGACCGAATACATCCCTCATGCAACCCATAAACAAAATCAGTGAAAGGCCTCTGTGTTAATGACTACTGATTGTTAACATCGGCCAAGGTGAGGGCAGACTAGAATAATTAATTACAAACTTCACCCAAGGGTAAATTTATGTTCTTAATGGAAAGAGGTTGGAACAAGAAAAAAGGGCTCTTTGGAGGAAAGACTGCAGGTGTTACAAACGCCTGAATGTTTTTATATAGGCCTAACTGCTTAAACAAATGGAGGTAACACACAATCATCACAGTATAACACAGCCAGTTAAACTTTTGGGATATTGATCTGTCCAGTTTAGAATTGTAAGCAATTGTGAATCTGTTTCAGCTGTTTTGATTAAAATGAAATCGAAAACAGGTGGACAGGAGAAGCAACAGCAGGAGAACCCCCAAAAAGAATACCCCCTAGTAGCACCACAGACTGTCCAGAAGCTCACTGATCTGTGAGGAGATTCCATACGACACCATCCACAGTCTTATCAGGAACCTTTCCAGATGTTGTCATCAGTGCCCACGGGTACTTGGGAGACCAAACCCACTACTACTACCCACCACTTAAAACACATCATGAGCTGTTGTGGTTCAGCATCTGAATTCAGTTTTTAGTTTGATTTTGATTTTTAGAATCAAGTCTTCAGGGGATTCAGAATTTTAATTTCCCACTGACCGTTCTTATGTCATTTTGCTCTCAATAAATTACACAATGTATATCAATAAAGATTTAAGACTTGAATGTTTCATTAATCAGCTTCTGATCTGTGATTTAAGTGTTCCCTTAATTTTTTTAAGCAATGTATAAATTTGTTAAATCTCTTTAAAGACATTTTTCTGGTGTTTGTCTATTTAACAGGCACAACAGACTAAAGCTTGGTAGTTTCATTAGTAATTAAAATTCTCACAATACCAGAATTCATAGCCATCCTTTTACCTGCTTAGGACCTCTAAACTTATGACAAACAACTCATGAAGATTCTAAGGAGCTCTTTAAAAATAATATAGACCACTATCAGAAAACAGAAAATCTATCGACAGTGAAAACAATTTCATTCAGATTCAAAAAAGAATTTCCTTATAAGAAGCTTCTCAGATACTTGATGAACGAGAGATCCATTTAACTCTAAGTCAGGCTATTAAAAATGACACTCAGCCATATGAGTCTAAAATGTTTATATGGACTGCAGTGCTGCAATATCTATGTATTGTACCGATGAAGAAGTTTGTGGAAGCTCATCACCCATCAGGCATATTCTTTAAAGATTCACACACACACTTTCCAGATGAACTGCTTTATTTCCTTAATCGGAGAAAACGTGGCAGGCCAGTTTATCCAAATATCCAGGAGATATAGATCTCAATGACACACAGGAGACTTTTACTGCCAGTCCAAAACAAAAGATAGTCAGGTTTTACATTCTCAGTGTTTGAAGGTATAAAAAAAATGGAATTTAACACAGCTGAAAAACAAAAAAATAGAATAGAAACCTTTTTTCATACATTTAATTTCCTTTAGAGCTCTAAGCATGACAGATTCAACAGCTAATTTGGCCTGTACTGGAACCATCGGTTGGTTCATCTCTGAAGTTCACCCATCCACTGACCTCACATCTTGGTTATTTACTCCTTCAGCCAGCTGAGCAGCTGAGGCGTGTAATAGGTGATGATGATGTCAGCACCTGCGTCCAAGTTTAGAATAACTATGTCAGATTGCTTTAGCAAAATGTGACTTTGATATACATGGATAATTATGAACAAAAAAAACAGACTTTTGCTTTAAATGGACAAAATGTTTACTAGGTCAAAGTACTTTTATACTTATGAAATTATTTTCATACTTTCATCACTGTCCTGTACAATCAGGCCAGAAACACGCTGACCAGGGAGGTCAGAGCAGCAAAGAAGTGCTACCCTGAAAAGCCAAAATGTGTGGATACATCGACACACATACATATATATATATATATACACATACATACATACATATATATACATATATATACATATATATATACACATACATACATACATATATATACATACATATATATATATATATACATACATACATATATATACATATATATATACACATACATATATATATATATACATACATACATATATATACATATATATATATATACACATACATATATATACATACATATATATATACACATACATACATATATATATTTATATATACACATACATAGATATGCCTGGGCAGACACACACACACACACACACACACACACACACACACACACACACACACACACACACACACACACACACATACATATATATATATATGTATGTGTGTGTATGTATACATAAATTTTGAAAAAGTTACAAGTGCTAGTAAAAGTACTCGTTAATCTATCTTTAAAAGGCATTTAGTTGAATGAGACGCTCTAATCATTATAGAATGATTGAATGAGTTTTCATTATTTTATAACTTTGTTTTATTTGAGAGAGCCACAATTGAAAAAAAAATTGATGCATGAGATGTGTTCAAACTTTCCACAGTCTAAAATAAAATATGCATTTTATGATTTACCTACTAGAATTTGTATGTGCTAAAAAAAAATTGTCCTCATGAGGAAGAATGACCAAAAGAGAGATAGAGATATATAAGGACACAGTCTATTCCATCCTCTCACCTGCCCTGCGGAAAGCTGTCATGGCTTCCATCACAGCAGCCTTCAGGTCAAACGCCCCTGCCTGCGCACCGTGCCAGATCATGGCAAACTCTCCAGACACATTGTAAACTGCCAGGGGGTAAGTCGGGTACTGAAGACAGAGATGTGCAGAAATGAAAGTCTTATTACTATATTGACTAAAAAATTCACTATATTGTTCTTTAATGACCAAAACTGATTAGGTTTAAGACCTTGTCCTTGACTTCTCTCACAATATCCAGATATGGCAGACCTGGTTTCACCATCAGCATATCAGCTCCTTCCCTAACGTCTCGCTCCTGCAGCAAAGGATAACAGTGAGATCCTTAACACATAACATAATCTATATTTCAATTGCAAACACACAATCTGACATACCACAGCGCGAATGGCGAGCCCTCTTGCTCCAGGAGGCAGCTGATAGCAGTGTCTGTCCCCAAATGCAGGTTTGGACTGTGCAGCATCTCTGCATACACACACAGTAATGATCTGAATGACAGCATTGTCACTTGTCTCATAAGGCCCTCGACTGCTGCTGATGCTGCTACAATTAAAAGCCTTTTTGGTGTTATTTAATCAGTTACTTCTGCTGCACAGAGCAGACATTTTCAGATTACAAAAGTGGTATCCGTCATCCGACTAAAAAGCACATAAACACACTCCTTGTATTTTCCCATTTCCTGAATTGAGAAGCCAGTCTTAGGACTTTTGAATGAGTCTTTAAATTATAATGGTGGAACAACATACAGTATATGACACATTGACAAAAAAGCTGACAATCCATTGAAACCCGGCGCCTCTAACTAGTATTTTTTTCAATATTGTGCCAGACGTGTTCCTGCACCTATGCAATAGCGAAAAACCGCAAAAATATTTTTTATCCGACCATAATCAGGGTTTGGCCATTAATAAATGTATAACTCATAAGTCCCCCTAAACTTATCAGTTATAACATTACAACCATTGAGAAGTGAAATCAGAGTAACATTGAATATCTCACTACACTAGCACCCACCAATAAGTAGAATATATTAGGCAGCAAGTAAGTTGATGTGTTGAAAGACGAAAAGATGGGTAAGCGACTTTGACAAGGGGAAATGTGTTGTTGGGTGTTTCTAGAATTCATTGGTTCTTCCCTACTTAAGTGTTCTAAGGAAGGTGCCACAGGCTCATTGAAAGGCATTGAGAGCAAAGACTAGCTACTGTAGTGTAAATTGCAGAAAAAGTCAATGCTTGTTGTGATAGAAATTATTCAGTTCAACACAGTTGGTTATGTGGCAAAGGGGGGACCCTCATAATTTTAGGAAGGTGGTTATAATTTTAGGTCTGATGACAGTGCATACTGTTAGTGTGTGATTAATATGCACACAAACAATGTATCCCTGGTAACAGTGGCTGTTAGACTAAGCCTTTTTACTCCTTACCTGAAGGGTCCATAGTAACATGAAGCAAACTTTGCACTGTAGCTCAGCACTGAAGCCTGGGGAAGAAAAGTAGAGATGGAATTTCTAACAATCTACTCTTTTCAACAAAAAAAAGAAAAAAATTCAAAGTTTGTCTGGAAACTGCTTGCACTTTCAGTCCTTTACCTTGTTTCCCAAACCATTAGATATGAGGGCTTGTTTTATGGCTCCGACTCTCCCATCCATCATATCAGAAGGAGCGACAATGTGACAGCCTGCAGAACACATGACCATGAACGATTAGATTAAGGACACACTAGCACCAGACAGTAATCACAGAATAACAACAGCTAAAAAAAAGCCGTATCAGTTTTGTTTTTACAGTGAGTTTAGAATTGTATTAGAATACAATTTATCAAACACAGAATGTCTGACAAGCTTATTGTTAATAAACACAGATTTATCAACTTTTTTATAAAAAGACACTGTAAATGAAAATATTTGATAAAGGAAATAATAGAGATTGGGTACATTATTCAAGATCAAAAGGAGAAGTTAATTCTCAGAAATGGCTAATTTTTTTTTTCTAAAATATTAACATCTTTTAAAAACAAAAAAAAAGACTTACCGGCTCGAGCGTAGGCCAGCGCCACTTCCGCCAAGCGCAGGCAGCTAGCATCATTGTTTAGAGTACCGTCATCGTTCAGGATACCTAAAAAAAAAAGAAAAAAGAAAATATATAACAAATAACCTAGATATATGTTATGTCCATAATATCTGTCCGTTGACCACCGCTTTTTAAGTTATATCACACTCACCACAGTGTCCGTGTGACGTGTAGGGACACAAGCAGACATCACACGCCACCAGCAGCTTTGGGAACAAAGACCTGATCTTCTTCACTGCAAGTATTGCCGGTGTGTCGTCAGTGTCAGCACCTGAACCCCTGTCATCCTGAAAACCATCCAAGGAAAATGTTCAAAAAATTTTGGCATCAATATCTTGCTACAATAGCTTTCTTACATGAAAAGAAGTCCTCATACTTTGGTGAGTTAGAAAGCTACTAACTAATCCATTTAAAAAAAAGACATGTGGAAAGATTTACTATATATATATATATATATATATATATATATATAGATAGATATGCACGAATATAGGCAAACATAAGACTGCAAGCTCACAGTTCATTATTGGTTCATTCATCTTTCACAGCGATTATCAGGTCCATGTCCTCTCTTTCAGATTTACATACCTTTTCTACTTTCATAGGAACACCAAAAATCAGCACACATTTTAAGCCATTCTCCACAAGTGGCCGCAACATGCCCTCCAGTTTGTTCACCCCATATCTAAGGATGGGAACACAAATAGTGAATTTGCCATCAAAACACAAAGGTCTTAAGGTAATAAACTTGAACATGTATATAATGTTTTATTCAAGAAATAAGATAACAAATCGCTATAATACCTAAATAATGATAAATACTGACACATTTTAGAAATTAATTAAAAGAACTGAGGGCATTGTCATATAATTATGAAGCTTTGCTTTTTGGTTATTAAGTGTGAAGAATATTGATCTAACGAACTTCTCTCCTTATCTTGGTCTAGTTCCACCCTCATTGCTTTTATCTTGAAACAACACCTTAAGTGGTTTCACAGCAGCCGGTAGATACTGTGTGTGGCATGGGTGTCTTTTTTGAAAGCACACAAAAAAAACCCTCTTGAAAACAACAATAACCATATTTCCTCAAAAAACTTGAGCTTTGATTTTACAATGTTTTGAACCTAAAAGCATATATTTATGAACAGGAGATGACATCATCGGTATGTGGCTTACCTGGCCTGCCCAGGCAGACTGCTGATGTGCTCTACCGCATCAACATTGTCTCTATAGGAGAGTAACAAAGATTGAAACCAAGTCAATCCAAGCATAACATAAAAAATAAAGTCCATGAAGATATTGTCCAAGCCACTGAGCTGATGTCTAATCTCTGCAACATCAGTTAAACTCATTTCAAACCCATATACAAGTTCTGTTTTGTCTTCCTGCATTTTCATGCGATTGTGATATCATAGATCAGTAATAAAAATAAAAATATAATTTACGTGATGAAGATCGGGTAGATGAGATTGTTTGGTCTTAAATCAGTAGAGCAGGTCTGCCAGGATCTGAGTGTTGGGTGGAAATAGCTGCTATGGAGGATTGACTGAGCTGGCGTCTGCATCTTGACACTGAGAGAAGGAAACATTTAGATAAAAAAAAATATGGAATATGGAACCACTCCCAAAATTCTTCATTTCAATTACATTTAAACGATGCAGCTCTAAACAGCAGCTTAATTCTGCCTCAAAGCAGAGCTGGAAGACAGCTGGTTTTCAAGCAACATTAAGTAAAACATATCTTTCATTTCACAAGTCTTTCCCCATTTAAATGTGGTTTCCAATAACCACAGATATTTGTCCTAGATTGATTCACTCCCGGATAAAGTTGATTCTCTTGTTTAAAACATCTTTGTAAAGGACCATGACGCTCAACTGACTTTGTTTATGCCCTGAATACACACTGGGATTGTACTTTGTGAAATATATATTATCCGAATTAATGATTAGGCCATTTAATTCTTTTCAGTGGCACTCATTGAATTGATCATCAGACTGGCACTTTTCATTAGAAAATATACATAATAACCAAGATAAATATCCGACATAGATGTTGCATATGGCGGCAGGCTACTGTACCTCAGTTTTGGCTCATTACACTTGGAATGTTACAATTAAAACATGCAAATACCGGCAACATTTAACATTAAAACAACAGAAGATATAAAATAAAATGACGGGATCAATGGATTAATACAAGACGAGGGAGCAGTGCAAGCTTACATAAGTTGAAATCCATTACTAATGCCAAGTACATTGTATTTCAATATGTATATATGAAAATGTGCACATGTACTATTAAAGCAGATAAGACAATTATAATATAGATTTGTCACATAATCGGGGGCTAAACTATTTAGTTAATATTGGCCAAAATAATATCAGCACACTGTACTTAATGTAAACTAATCTAAACTCAAGAATAAAACAGGCATGTATGGTAGAGGAAGTGGTTGTACTTACTTAAAGGAGTTCAAGTTGTCGATTTCTTCACACGCTCTACTCTTGTCATTAGAGGTTGGCTTCCTTCTTCAAGTTTCATGACGGTGACGTTTTGTGAGCTGGATACTGGCATACTACCGCCCCCCACTGACTGGAGTGTGGTTAACGTTAGAAAGAAATGTAAAAAAAATTAAAGGAATAGTACTTGCATTTTAATTGTATTATGTCTTACAGAAGATAACTTGTTGATGGTAACATATTTAACTTATTACCGTAAAACGACAGGGGCACGCTTGACAAAATTGGTCTTTCTCGGCCACCGTAAAACCCGTGTACTCTTCTCGCGATATTTCTCAATCACGAGAAAAAGGAAGTAATATAAGTAATTACGCTAGCGACTTGATAGCCTTCTTTTCTCGTTCAATCAAATGGAGAAGAAAACAGATATCTGTTATTAAGGTAAATTGTTTGGGAAACATTAAAAATATTGCTTGTACATGCATTTATGTACGTCATGGTAATTGGATGTGCTGCATCATATCTGATCAGCTAGGTCTGTTGTACAAAGATCTCAGCTACAATTTCTATCGACGTCGTATTTGTCTCGCCTTAACTTGTTGTAATGTTTAATTTTGGACTGACAGTTTGACAAAATGATAGAGAAAGTTATCTCGAAATCACTAATTGTCTCCTAATGATGTGACTTGGTTCCTGCCATCTCTTAGTTACTTACAGTATTTATGTACATTATCTGCTCAATTTTGCCTTAAAAGTTCTTTAATTTCTTGTGTGTAATTTTCTCTTTCATTCATGAAGTGGTTGAGACTGGGAGCATGTCTTGCAGTCACCTCCCTGATCCCCCTCACCAGGGTGATTTTGAAGATTCTACTCAACAGTGAATTGGATCATCTCTGCAGTGTTTCATCATTCCTTCCAAGGCATATTAAGTGACTTCTCTTTATCACCATCAGTCACTCTCACACTGGAGTTAATTGACCACTAACCAGGCTTGGCCACACACGACTGGCCATCCAAAGTTTGTACATCCCTGGTTGAAAACACTACTCTCCTCAACTATGCTTTTCTCCCTACGGGAACTGGTCCAGTGGCTAGGTTTTGCCACTTTTGAACTCTTCCTCCACCTACTGGCTTTGCTAGTCTTCAGCATGCTTGTTGCTCTGCAAGTTGACATGTTCACCCCAATACTGAGCTGGTGGCTGGTGTTTGTACCACTGTTTGCTGCAGACGGCCTTAGTACTTACTTCACAGCCATTGTCTCCATCCGTCTTTACCAGGAGAATGAGAAGCGTCTTGCAGTGCTTAGACTCCTCTGGGTGCTGACTGTGCTCAGCCTGAAGCTGGTATGTGAGGTGCTGCTATGCCAGAAGCTAGCCGAGCAGGAACAAGCCCGAGACCTGTGGTTTGGCCTCATTGTTTCGCCGTTGTTCATCTTGCTGCAGCTTCTCATGATACGAGCATGCCGTGTCAACTGAGGAGAGGCAAGTAGTGGTCCTACTTTCGCATCACAGACAAAACAGGAACAGAGAACAGTCTCCCAGCAGTCACAGCCACACTAGTGATGCATTCTTAAGGCTCACTGCCACTTTTGGCATGTCCAGCAGTTGTGGTTTTTCATGCATGTGTTCCAGGTCTAACCAGAATCCAATTTTCCTTTGTGTTTCTAATAAATTCAGACAGTCTCACCATTGGATTAAGTTATAATGCAGTATTTAAAAAATAAGTGAACAATCCACACCGTGTATTGCTCGTTTTTTAAACACACTATACTGCCAAAAATATCTGGAAACCCATGGTCATCTACATTTGTGTATATTTTATTGGGGCTTTGGACTCTTTGGTTACAAAGTAGAGAAATGTTACCACTGCAGCCAATACTGTTATAGAGTGTGCTTATTTTTGTGGGGAATGTCTTTACCTGTTACAGCATGGCGATGTCTCCATAAACCAAAATTGTGACCAGAAAAAATAAGTTTTCCCGTTTTAAAGTCAACCAGTCTGCAAAGAGACTTGACAACAACCCTGTCTGACACATCTTAATAAGAACTGAAACAGCAACTTCGAGCCAGACTCTATTGGAAGCAAAAAGCTAGGTTCAAAAGTCTGAACTTGGAAGTGAGGAAACTCTTCAAGCTACACGCATGGATCTCTATTGGGAACAATCATATAACAAAACACCTTTGGCCCTGTAGTGAAAACTACACAATGTTACCACCTTCTGCTGTGACAAAACTATTAATTTATTTTCCTGATTTTTCTGAGCTCCTTATTTACCAGTATAAGTCATGACTTTCAAGTTTTCAGATATGTCAGTAATATATAGTCTGACCAGTAAATGTATGTTTGGGATGGTAAATTGTGCAATAAATTGTAAAAAGTAAGCCACAAGGAAAATTCATGCCAGATTGATGCGTTACTGAGCATGTGCACCCAAAGTCAATTAACAGCCATGTCATGGAAAGCTCAAGGAGCTTTCTGTCTGTGTTCTCCCCAGAGGAAGACATTGCCTGCCTGCACTTACTTGTTGCTGGGAGTGTGCACATATTAACCCCCCCTAATCCCACAGTTCTACATAATGGTCTAAAAACTAGAACTTTAATTCGATTTATGTAAGCAGTCAATTGTGTGTTTCAATCTTAACTGAATGTTGCCGTTTATTTTAACAATATGTAAAGCATTACTCTGTATTTTATCATACCATGTGTGTGGAATGCATGAATATGAGGCCTCAGTTTTATATGTGTTGTAGGGAACTATTTTCCAGACAACTAATTTGTTCTTGCTTCAAATGCTACCCTTATTGTCTCCCATGCAAATAAACTATATGTTAAATTTGAATGTTACTGTACAATGCACATCGATCGGCCATAAAGTTGTAACCTCCAGTTTATGCATGAATCACCCTATAGGTGCCGAAATGGCTTTGAGCCAACGAGTTGATGAAAAACTCAAAGCTTCGGAAGGCATGCTGTGGTATCAGGCACTGTATATTGGTTTGGTTCCTGAACTTCACATGAACTACTATCTGCTGGGAATGGGATAAGTCATGGGAATCGTGATCGTGACATACATGGTTAGTGGAGATATGACGGTGTAGCAAATTAAATATAAGGGCTAGTGATGAGGTTATAATATACCGACAACAATTTGTGTTCAATTCGCAACACTAAGCCCCAGACTAATGCCTCAAGTCTCTATGGAACACTACTCAACCAGATCTTGATTTGGCTGAGATGTAGGGGATGCTGAGGCCAGGTTTCTGTACCATTATTGAACCGATTTTTCGGTTTGGCTTGGCGCAGTATTCTACTGAAAGAGGCCATCGCCATTTGGTACAGTCACTTGTATATAGGGTACTATATTTGGTCTCCAACCAAATTAAGTTGACCTCAGTCCTCTCTTAACGTACATCTATGTTATGAGAAATTGACACTGCACGTCAGTTCCACTTCAGGCTCAGGAGGAAGAGTCGAGAGGCCTTGAGTTTGAGAACCTGCCAAAAGGTTAGGTTCACAAAGTTACCATGGTAACTGACTGAGAGTTTTACCTGGCTTGGGTTCTCAATTTTCTTGTTTGATTTTTGTCTATTTGCATGTGGTTTCTTAATTTACAAAGTGGTTTGTTGTTAGACATATGCTCAGCAGTTGGCCTACAGATAAGTGTAACTGGTCCAGTTATAATAACTTAAAATGTATTCTGTGATTTAGTTCTATATTGGTTTTACCTGACTCTTCGGACCCCAAGCATCTTTGCTTTGTTTTTAAATAATCTACCCTCTCCCTTTTCTCCCTTTAGTGTGTACAATATCGTTGACCTAGTTAACCTAGCCCGGTTTTATTCCTCCACGGAGCGTGAAAATCTGGACGGGATGATATGCTTGTACACTGAAGTACTTGTCATGTTATGTTGTCAGAGCAAATAAACTGATTCAGGCCTGTTATAATTCACACACAACGGCGCAATCTACGGGTGACATGCAGCAAGCTGCAGAGAAGTATCACTGTATATTCTGACACATTTCTAGAGCCAGCTTCAACTCCACAGCCATTTCTGCTACGGAAGTTCTTATGTGTGATCAGGAAATCTGCACTATCCTTGATTCCCTATTTGCATGAATGGGTTTAAGGGTTCCCACGGTCCTGCCGCTGATTGGCGTTGGTGAGTTGACGCGGAACGTTAACGGCATCTGTAGTGGTCCTACAGTGACAGCGGAGCGAGCGGTGGGTCAGGGAATTCAGAACTACATCATCATCACCACCGCCAGCAAATACTCAACAACAAAGAGTAACTGGCCTGATAGGGGATCAACTTGGGGCATTCCTTGTGGAATGTGAAATGACAGTTGGTATGTATTTATTTCAGAAATGAGTTTCCAAAATTGAATTAATGTTCTTATCTAGTTAATAATGCACCAGAGTTGTCTTCTATGCACATTTTATCATGCACTTTAATATGTGTAGTTTTATACGTTATAAATATTTGTGTGCACTTGCTTGCATATAGGCGTTGGTGGTATAGTGGTTAGCATAGCTGCCTTCCAAGCAGTTGACCCGGGTTCGATTCCCGGCCAACGCAAAGTTTTGCAGTGTACAAACTTCAGGTCCGGTAAAGAGTTTTCGTGACCACGAGGAGGCGCTCCTAGCTTGTTATATATGAGTGTGGTATTCGGAAACAAATATAATCGTACCATTCTTCATTTTTTCTCATTTCTCTTCAGTTTTTATTTTTTCCGTTTATTTTTCACAATAAACTAAACGGTGTAAAAATCTCACTATCCAATAAGCCTATTTCTTTCTTTGGAAAAATAATGAATTGGAATATGAACTCGTCGCACATCAGTGTAGTTGAAAGAAATACAGTTAATGATTAAAAATGTCAGCTTTCAAATTCCCCGAGAAATTACCGATGACGGATTCTCCGTCTTTGGTAGAAATTGTATGCATTTCTTTCTTATCTGAAAACTTTGAGGAGCACACAGAATGTAATTCTGGTTAATTTATTTTCTGCCTTGGATCGAGTTGCTCTTTATGGTTCTTGATTATGGTTAGTTGATAAATGTTTGATGAGTTACAGTAATCACTGCTAGTGGCCATGAATAGCCCTCTTCGTGCTGATTCATGTGCAGTAGGCTAATTCTTAACCAATGTTTACTTCAGCCAGATTATCGACAGGTGGCTTCACCTGGAAACTGAATGAACAGTCGTAAGGACATAAGTTTCCACCCGCCTTATGAAATTATCTATCAATCTTGATCAAGCAAAAATACGTCAGGGCTAGTGTCCTGAACCATTACACGGAAAGACTACATGCGGCTTGAAAAAAAACAACCTAAAAAAACATAGAAGTCACTGTTTAATAGGAATCTTGGATACAATTTCGATAAATACCATAGAGCAAAATATAAACTTAAGTTTTCCAACAATATTATATTCAATATCGATTCTATAATTAATCAACGAAAAAACGTACCGATAGTGTAAAATAGTAAAAACAAAAACTGACATGTGCTACTGAATACAAGAAACATCTTTGACTGACAAGCGCTCCTACTCCGGCCAACAATAGTAACGTCAGTGTGCAGTGTTCTATAAATGAAGAGGGCGTGACTTAAAGCGGTATTGACCAATTAGGGACTGGATGGGACTGACGGAGCGCCTTCTGCTGCGGTGGAGAGGCGGAGTCGGACATAGGGATAGCCAGAGAGCGAGACAGTAGAGTGAGAGGGGTAAGGAATAAAAGACGGTGGGGATGTGGGTGCGTGTGCGGTGATCGGTGCTACTGGTATAGCGGGAGTCGGATACTGGTTTTTAGAGCCAAGGCGAAACTGCCTTGGACCCTCTCACCTCTGCTCTTTATCCCCTCCAACTATACCCCCCCACCATCAATGTCTGGCGGAGGAGAGGTTCGCGTCCCCTGCCAAGAGGCCGGGCAAGAGAGCCCGAGGATGCCGGCCTGGAAGCGAGAAATTCTGGAGAGGAGAAAAGCAAAGGGCGGTGGGTCTGGGCTAGCCGGTGCCGCGGAAACATGTCCCGGTGGTACGGGCCCGCCGCGAGCTAATGGTGAGCAGACGGGGAACGTTAACGGCAGCAGTGGCGGTCCTAAGAGTGACAGGGATGCGAGCGGTGGGTCCGGGCGGAACTACACCATCACCACTGCCAGCCAATACTTCACCAACAACAAAGAGTCACGACCGGTAGCCACAGAGGGGGTTGTTTTAGCGGCAGACGACAGACAGGAGAGCCTAGTGCTTAAGGACAGCCTGGGCCCGCTAGAGGAGAACCCGTTCATCAAGTTTGAGAAGGAACGCAGGAGGCGTCTGGACCGGGAAAACGCCGTACGACCAGTCCAGCATATACTGGAGCTATATGGCAGTGTCCCAGGAATACGGACCATCCGTGCTGATAATATAATCATCATTGAGTCGGATCCAACCTACTTCCCCGAAGCTGAAGGGCCAAATAGCGTTTCCAAATGGCAGCAAAATGGTGTAAGTAGTTATAGCTCTCTGAACGACCTCCTTGACCGGAGAGGCAGTGCTGTTACTGAGATAAGAGCCAAGGAAGTGGTAATTTATGACACCACATTAAGCAAGAGTGAGGAGAACTTGAGCACCCTAGGGCGCCCTGATCATGAGTCCTCATCATATGTTTCAGGTGAGGGTCAGGGCAGGGTTAGCCGAATGCTGCAGAAATTTGACAGCAATTATGGAAAGCTGCAGAAAAAGTCACACAGCACAGAGAACCTGCTGGACTTGGATTGTATTGCTAGCAGCAGGCCAAGACTCTGGCCCAAGTCAGAGCCAGATCTGGTGCCAAAGCCCAGGCTAGACCCAGTGGTCTGCAGCCAGCCATCTTCACCTGTCTTCCAGAGTCCCTGGTCTTCAAAACCGAAGCCACAGTCTGCTGCCTCTGAGGTGAGTAGCCCTCAGCGACCCACTGTGCCCCCTCAGTCTGTGTCATCCTTCTGTCAGAAGTTTGAGGAGAAAGGAGCCTTCACGCCCAGAGATGAGCCAGACAGAGGGAACACCAAGCCCATCAGGGAGAGAGACTGGGAGGATGTAGAGGTGCCTCCCAAACCCAAGTTGCCATGCTCCCAAGAGACACTGTGTGCCAGTGCTGAACCCCCCATAAGTTCCATATCATTCAAAGTGTCAAGGTCCGCACCTGAATTTGTGATGCGTCCCTCCCCAAAGCCAGACCTTGCCCAAATTCCTGATGGGGACACCCAGGCACGAGCTCTTGCAAATCTACGCTTGCAGTCCCGAAACTCCTTCACAGTAATCCCCAAACGCCATCTTGCTGCCTCATCTGTTGTGAACAACCCAACCCCATCCAGTCCTATAAAGTCCTCCTCCTACAGGGTAGCAGAAGTGCCAACGTCCCACACCCTGATGCAGACTTTAATTCCTTCAAAGATGACACAGGAAAATCTTGAGGAGGATAAGGAGTTCAATACACCAGCAAGGCCATCTGAGCTTGAACCCTCCTCTTCTGTTGTCACAAATCCTGCCCCTCCTCCAACTTCTGACCCTTTTTCCACACATCCTGCTGTGACACCAACTCCTACCTCTTCACCTTCCCTGTTTTTGCCCCCCTCTTCCCCAACTGTCACATCTTCACCCTCTTTCCCTGGGATTCCCAAAGACTCTCCTTCCCAATCTCCTCTTCCTTCTTCTCCCTCCTTGCCTCCAGAACAACCTTATGTTGATCATCTGCCGGTAACAAACATAGACAACATCGAAGTTGAGTCCCTGCAGCTTGTGCCTGCACCCAGTCCCATGGTGCAGAGGAAAAAGGGGAATACATTCACTGTGGTACCTAATCGTAAAAGGGAGCCTGTGGCTGAGCCAAGCTCACCTGAGCCTCAGCAGGAAGCCTTAGATACGGCTCCACTTGGTTCCACAACCCCACAGGCTCCTTATGCTCAGTTGGGCTCCCTGCTGAAGAAACGATATCCTGCTGTTGAAGAAATTGAAGTCATTGGGGGATATCTTTCTCTGTCTAAGTCCTGCCTCTCCAAGACCAGCTCCACAGGCAAAAAGGTGAGAGCAAAAACTGAATCAAACTTTGTGCTTCTGTTGACATTTGTTACCTGTGTTTTATTCTGAGCATTTAGGGGATGCACAGACACAATGCTGGAAAGCAGTCAAATATTTTTTATTTCCTATTAATATAAACTTTTTATTCAGAAAAATGGCCACACAATAGCTGAGTTAAGATTTTTAAATTTGAAGCTGAATTTTTAGTTTCATATTACTGTTAAATGAATCAGTCCTAGCTAGCTAACTAAAAAAAAAAAAGCCATAAGAAGTCATCATCTAATCCATCTGTTTTTGTGATGGACATTTCTTTAGACAAACAGACCCACTGAAGAGTTACTTAATCAAATATGCACAAGGTGGATTCATCAGTAATGAAATAATTGTACTATTTAGGGCTAATAGCTCTGTCATATGTCATAGTATTACAATTAAAACAAAGTTCAAATGTTTTTGTGCCTCCAATCTTATGTGTAACATGTTGAAAATCTTTCCTAGATCACTAGAGTTTCCTCTGCTCTAAATTTAGCAGTTATCCATTAAATAGGAGTGGCTTTTGTCTTTTTTTATTGCAGTAGATCTGTCACTTAATTGTTCTTTCACCAAGCCACTGCACCGCCTTCACCTGTGCTTTATAAGGATTTACACCCTAAGGTTAATTCATCAGTTATTTCATGTATTCTGGAGTGACTGAGTGTGTCTGCTACTCTAAATTTCCAAATCCCATCACTTGACCCGGTGGAATAAAAGCATGTGTTTACACAGCCATTTGGAACACACGCAAGGGCTTGTTCCTGCAGATGATCGTCCCACAAAGGCATGTTATTTGTCACTGAGCGTATTATTATGGCTCTCCAATTAATCTGTGTTTGGGTCCCAAATCATAATTAAATGATTGACAAGTTTGTGGTGTGAACGTTAGTGCCATCTTTTAGTCAAAATCAGATATCCTGTGCTTGCTTGCTCCTGTTTTTGATTAAGTTTGCAAAGTGTCTCTAGATTCTGGTCTGGATCAGGCCAAGCATTGAGCATTATTTTGTTTAGGTTTCTACTGAGAAACAAACATATAACTGTGATTCACAGTGCGGAACATGTAACCACAAAATCGTGGGTTGTCGACAAACCTAGAAACATGTCCTCCTTCACCCTTCCTTTGCTTGCAAAAGTGCAACAACAGTTTCAGCGTGCATTCAGTTTCACGCTGAAACCTCACAGCCCTACCCTCTGTGATCTTCAAAGCAGCTCATCACTGCTAAAGAGGAATATTCTGGGAAGCGTTTGGCTGCTCCACAATGTAAATTGATGTATCAGTCGCTCAGATAGTGGCTTGCAGTGTTGTTTCCTAGAAATATCCTGCTGTTATCCTGTGTCCTCTGAATAAAAAAACATACTTCCTTTTAAAATAGGCTTAGTTGTATGGCTACTCATAATGGTATCAGGTAGAAATAGTCCGCAGAGCTAGCACAGAGTAGTATTAGTATTAAGATTAGCGGTTCACTGATAGATCGGCCGGCCAATCAATCGGTGCCGGGGGCCTTGTTTGATTGCATCGTCAATCGGCTGAGCAGACTCTCTCAGGCTGATTATGTGCTTTTTACATGCATGTGCAGTACATGTTCACCAAGCATGAGTTACCATGGCAAACATTTTACAATGTGAACCAGAAAACACAAAGCTCACATTTTGTAAAACCAGTAAGGACAAAATAAGTTGTAGCAGTTCAACCGAAAAACGTGCGCCCAACGGACTTAATCAGACACAAAATAAATCCCCCAGAGGGACTTACAAAGTTTCAAGATACCAATGTTGGTTCTGCGGCTAAAGATAGTGACAGTACAGATCCTGCCATGACACCTGAAGACCCTGCATAAAGCCAACACATATGTCGGACTAAAAAAGTCTAACAAAGTTTTATTTTCACTTCGAAATGTCATACAATTTGTTTAAGAAGCGCACTGCAAGGAGAACAGAGCCAACATTAATTTTAACAACTTGGAGCACTCACAATACCGACCAGTGTTACGTCCACTATAATCCTTCAAAATAAGAGCATTTAAAGTACACTACTCATTATGGTTTTAAAACTTTAAAGAAAAAATTCCGAATCGGCCAAAATAAGTATTGGTTGGTCAGACCTTCTAAAAATCGTTGTACCCTAATTAAGTATATGGTATTAAGTATTTAATATATATATATATGGTATAAACAAATAATTGTTTAAGTTTCAGCACTGAAACTCAAAAAATTGTTTGCTGCACCCTTTTTCATATACAATATAAGATGATTGTTTGTAAATGCAGAATCTCCACATTTCAATTTTAATTTAGCATTATATTCAAAGAATCTTAACTAAAATCTTTAATTTAGTTCTGTTGATTTGAGTGATGCTAGCTTGATCATGACATATATAATATTTAATGACCGCTATAGGCTTCTTACAAGAATTGTTGTGGTATATTTTTTTTTTAAGATATTTACACATATGCATGTTGTTCCCTATTACTGTGGCCATGAGACATATTCTGTCCTTTGTGACAGAAAAGGACAGACAAACCAAAGGACACACAAACCAAACAGTTTCCCCTTTTGTCTGCTCTTCTTCATCATTACCAAGGCCCTTTTTTCTTTTCTGTGCAGGGCTGCTCAGGCAATTACAAAAGCATTGAGGCTTGGCCTGGCTTGTATAATTTGTGTGGAATTTTGGTCAGTGCCACTTCCGTGTGAGAGCAGCCGCAATGCTCAGTGTTCTAGACTTTTTTAAGCAGTCTTTTTTGATCAAACCAGAACTAATTTTCCAAGGAGATTGGCTGGAATATAATGTTCCATATACATGTCAGAACTTGAGAACTTCCCCTTAGCACACCAGCAACTCTTGTTCTTGGTTTACCAATATCTATGTGTATACATGCTCCCTTCCCACATATTCTGAAATTTTGGACTCTGCACGGGTGTGGAATGCTAGACATCTCCCAGCCCAATCCCTCCTGCACCCTTGTCTTTATCACTCCACAATCACCACTGTTTTTTTTCTCCTCTATCCTAAGTGCACTAGTTTATTCCTGTGCGGCTGTAGTTAATAGTGCTTGTCCTATTGCTTCCTCTTTCCTGTGATCTCCTATATTAGGAATAGGGAATGTATTGTGGAAGAGCTATGTGGGTCAAGTGCAGCTTCTTGTACTGCATCATGGCTGCATTTGCATAAAGTTGAATTGGGCTTTCTGGAGAAATCCACAAGCCAGGATTGACTCAATTTATATCTGCAGTATAGTTGGACTGGGTTCTCTTGATTTTTTTCACTTGTGTTAGGCACAGATCTTTGTCCATCACATATACCAGAAACAAGAAATGAGTCTCCTCTCTCTACTACTGGTTATTATTATGGGATAATGGGGATAGAAAGTCTATTTTTAATGAACAGAATTCTTATTTGCTTATATTACTTTTTAATACTTTTATTTATATATATATATATATATATATATATATATATGTATAATTATTTTTTTTAAAGAGAAGTCACCATGTTATATAATATATGCAGCTAAATCAGTATTTTGATGGATGGGCTTATGACAAAAGCATTAGGGTTCATTTTTAATTTGATTTAGGAAAACAAAAGCTGGGATCTAATGGTTCTTCTCCCGCCAAACTCATTTGTTATGGATCAACAAACTAATTCTCTCGCACTCCATATGATGTGGTTGCATACCAGACATTTCACTTGACTTCATGTCTTTTCTTAGATTATTAGTTTAAGTAAGTAACAAACTAAGACCAAAGGGAAGACATTGATCATTTTGATTATTTTCCCTTGCATACTAAATGAAAGGAAATACTTATGTACTTTAGACCGATGTACAGCAATAGCACTCACTGCATTAGGAAGTACACATTCACTATGTTCAGATGTCACGCATTGATGCATCTTTAAAGTTGGCCAGCTAACTTGCGATATTTAGAGAGTACTACATTATTTCTTATGCTTAAAGGTCATACATCAACTTATAAATACCCAAACCTTAATCGAGGCTCCTTGTGCCATTGAAAGGGCTTACATACATTTACATTGTGTGCCTGGGCTACAGGTGTGAAAGTCCATTGTGTTTAATTATTTACCACGCAGCAGACATTTCCCATCTCTTCTCCCTTACACTTACTGAAAATCTACCAACCCACTCTCTTGCCTTGAAAAATAAAGATACAACAGTTGATATCTCTTTGGCCAGAATAGACCTCATTACATTTTTTGCAAGTCTGTTCTTTACGCTTTAAAAAAAAAAGTTCAACGTCCAGATGAAAACAAATTTGAAGAAAATCTATGTACACACAGATGTGCTGAAATAACCGAAAAAGACTGTAATATGTATGCCAGACAAGGAGTTCATAACTTTTCAAAAAATTACAACAAAAGGAAATGTAGACACTCCCACTGATCACACTATTATTCCGACGTGCCTACAGTTTGTCAGTGGAGCATTAACAAACTCAACATAAACTGCTGCACCCACAAAACAAGATGCAACATTTTTGTAGTTGCTCTAAGTTGCTAAATAGGGTATTTTCAAACTTTTTTTTATTTCTCAGGGAATAATCCATGATTCATGAGATAATTCAGGTTTATTTAAGTTTTTTTTAAGATGTATATGAACATTGGTGAGTGTCCAAATACAATCCATATGAACCAGATTTGGCTTTTACAGATCCAAAAACACTATATCACTGTTGGAGACTATGAGTTTGATATTGGATTATTCATAGAATGAAATGGTATCTTTGGGCATTGACGGTGGAATGCGCTTTAATTAGTACCATTCTGGTTCAAAAGAGAATCAACTAGTGCTGCATGAAGGCTAAAACAATATTTTTCAACCGATTTGCTTATATCCCAACAATCAAGACCTACACATACAGAATTATAATCTGATGATGAGGCCAGATTTGAGACGTGCTTCATCATCTGGGTCTCTTTATTTGTAATTGCAATTACGAAGTTTTATAACAGATTATACAATCTGAATAGATGATATATATATCTTGCTTTATCATTCAGAGAAACATGTGATCATTGGATGGGTTGAAAAAAAGTGACGATTGGCTTGGATTCAGCTTTCGGTGTCTCTTATCTTTCTTCCGGCGTCCTGCCATATGATATTGTTTGAAGGTTGTCTGGGTGATCAGAACTTGATGTGTCTGTGATGTGTTCACAAGTCTACTGTTTTACCTGCCCAATGTGATCAGAACACGCCAGATTCATGTTAATCACTTATAAATAGGCCCCTTGACTTACGATCCCACCAGAAATTACATTAAAAGAATAAAAATTACTTTTTTCTCTTACTGATAGTACAGACATTAGAATTTTGGTTTAACCTTGACAAGTCTTTCATTTCATTAGAGGGTACTGTGTCTGAAGTATGTGGGGACACTCTCATATACACATAGACACAACGCAATGCAAGCTCACTAGATTTCCACTCGACCTCAGGCACACAAATTAGAATTCACCCAGCAAAGTCCCACTATCATAGTCATGTTTAATTCAGTGTGCGTGTGCGTGTGCGTGTGCGTGTGCGTGTGTGTGTTGAAGGTGAAGTAGACGGAGTGGGTGAGTGAAAGAATAGAGTTAAAGTCACTAACTCAACCATCTGCTGTGACATACTGTACATCTCTCCTACTCACTTTGTTGAGATGTATTGATGCCTTCAAAAGTATTTGCACCCTTTTAAAACATAATAATAATAATAATAATACATTTAATTTATAATGCACTTTACATTTGGATCAAATCTCAAAGTGCTAAACATGACATGACAAAATACATGACAAAATACAAAAACTTTCTTTATTGTCTAAGCACATGGTCTTTAATTTAGATTATTCACAACAATCTAAACTTTAACTCAAGTCACAAAATAATAATGGCCCCGGCTAATTGTTACATCCCTTCTCCAAAATGCTCATTTTAATTTAATTTAATTCTAAATTCTGCAAAAAACGTTACATCATCAAGACTTTATCATCTTAAGGATCTGCAAAGACCTACATCTGGCCTATGTTACGTTATGCAAAAAATAAATGTTGTCTTCACAAGAGAACACTTCAGAGAGCTGCACAAATCTGGTAATGAGCACAAGAAGATCTCTCAATGGGATAGGGGGATGTTATCCCAAACAACACTGGAAGAGGATGTGGTTGCAAACTGACCCCACTTACTGGGATGTGAGAGGATGGTTTGACTGGCAAATACTCTCAACGGATTAAAGCTAGAAACTCACAGAGGTTAGTGAAATCTTGAGGTCAGAAAGTTTCTTTAACAAACATCAAATGGCCCATACACTTACACAAGCCTATTTGGGAGACTAGCAAGAGAAAAGCCTCTGCCGTCATCCACACAGAAGCTAAAGCCCCTCGAGTTGACCCAACACCTATGGGATATTCAATTGAACAAGGTCAAAGCTGTTTTTAAGTCTGCTAGTTCTTGTTTTCAGACACCTGTAGCGTCTCGCTGAAGGCAACGGTTCAAAGAAAGGGTGGCCTGGATGGGAACAGTCCTGTGTGTTTTTCTTGGCTCGAGAGAGGAACCTAGCATTTGCAATTTCTCCCATTGATGGGAGAGCACATCCTATGATTTTTTTGTTCTGTGTTGATTACACTCTGCATGTCCTTTTTGTCTGCTGCTAATCATCTGGCGTACCATCCTGCCACACAATATACCAGGATACTCTCTATGGTGGAACGATAGAAAAGCACAAGCAGCTGTTCACACAGGGTGCTCTTTTTAAGGAGCTTTGGTAAGGGCAGTCACGACGGAGCTTTTTTAACTGCAGCCATGGTGTTTCCAGACCAGGTGAGTCTGTTTGAGATAAGGGTTCCTAGGAATTTGAAGCTGTGAGCCCTCTACCTACTCTCCGTTGATAATCAGAAGGAGTGGGTCAGTACTGCACTTCCTAAAATGTGCGATGAGTTATTTGATTTGTTTGATGTTTAATGTCAAAGTGTTCTCTGTGGGTACCTCTGCTCTGTAGGCTGTCGTATCTCCTTCCGATATGAGTCTCATCACCGCGGTGTCATCTGTAAACTTAATAAGGAAGTTAGTGGGGTTGGTGGGGGTGCAGTCATTGGTGTATAGTTAATACAGTATGGGGCTCAACGGGTAGCTCTGTGGGGATCCGGTGCTGAGTGTGAGGATGGAGGAAAGGTTGTGTCCTAGCTTGAATGTTTGGGGCTGGTTGGTACGGAAGTCCATGATCCAACAGCAGATGTGGGAGGAGAGGCCAAGGACAAACAAATTTCTGATGAGGATGTTTGGTATAATGGTGTAAAACGCAGACTTTTAGTCAATGAAAAGCATCCTCATATAGCTTCCACTGTGATCCAGATGGTCTGATGATCCTCTATGGATCTGTTCACTCTATTCGCAAATTGGTGTGGATCCAGCGTCCGTGGGAGGCAGTTTTTGATGTGCCTCAACAAACCAATTTCTCAAAGTACTTCATAATAATCTGTGTACGCGCAGCAGTTCTTTAGTAATTTAGACTGTCAGGGAGTGGCTTTTTTGGGACAGGGATGATAGTGGATGTCTTCAGGCAGGATGGAATGACGGCTTGCAGGACGGATAAATTAAAGATTAGTTAGTTAGTTAATTAGTTAATTATATAGTGAACAAGCTGAAAGCTGATCGGCACATTTTTTGATTGCTTTTTGAGGTACCCTTTAAGGGCCAGCCGCCTTCCTTAGGTTCACTGATCTAAGGATTCGCCACAAATCAAACTCCTGTACAGTGAATTGTTGGTCGTAGTTGAAGACAACGTGTCCCAGGTTGGTCGTTTTGCCTAAAAGCGAGCAAAGAAACAATTCAGCTCCTCTGCTAGCGAGGCCTCCATGTTGGTAGGTGTGGATTTGCTGGCCCCTTAGGGTTGGTGATGCGCTTTATCCCCTGTCAAGCACACCTTGGGTCACAGTCCTTGAAGTGGTCCTCAATTCTCCTTCTATAGCCACCTTTTGCCTCCCTGATTCCCTTTTCAGGTCAGCTCTAGCTACACTGAATTGGGTCCTGTCCCCATACCTAAAAGCATTGTCCCAGGACTTGAGGATTGTTTGGACTGCATGATTCATCCAGGGTTTCTGGTTAGGGTAAACCCTGACTTTTTCATTCACAGTGACAGTGTCCACACAGGCAGTGATGTAAAACATTACAGTTTGGTTGTACTCCTCCACGTCGTCTTGTGCAAAATTGTCCCATTAGGTGTGAATAAAGCATGCCTGCATGCCGCCGGGCCAGGTTGTGTGATGTTTTTATGCTGGGCCTTGTTCTCCTCCTTAGGGGTGTAAAAGTTGGGAGAAGGACTAGTGAGAGATGGTCTCACGTCCAAGACGTGGAAAGGGCCATGCAGTATATGCATGCTTAATGTTTGAGTATACACGGTTTAATGTATTTGGACCCCTGGTGGCTCTTTTTACATGTTGTGGGAATTCAGGTAAAACAGACTTTAAGCATGCTTGGTTAAAATCCCCAGCTTTGATATGGACCCCATCAGGATATACCTGCTGCTGTTTATTTACGCTGTGTTAACGTTAGATAAAGGCAATATAGACAGCCATGACATCACCACTCTTAGTTCTTTGTCAATAAAGAGGTCTACATTTCACTGACGGGGCCTCTATGCGTGGTGAACAGTGACTATGTATAATTCTGCTGTTTGAACACCAGTCATTTATGTACATATAAACAAAGTCCGCCCCCTCGGTTTTTACGGGAGTCCTTTCTGCGGTTCTGTCGGTGGATAATACGACATTTTAGCTGTACCGCGGTGTCGGGAATAGCTTAATGAAGCCATGGCTCAGTGATTGCCAATCCCGCACACTGTTCATCCTCGCTAGCTGCAGTTCCATCTCGCCCATTTATTGACACTGGACCTGGCATTGGAGAGGAATATGCTAGGTAGCAGTGGTTTGCGTGGTTGTTTCCCTTAGCCTAGCAAGTAGGCCCTCTCTGCAGCGCAGCTTCTGCCTCCGTCTCTGTTGCTCTGCGGACCTTGACAACGATCCATGGAGAGCCAGGTAGTCTTGCTATGTCCGTTGGGAGTATAACAGCAAAGTCAAGAGTGAAAAGTCACTCAAGTAGTTCTCTATACTTCTTAACCCCTTGGATTATTGGAAGATGAGCCTCACCAGAATTACCTGTACATACCCCAAATAAATAAAAATTCATAAGACAACTCTTGAACAATCAGGAATATTTCTATTTTCCGTCTACGGACAGATAAGACCTAAAATTATTTATTCTTATTGGCTGTGAGATTGGTCTTTTACAATGTCTGAGTGATTTGTGACTACAAGTTAAAATTTATCTTCTCAACTGATTCTTTTGTAGAACTATATATTTTTCTAGACAGTGTTTGTGAGCTAAATGGGGGTTTCAGCCCTAGAGAGGGAATCTGTCTACAAAAGACTACTTTTATCCACTAAAGGAGTTTTATTTCCGTATGGAGTATAACTGGGTGAATGAAGTCTCTAAAAGCTTGACAGACAAGTGCTCAGGTCATGTAACTTCAGAAAAGTCGACTGATGCTTGCATAAGTGGTCCTTTTTAAAGGATTACAATTTCCTTGATGTAGTCACCAAACTAAAATCTGTTAAATTGCAAAAATAACTACGAATCCTCACCCTTATTTTTGGAGGGAAAGTTAAATCAAACAATGGATAAAAAAGCTGAAATTAATGGAATACTCAACATCTCAAAAGTGTTTTTTTTCTCCCAATATATCTCAGCACTAGGATGCAATCTAACCTCTATATCTTAAACACTTTAGGTGATGACGAAACACAGAGTAGTGTTAGGTGAAGGAGCGATCACGGGCGCGCTTGTTGTCTCAACTGTGTCATAGCAGTGTAACATGCAGATTAAAATCTTATACTACGAGGAATATGCTCGTTGAATTACTAAATGACCTATTAACTTATTTTCCTTAATCTACCAGTTTCTTTTTGCTTAGTCTAAACATGCCCCAGATATCTCTGTGTCCTAAAAACACAGAAATCAAAATGACAATGTTTTTTTACCATGAGTAATATAAGCGGAAGCATATGGATTTCCCTGCATTTCCGGTCATCTCTTAAGTCTTCAAAACTTTGATTTAGGTTTGACAATTAGCCAATGTTTTCTATTGATAGGTCTCAATTTTTGTTTTTGATATAATCTTAATCACACATACAGGAGTATGTCTGTTTTTTTATTAGTTCCAGCTGTGTTTATGTTAAGAGTGTGTTCAAAGATTGATAATGTAACTATTCCAATTAAATTACAGTACTCATATCATCATAGTTCAAACCATTTATAAAAAAAACGAATTATCCTGTGTATGTTTTTGATATCAATCAAAGGAAAAGTGCAGTAGTATGTAAAATGATTGAATATTATTCAATGAATTTGTTTGCATGATTTCTTAATTTCAGGGTTCTACACTAATGTTTTGTTTTTTGCCAGAGATGTGAGTCAGAAATCTAGTTTCCTGAAGTTAAATTTGCTTACCCCCTTTCTTAGTGGCTCGATTATTCAATGGTTATCAAATAATATACAAAAATATTAATTTAATTGTCATGTTTAATCCATATTATAGGAAACTGCAAAAGGCACAAATGGAGTTTCGCCCTCATCCAATAACCCTTCTCAATTAAATTCCTGTTCTTTAATTTCAGGATTAAGGAATCGATCATACCTCGTAAATGCCTTCTTCAAAACCTTTTTCTAACTACTACTCAAGGAGTACTGCACAACTGCAAGGAGATAATTATTATATTTTTAAATGGTTCATTGCTCCAACATTTCAGGCTGCACTTCAGTATGAAACCTTTAGAGACTCATTTACTCCCAGTTTGACAAAGGATCGATATGAGACACTTGAACCCTAAAAGGAATTCCCGAGAAACGAAGAAGAATATTTTCTTTCTATAAACTCTTTTGGCTTTAAAACTGCAAATAGTGCCCATTGAAGCCATTATTGATTCATTTCGAGTTTTGTGATTAACAGGAAGATTACATTTGCCTTGAAACATAAGACATTCCAGGGAACCCTGAAAAGACCTTGATGGGTCCCCAATTACTTTCACTTCAGCCAATTCGGATACATACATATATGTGAACCTCGGATGCACACGTGAAAGACCTGCATTGAAAATGTTTAGGTTTTTTCCAAAGTCTTGGAGAAAAACGTTCCACACGCTGAGACTTTGGATTAAAATTTGTAAAATGTATTCAATAATCAAATAAAAACTGCAAATGCAAGATTCAATCCTGAGTCACGAATCACTCCTGAGTTTGAGGTTGACAACCATAAATAATTGACTAACCTGTATGACATGTTAATTGTATCAAGAAAAGCCTCATTCTCATTCTTTGATAATGTGTGCAGCTTCTATATTTCCTGTAAGGAAATCAACTGAGTCTCAAAGAAAGTGAATTTTTGTCACAACCTTGAAATACAGAAAATCAGCGACACTTACTGTTGTATAGGAGATGACAAATTTGGTTTTAAAATGATTCTGTTGGTCGATTGGTTGGCAGGTCACTCAAGGGGACTGTGAAAAAACTACTGAATAGCTAGCTATGTAATTTGGAGGGAATATAGGTTTTGGTCCAAAAATAAATAGCATTAAATTGTGTTAGGGATATTGTTTTTAGCATTGCAACATATTGAAAGTTTTCTTCAAATCGTCAGGTTATTATTCATGGCTCTAGATACAAGGAAAAAGTATCAGGTATATTTAGGGAGTTGGTATCTATGTATGTCTGCATTTTGATTACCACCACAGTAACCATAAATTATGCTTACAAGGATATGTGTTTGTGATAAGTCATGATTGAACTAAGAGGAGACTGCTGGGCCTTGGCAGAGGTATGCATTTAGTTTAGTTACTTCTACTCTTCCCAGGATTATGCTTCCTAGAGGTTAAGAAACAGTTAATACAGGTAATGTATTTTATTAACAATAAGATCAAATGTTGTTCCACTGGGATTTTCCTGCCTTATCTCCTGATTTAGAGTGCAGGATTCCTTCCTGAACTTTGTCCTGATTGTGTTTTTTGACAGACCTACAGTTTCCTTTTGTTCAGTATAGAAGCTGACCTTTATATATTAAACGCCCTAAACATTCCCACAATGACTGGTATCACATTATCTTCACGGTGTGCCTTGGTACATTCATTTTATTATAGTCTGGGCCAGCTCATTGTAAGGAGTAAAATGTTGTTGAATGGGATGAGATATTGTTGAAACTTTTCCACTAGTCTAAAGTACATTTATTTGGGGAGCATTGATGCATACAAGCTTATGGAAATGCCTCTCCTCGCCAATCTATTTCTTATCAGTCAGTTAATCCAAACCTGATTGTGGAGGGAGTCTAACACACAAAGATTTATACCCACACAGCACTGCAGAGGACCTACTGTAACAGCAGTTACCCACAGTCTTGAGAAATGGTAGTGTAAACAAATATTTTTACATTTTTGCAGTGCTTACATATCACAATGCCAACTAGAGCTGCCAGTACCAACCACACACATGCGTAGACACATGCAAGTATTTACAATTAGATAAATGTAGTGATACTTGACCACAAATTGTTCCAGCACCTGGAGAACTTATTGTTGAGTGAATGAGAAACCTTACAACACCTACATAAGAGCATGCAAGTCATGGCCTCAACCTACCATAAGGATTGCAGCTATATGGGGTTTCAGCAAATGCATTATGGTTCAGCTCCAACAAGCACAGGCTTTTTACTGACATAATGTGGGTCAACAGAAGGTGTTTAATTGTTGCTGGATTTTAGAGGATTCTTTTTCATCCTCTAACCAGTTATTTTCATGCCCCCACTAAATGGCATATACGATTACCCTTCTGTATATTTTTAAGATGTTTGGTCAGTTTTTTAGCATATTTAGGATGACTTATCAGGGGTTCGGATTTGTTGTGCTTCCGGCCTCTCTCTTCCTGATCCATATTCAAAGAGTCAGATGCTTTTCCTTATTTGCCTGCAGGGCTTTTATTAACAAATTTACAGACTTCTGTTGGCCATATTTTTCCTCATTCATACATATTCTGATGCATGTTGTTTTGATGTGTCCATCCATCAAACTCATTCTCGTAAAAGCTATATCTCAGGAATGCCCAAGGGAATTTCTTTGCATTTTGCATAAACATTCATCTTAATCCAAGAATAAGCTGATTAGAATCTGGTGGACAAGGGCACTGCTGCCTCAATCAATATAGATTTAATACAATCAAAATATGACACTTGATTTAAAAAGGGCAGTGGTCAATGGATTCATCAAAATGGCAATGAAATACAATTTTGCCAGTCACGCAAAAACACACCAAAAATTGAGTGTGTGGCAACATTTTATCATAAAGAAGATAAAATAGTAAGGTGCAATTGATAAGAACATGGCAGTGTGCACATGTTGGGAGTCTGAAGTGAAATTTGCCGGTAGAATATCAATTTGTCCTCTCATAACTCTATTTAAGCGTTAAAATTTTTGATGTGTTACGAGTCAAGGATTAGATGAGCCCATTGTACACAGTGGTTGCATATTCTTTTATTCTTTACTTGTTGACACAAAACAATGGCATATTGTGGGAAATGATGGTGTTGGGATACAGTGTGATTTAGTATATTTTTCAAGCAGCTATTTGTAAACTATGGAATAACATGGCAATAATAATCATGTTACATGGTCCTTGATCTGATCATCTCGATGGTGATCGGCTCCTGTATCTCACGCTGTCTTTTAGATCTTTTTGGATGATTTAATTTTTCTTCATGTTTGTCGCTAACAACTACAACTTGCAAAAGTCTTTAGTTTGTGGGCTGCACATAAAAAACAGTGTCAAACCTTCACACTGCTTTCATGTCTCTCCACCTCATTCATGTAAAGATGTCTGATTTGTCTCTGTCACTGCCTCTACTGCATCACAAAGACTTAGCAGCCACAGATCCTCTTGCACTCCATAAATGCGCATGTTGCAGAACTTGTATGAGATTCAGGAAGTTGTCCTGTCTTGAATAGATTATTTATATAGGAAACCGATTGGATACCTTGGAGGGAAAATACTAAAAACTGCCCACAGACAAAGATATCTACAAACAAAGTTGGCTGTATATGATTTAATGAATCCTATTCTATTCTTCAGTCTTACACAGTTGTTCACACTGTTGAATTTGGTGATCGGATCAATGCACTTAGAGGTCTGCAGGACTCTGAGAAAGGAAATAATTATCTGTATAACAACATCAACTTTGTACCACAAGACCAAGACTAAAAGTTATCACAAGTCTCAAATCTGCAGAGCTGAGTAAAAGAGTATCAGACCATAAACATGACTCGTATGATACATTGATAAAAATGGCTACGGTTGTGTTGATTCAGAACCCACATGTTATTAGTCCTTTATTTATAACTAACTCACATTTCTAACTTGTGTAAGCCAGTTATTATTTGAGAAAGAGATCTGAAACAGTATTACACAGAATACAGTATTTTTGTTGAAGTATTTTTTTGTATTTGTTTTTTACTATACATGAAGCATTTCCTCTATTTTCTCTGCATGTAATGACAAATCACAAATTTTGAATATATTTTATTATGTTTTGCAATTCGATTAAAAGTAACAAAAAGTATCATATAATAAAATTCTACTCAATACCCAACCCTAGTTCACACTATTTATCCTACTTTACCAACACAGTGTCGAGGTATACCATGTGCTTTGTTGAGTACATGTTGTGTGTGTTTATTATCCCTCTCTGAGCTTATACAGCTAAGCTGCTAAGTACGTTCATTGTTCTGCTGCTATCACATCATCTCATCTACCTAGAGATTATCTTTAATGAGGTACCAGGTCAGTCTCCTCCAGGCAAGTGCACACGATTTGTCTTTTGAGAGGGCCTTAATATGCAGACATCAGCTGCTTTTCTTCACATATTGTTTATGAGCAGGTGCACGGTGAATACCTAAACACCGCACCCTATGTCTCCTGTCCAGACTGAGATAAATATAGATATGCTTTAAATAAAATTTGGATTGATACAAATTCTCACTTACTACCACACCTTCAGTTCTAATGAGCTGGACTATTGTGTCACAGCTCCACTGTAATGTTGCAGCTTCAACCTGTTCAGCTCTGCTTTGGAAATTGCCCTCTTTATGTGTGCCCAATCAGTAGGAACCACTTTTCATCAAATGGGGACACACCAAGTTGGTTGGCCTGAGAAAGATTCCATGCGCTGCTCCCATCTAGCCTATTTGTTGTAGCTCAAACATGAGCAACAGCATGCTGGTTAAGGTCTTAAAGACCCACAGTTATGACAACCCAAAGTTTGTGTTCCTCTCTGTTTTACTGTTTTTAAGTTGTTTTAATGCTGCAGCTAAAATTTTATTTCAAAGAGGGGACATTGAGTAAAGTGCCATAGAGGAGAGGACAACATTCTGATGTGTGAAAGGTGAGAGTTGAAGAGACAAAAAGAAAAGGCGAAAGACAGTGAAAGAGAAAGCGAACCCAGCAGCTAGCCTGATTTATTGATGGACATTTGGTATCCAGAAACTTCCTCTAAGAAAGGATGCCAGTTAAGAAAGAAAGAAAAATTGTGTGTACATGTATATGTATATATATGTATAGGTATATGTATATATATCTGTATATGTGTATATGTATATATATGTATATGTGTATATATATATATGTATATGTGTATATATGTATATGTATATATATATATATGTGTATATGTATATGTATATATATATGTGTATATATATATATGTATGTATACATATATGTGTGTATATATATTAATCCTTAACTTTAAAAGGGAATCTTTAGATCCATAATAATTGATAATACCTAGATAATAATTTTCTAGGTTTAAGTCTTCATCAAAATTCTGTAGACACTCTATTTTTCAATATCAATATTAAAATTCTCATGCTCTGTTTATTCATTCTTAATCTGTATGTAGTGATCCCTCAGAATAATCTGTAGTCCTTCACTATCTTTTTTTAACTGACAGTTGACTCTTGTGGTGAACCTTTGTATGACGTCTATAACTTATCAAGCTTTAAATATGAAGATTCTTATTTATCTATATGCTTTGTTGAATCTACAGACTCTATAGATGAAACTAAGGTTCTTATTTCTTAAGGGTCTTTATTTCTTTTCTTTTTTTTTGTCCAATGAGTATCCTTGGGTCTCTTGTAGGCGCTTCATAAGTTTAAGTTTTTATTTTTATTATTTAATCTATAGATTCTTAGATTCTTAGATTCTTAGATTCTTACCTTAAGATCAAACTCCTGAATTTTCTGAGGTCTGTAAACCATTTTCTCTACTTGGGACTACAAACCCTCGTCACTGATATATAAACACTTGGCCTTAACCTATGCCAATGACAATTGTCATCTTAAACTTTGATCTCATCCAGAAACTGTAGACTTTTTTTAATTTGTGGACCTGAACAGATGTTTTTAAGATCTGTGGATAATCTTTCTAACCTCAGTTGGAATCTGTAGACCCCTAACTTCTAGACCCAAGTATTCATGTCTGTAATTTGATAATAAGGTTAAGTGTTTGTGCAATGACCCTCATTCAGTTGGAGGTGGTGTTGCTGGCTTGTGGCCTTGTGATGGAGATTAGGGCAGATTTAGATCACGGCTTACAGAGAAGATGGAGCCAGGTACTGTATGTTAGAAAGCAGTCAGCTGACATACAAATTCTTTTTTTTTCTATGATTCTTTCTGTCAGTAGAGATTATAGTGCAAAGTGGTATGTCCGAGGTATTTGCTTTTCAAGTGGCTCCTGGGAAAAGTTCATAGAAACTAGAATGATTGGAAAAGAAAACATATACAATTGGAAAAATAACAGATAGATAGTTATAAGGAATCTTTTACTAGTTAAACTAAGTAGAGTATAATAAATTTTCAGGGAAAACCAACAGATGCCGAAATGGAGCTCACATTGAATAATATGGTTCCATAAATTGCAAGGCCCCTTTTCACCCCACAAATCAATGTTTGCAGGTGACGGAGGTATTGTCAAAAAGAAATGTCTTAATCTTCTGAGACAATCTCAGGCCGTGAGCGAGGCTGCCCCCGTCCCATTTAGATGCAGAACGTGAAGCCAAAGAAAGACCAACGCAAACTGCAGCTGGCTTTCCAGGATTCCTAATTAACAGCTTTGTTGAATAAATTATGAAGTTGTTGGTTTCTACTTTGCTAAACGACTATTACTGCAGTGTTAGCAAAGGATGGAGACATATCTGAAAATGTTCAATATAGATGTGTTTCATTACAGAGCAATAAGGAAGTAATAACCTGTTAATGTTTACTGTGCTAATAAAATGCAGCCAACTTGAAAGGAACTGAGTTCAGAGTCACTATAGAATCCTCGCCTATCCTATGTCTTGAAATGAGATCATGTCTGATACTTTAAAATCCTGGCATTCTCTTGAAGTCTCTCTGCCACAGAAAGTTGAGCGAGCAAAACCTCAACAGCGAGAGATTGTTTGCCAGATGCCAAAAACATCTGGCAAACAAAATTTGTATGTAGAAGTCCTCTGCTAAGTGGGTTTCCTAAGTTATAAGGAAGCCACAAATTGATTATGTGAACTCTGTCATTATGGAATTAACCATAAGGGCAAAATAACAATCTCTTACGATATAAGCATCTAAGTGGCAAAAGACATGTTTTTAAAATCAGAAATTCTCAACAGGACAAATGTTCAAACAACTTTATTAATCCCTTTGGGTAAATTGATTTGAAGCAGCCCGTACACAAGATAATACAAGATACATATATAGTAAGTACAATAAAAATGTACAGGGGAGCTGAATAAATCTTTGGATGAGATGGATAAAAATGCTGACATAGATAACGAGTAATTTACCTTCAAAAAATGTATTGTTCGTTGGATTGCAGAGGGAATGAATGCCGTACGGGTTAGTTTTACATGAAGATAAAAAAATAACAACGCCCTGGTGGAAACGAGGAAAATTCACCCGAAAGACCTTGGTCAAAAGGCAGAAGAGTTTACCGGGGGATTTGTTGGTTGCAGAAAGTATGCAGATCTCTCTGTTTCCCCACGATATATTTACTCAGACTGCTTTTGTCTCTGACAGTGAAGCTGTGAAACCAACAGTTAAAAGGAAAACACATTAAATTGTCATACATTATTGTCTCATGTTCTTTATTTCTCTGTTATTTTAGACATAATTAGCTATACAGCATTCACCACAATGAAATCTGCAAAGGTAGCTCAGAATCCCCATTATGCCATAACACCTGAAAAGCAAGAGTCCCATAATCGTTTGACCCTGATAATATGACTACCTGATGTCTTGTCGACATCACATTGGTATCCTTTTAATGTGATAGTTGCTCAAGAAACAATCTTTCTTTAGGATCTGGCGCTAAAATGTAATGATCCCTTCCGAGGTACATGACCCACTCATCCACACAATGTCATGGTAATCCATCAAGTAATTTATGAATGGCTGATACAAAACAATCCAAAAAGCAAATCATATCTTGCAAAATTAAATAAAAGGAGAAACTGGGTAAACTTAAACTGGCTCTTCCTTCGACATGACCAACCTTTTTTTCATCAAAATCTTTCAGATAGTTAATGTGTAAGCTCCATCTCCCAATGTCAAACTGAATTCCTGACTCATCCCCCTTATTGTATCTGCTCTAAAATTTAGTTCTACCCTTCTATTTACCCACCCATCGCATGTAATTTCAAAACAATCCATCAAGTTGTTTTTGTGTAATCTTGCTGTGAGACAAATGCCAGCAAAGTATAACCTATCTGATGGAAGTTATGTGACAACAAAATATAACAATTTTGCCAAACAAAGCAGTACAATAACTAAATGGGAGCAAAGATAGTCTGTTATTTGACTGTTTCTGTGTTTGTCCGTGTCTTTTCCAGCTGAAGATCTCTTTCAATGAGTCCAGTCTGCAGAGTACATACGAATATCCAGCAGAGAGCAGTGTTTTGGACAGTGGAGAGGAGGACGAGGATGAAAAACGAGACGAGATGGTTTCAGACGAACAGCCAAGCATGGTGGGACGCATCCACATCCCTCGACCCAGTTTCAGCAGCTCACCCACGCACACCACCAACAGTAATGGTGAGACATTGTGACTCGAAATGTAGAGGAGACAAATGTTTTTCGTTGAAACATCTCAGCAGCTCCTGGCCACATTCCGATGAAATTTGGCCACTCAATGTCACCTTTGATACCCATGCCCTAAAACGATTAATGCGCTAACGTTGTTACTATAACATCAAAAGTTCTGCTTTCAGCACCATACAATATCATTTCTATATTTAATTAAACAATGACAATAACTGGGAGACAGTAACAGTTTACCAGTTAAAAGTAACTGTTGTGCAAACTCTGAGTTGTCTTGTGTCTCTGCGTTTTTAAATTGTTATTTTAATGAATTTTGAATATCAATTTTGAAAAGCATTGGTTTATTCCATTTTAAAATTTCCTTTCTTGGTTATTATTTTCAAAAATACCTTTACAGGTTTCTACCAAAATTATACACATTTTATATTTTTTGTTTGATTGTCTTTACTTGTTTATCACATATGGGTGTGAAATGAAATGAAATAAAATGAATGGGAAATCTATTCACTGGACAAATTCATGCTACTTTGAAGATGAACCCATTTCATCTGGGACACAAGTTTTCCTCTATTGAATGAAGTAAATGTATGTCAGGCAATTAAATCTATGATTTTTATTAAAAATCTAATTAAAAGCAAGAGTAAGTAAAAGAGATTTTCTGAAATTGCTATATCAGGGTGGATTATTAATGTGCTTGGAGTGCCATAGTGCTATGCTGTTTATGAAATGAAATATAGGGAAATGTGTCTTTTTCTCTCTTGTATTGATCAGAATGTTATTTAAGTTCATTAAGATTGTAGCATCATGTAGTGAAATTGCAGCAGGCACAATGATTTTAATTAGAAAACACAGCTATGGTTAATTTCTGTGGACAAGCATGTATGCATAGAGTGTTGAACTCAACCAAGGCATAGTTTCGTGAATATTTCAAATGGAATCCTTGAGTTGCTGCTCCACTTTGGTTTTAGAAAAACATTAGAGACTTGAGGATTATCTGTATAATTATTGTAACAATATTTTTCTCATATCTTTTTATGCAGTGGCCCATCTTCAATTACTGTCTTGCCATCCTTTCTGTAGCATTTTAAATGTGCTTATGTAGTCAGCCATAATTCCTCTTTTAAATGAATGTACTTTTAAGCACAAGGGGTTGAACAATTATAAAGATTGCAGGGACCTCTAATGGACAGGTTGTGAACTACATAGAACAAAATGGTGGCATAAATAACTACTGGCTGTGAATATTGGTAAAACACATATACTGTATATAAAAATAAAAAATAATTTAACAGGAAAAAAAAATAGTTATATTTTAATAACACAGTGTCTTTTTTATTGTCTACAGACCTGTCCAACTACATTCCCAAGCACTCGGTGGATTTCAACGCCTGGCATGAGCACAAACGGGACGAAAGTGTTTACCAGGAGGATACTGCTTCCCAACCGACACAAATGACAGAGGAAGTTATGGTGAGAGAGTGGAACTCTTCCATGCATTAAAGCTGAAACTTAAATTATTTTTGTCTTTTGAGTCGAGCACCAGCGGCGATCTCCACTAACAGTCTCTTACATCATCCATCATCGACTGTCTTAATTTTATACACACATACATATATATTAAAATAAGGTACATCACCAGTTCAGACATAAATGTGACATTTCCAAATGTCTGCACATAGTCATAAAGAAATTAAGAATGATTTGGAACAAAGAGAATGGGCAAATGTTACATCAGAGCAGAAGGAACCAACAACTGTTTGGTATTTCTTTTATAAACAGTTAATAAAATTGGCAGCAGATAGAATGAGGGACAGCAGGTTCTCATCACAGTTATGGTGGTGTAGCAATCCTTTTTCCTGACATATTTATTAATAATAACATGTGCCTTAAAGTGTTCAATTTAACCTTAAGTTTGTATGTATGTTTTGTATGTATGATGTTGAATCCTGTCAGAAATAGGGTTTATGAGAATGGAAAGGAGAATGAATGAAAGCTGCATAAGGACAGCAATTAAGAATAAAGTACCAGTCGGACGTGATTGTTTTTTTGCATAATGTTTGCATATTTCCCATTTAAGAATACTATTAACAATCCATAACAAACTCAAATCCTGACAAGATGGAAAAATCAATATAGCTTAAATGGAAATAATTTAGAATTATTAAGTTACTGTGTTTGAAGTAGACTGTAAACTCTAGCACAGGACCAATTCCTACATTTCAGCACTTAAATCACAAGTATACAATCATAAAAACAAAATCAAATGTTATATATGAAGTAATAAGTTAAGGTGGCTGCCCTTCAAGTTGCCAAATAACATTTAAGCCTTATCCTTTCTCCTCAGCTGACCCCGGCAGACAGCTCATCCCTGTCTGACTTCAGCAGTGAACCCGCTCTTTACTTCTGATCACTTGCAACAATCAGCCGTCCAGTAGCATCAGACCTGTGGGACCAGACTGCCGCCAGAGCCCAGAAAAAATCTGTAAAAGCCTGAACTTCCTCCGGCACTACACTCCAAGGTTTTTAGGGGGTCTGATTTTCTGCCAAGGAAGCACTGAACACCACATTGTTCACTCCTAACCAAAAGCAGCTGGACTGTCTTTGCCCTACGATCCTGGACAGTTGACCTGTCCAGTTTCTCTATGTCCTCACCATCACCATTTTTAACAATTGTCGAACCCGGAGAGAAGCTAGGCTTTGTCTCCTGGCTCTAAAGTGGTTTCATGTCCCTCTCAAATTCTCTGATTTGATATTTTCTTCAGGTTTTTGAGACACAAGCGAAAGAGCAGAAAGGAAGTGACAAACTCCTTATGCCACAGTGACAGATTCCAGTGTAAGCATGAATATGTGAGACGTAGCCACTTGTGTCAATCACTGGCAGACTCAAAAACAAAACATGGTGAAAGGCTTCCACGATTGTGGGGTGTTTGTTTTTGTACCTGCATGCTCTGATTTCAGCCAACAGTTTGATTGATTCACTTTTACTGTAAAGCTTCTGTATGCCTTTTAGTTTTTGTATCTTGTCCTGCAAACTATGCTGTATTGAAGCTGCTGAACATTTGGTAGAAAGGTGGCGAGCAAACATCAACTCAAACTCCCTTCTTTGTGGCAAGGGAGGCAAAATATGCATTCCAGGGAAGATTTCAGTGTATCAGCAACAGTTCTTATTTCTGATTGAATGCTAGAAGAAGTGACCTTGGCCAATAATGTCTGTATAGCTGGTGACGAAAGTCCTCACACTGTAGAATGTTCCTGTGGATTCTCTGTCAAGGTGTTTAATGTCATCAAACAACGTAAGACCGTCTTACAGGTCGTTTATAAGTTCTTGTGTATTTATTCCTACTTAAAGTTGAAGTTTGCATGTCTGAGATCTGTTTGTTTAAAAAAATACATTTGAATAATATTTACTGGTGTGAAAGGAAACCAAACCAGCCCCGGACGTTTTGGGTTTTTTTGTTTTTTTTTCAGTCGGACCTCATGTTCTTACACATTCCATAGACAAAGACGCCAGTATATTGAAGTACCGAAGGCAACAAGGATTATGATCTTTCACGATGTGGCATGTTTGTGAGAGCGAAAGCAAGGTTGTGTGTTTGAAATAATGTTTTCTTTTTTTTAAATTAAGATCGTATTATGTACAAGAATCAACCAAGTTCTCAGATGATTTCTAACTCATACTGCCAAACAATTGAAGTGTTGCTGTAATAGCCACATTTATTATTTACAGGATCAAACCATTGGCCAGTATTGTTGTACAGTTTCCACCATATCTAATAAGATGGATTTCTACTCCTGCCATGTTTTAATACATCGAATCAGATAACATTTGTTCCGGGGGAGTTTAATGACTGGAGATGTTAAGTCTTTGATGAAATTAGGAATTATGTTTTGTCTGGAGTATTGGATGTTCAATGTATTTGCACTGTCATGCTTTTAGTTTTGTTTCGCTCATCAATAGGACCAAGAACAATACGTCTAGTTGAAAAGTTTTGTTTCAAGGCTCTTACTTCTAATTACTCTTCATTTCAACAACCACTGATTGCCAGTTTAGATGGCTAAGAATTTGCAGCCCTTGTTTGCTGAAATTTTTTAGGGTATTTAAGTACTGATCATCTAAACGAATGTCTTGATTGCAACAGCTTTGCATTGAATGTTGTATGACTGGTGGCCTTGTTGCTGTAACTACACACTGTAGCCCATACTGGTCCAGGACTTTTATGTTCTGAAACAACCCCAAAATACAATGACTTATTGTCAACCAGTTGACCTGATACTTCACCTGCCAAATTACAGTAGATTTAAAGGACAATACCTCTTCCACCAACTAAGGTAGAATCACATACACTTAAAATATTGTAAGTCTTGGTGCAAACTGATCTACTGTAATTTGAACTTCTGAATGTATTTTCTTTAAGCCATAGTTGTCCATCCAATTTCATGTCACACGAGAAATCTACGCAAATGCTCTTTTTTTTTTTTAGAGCTTGAAATTTGTAGAGCACACTGAACATTAGGCCCACCATCATTTAATCATTGCAGGGTATCAATTGAGATAGTCTTAATCCTATTTTCATCCCAAAATGGTGGCTTTCTTAGAATAGAATAAACTGCTCTTTTGAAATGTTAAGAACAAGCTGCGAAAAATTGAACACTTTTTCAGGTAGAAACTTGGCAAAATTTTGCTTTAAATCTGTCTTTTCAAACTATGGATGGTAAGAGGAATGTCAATCAGAACGGACCAAGGAGTATTAAAATCACAATCGTTTTTTATTGTGATTTGCAGCACTGACTTCATATTAATCGGACATAAATCAGTGAAATTAAACTTAATTTGGTATTTATATTGAGGCATTACATAGCACATGTTTAGACTCTTTATTTTCATACCATAAAGGAATGAATGGAAGCGACTGGCTGGCTGACAAATGAATGGCTCAAAAATAGACAGCAAAGATGTGTACAAGTTGAAGTTTGAAGTTTGTCGAGGAAAAAACTTCCCAAATAAACTGGGGGTGTGCTTGAAGTTTCATTCGGCTCAGAGAAAAACTCACCTGGACCTGCTCTGGTGCTGTAGCAACATGCCTGTGGATGCATCTGCGGAATTTGCTGTTTCCTATGACCCTACTCTTTATGGGAATCTTAAGATTTCTTTCTGTGACCAAACAAAACACAGTGAATTCTAGGAACACTTTTAAATGGCAGCAAAGTTCTGTGATTGCCTACACTGGGACACAGACACACACAACAGCAGATGTGTATATGTGGCCTGGTCAGCAGATTGTGTTGGTCACACTGTAGTGACTGTAGAAATTCCATTATTTTTGCCCTCCCAACTTTCAACCCTCGTCTGTAAATCTACATCACAGCAGACATGCTTAATGTAAAGCTGTTGTCAATAATTTGGGCAAAGAAACATTGAAAAAGTGATGTCATAGATTCAAATAAATAATACTTGAAGTAATGTAAATAAGGTGTATTCATTATTTACATCCAAATGAACAGCATTTAAATGTTTCTTGATCTTAGTTGGACACTGAATATAAAATACCTGACAAAGCTCAAATTTCCAGTGGACAAAATGTGTTTTTATTCATACAAAAGCACAAACTCTATTATAAACTCTGCTCTGTTGCTCATTTTGTCAACAAGGTTGAGTCACTGGAGTGATTTGAAACACATTTATTATAATTTTGGACTTCAAATTGATCAAACATATTACAAATAAATCTAAATGCGAGTTTAGAAACTTTGCATTAAAATTAGTGCTCTTTTCTTCGAGGTTCTGTGGCTTTGCTGAGGTTTCCTGCCTCTTGCTTCAGGACGTTCAGAAGACACTGGGAACTCTCCAAGATCTATAGGAGAAGAACAGAAGTCTCAAATACCCAGTTGGTGCCCGACAAAGAATGAGTAAAAAAACTACCTAGTTCCTTGACAGCTAATGGTGTGGTGTATACTTTATAAGTAATTTAAAGAATGCACAGTCTTGTTGTCTTTTAATAAAAGCAGCTTTGGGGTGTATGTTTTCAGTGATAAGCGTGCGTGCCAGGAGTTCAACATCAGTAGGATCTGCTGAGTTGTACACAAAGAACGTGATGCTACATAACTGACTAGAAACTACAGGAAGAATAATAACTCATTAGCCTCTTAACCACAGAAATACTGAAATCTCCAATACTTGGGTAAGTATTTCTATGCAAACCCAGGCATACAAAATAATGTTTTAACTAGAGGTGACATAATGGAAAATGTATCTCATCATCAGCTATGGTCAAATCGATGCTTTAAATTATAGCTAGAAAAATAAAACAGGTAATCAAACCAAAATGCTTCCATTGACAAAAAACCATAGATTTTCCACAAAGTGGGATGGCAGTATGCACCTGTTAGGACAAAAAGAAGCCACAAAGTGAACTAGAGAGCCAGTGTGGAAATTACTATTTCAGAGGAGATCGAGATGATTACATTTTGCAATACATGTACCACAAGGGCTAATAAAACGTAAGGGGACAAAGATTTATAACAACTTAAACAATCTATGTCGTGCATCTCTGCTTCTAACATATCATTAAGCCTTGCAGTAGGTATCAGTTTGTATGTAACAAATCTACTAAATCATCTCTTTTCAAACTTTAATCACTGTGTAACTGGCTCCACTACACTAACTATTCCCCTCTCTAGTACTTTTATATGACATTCTGTCAAAATTTAGACTCCTCTCAACATTTTTTCCCTTGACTTAGTTCCCACAGTCGAACTGTGTGCTCCAGTTAAGCACAACCATAAGCAATCGATGTAACATAAACAAACTATGAAAATCCGAAACAGTTAATTGCCAAGGTAAGTCCCACTTACAATGACTTTGACCTGGTACCTCGGTGCAAAGCATGCAGTCCTAAAAATCTAAGCATTGATATAAAAAGGAGAAAAAGAAAGAAAAGGACATCTATTATGAATATAGAATATGTAACAGAAGAAGGTAACGGATGCGCAAGATATAATGTTAAGACCCATGGCCGCTCATCCATGAACGCATATACATATTCATGCTCACGTGATGCACAAATGCATACACATACATACCTACATTCATAAAAGTACAGTAGTACAGAATGTGCAAACGTTTGGTGCAATCTCCAGATGTGAGTTTCTGCATGCAGAGGCAGAAACTCCAGTCCACAACAATGTAAAGGGGGGTTCCTACGCCATGTTTAGGAGTCCAGCGGCATGAGGTTTTGGTACTTATAGGCTACGGTGTCTTGCCAGAGGGGAGAGTCAAACCAATAATGTCCGGGTTAAGAGGGCTCGGCTTCAATCTTTCTTGCCCGCTTCAGGCTCCTTGAGGCGTACAAACCATAGAGAGAAGGCAAATTTCAGCCAATGACCGTCTCATTTGATCGGATGACACCCCGCCGTCTATATTTTTCCCTGACAGCAGCGTCACCATATGGTGATGGAGGAGCTGAGGAAGGATTCAATTACGGAGAATGTGCAAGTGCACCCTCATTGATTTTGGGAGGTTGAACTGATTCAGATGTCTGAGGAAGTTTAACCTCTGCAGTGCTTTTTTGTTTATTGAGCTAATGTTAAGCTCCCAATTGGTCCTGGGAGAAGAAGTTCCCATGAATCAAAAGGATTCCATGATGATGATGGGGGTCACATAGTTTGATGGATGTAGATGGGACTGCGTTCTTCCTGAAGGTTACAAACATCTCAACTTTCATAATCGCATTTAGCGGCAGGTTATATTTTAATATAATAATTATTTTCACTATATATAATTTGCTGATTATTTTCTTAATTATGTCAGAAAATAATGAAATCCTCTAACCAGTCCAAAGTCTTCAGATTGTAAACCCGATCAGCAATGGCAGATACCCGTTAATTCTGTTGGAGGCTAGAAAAATGGTCAAACATAAGGATCAGAGCTACTTTGATGAGGGCCAAACTGCCATGGCTAGACAACTGGGTCAGAATATCTAAAGAACAGCTGATTCTGACGTCAAAACCCACAATGCCAAAAGGAGAAGTACCCAATATTCGCCCGGTAGGTTTAATGCTATGGCTGATCTCTTATGCTACCAACTTCGCCAGCTAAAAAACCATCAGCAAACAATGGCTTAGGCTACCACAAATGAGGCACCATGATAGCACTTATCATGTGGCATACACAAAATAAATAAAAATTATTAAAGAAAAGTAAAGTTTCTGGCTGCAATGTCAAAAATGCTGGCTGCTGTCAAAAACTACAAGCAGCAAAACAATGTCATATCAATTATTTCCAAGTTATGTGAGATAGTGGTGATATATTCCCTCTTTACAGCCACATCCAATAAAAAAAAAAGATGAGGTTCAAATACTACTACTTCTACTACTACCAATAATAATAATAAATAGTGAAATGTCTCTATTGGCTTGACTCTATTATAAAACGATTGTACATTCAACATTTTCTTTTACTAGGTAAAGCTGAAAAAAACAAAACCGAAAAAGAACTAGAAAATGTGTGTACCATGGACACCGATGTTCCTCCTACTTGGAAAACCTCAGTATATTTTGATATGGATGGACCGTAACAACTGCAATAGGTGAATTTGAGCAAACTGAAACATGTGTGTCTTACTGATTAATACATTTCTTAGACAGTGGAAAGTCTTAAGCTAGCCTAAAAAAGATTAAGTGTCTCATTATTCACGTTTTTGGGTTGCTAAACAATAACACACCTTGGTGTACGCAGCCTGTGTGTCTGCAATGGTACGGTCAAACGTGGCTCGGGCAGCTTGTCTTTGTACCAGACTCTCGTTTACTCTGCTCAGTTTCTCTGAGAGGACTCTGATGTCATGCTGCAGCCGATCCTTCTCCTCTTCTTCCTGCTTGATCTGACGGTTCAACTCCTCCCGCTTGGAGCACAGGTCCTCAATACCTGCCAAAGAAAAAAAGGTTGACTACAGAAGTGACTCAAAGGATCAGCTAAAATAGATGACCCCATAATATTTCACCACTTTTTGTGAAATATTCTTAGGATTTGGAGAAAAAAAATAGTTGACCTTGCATATCTGTAAAGTCTAAGGAAGCTTCAATAAAATGTTGGGATTTTCTTGCAATTCAGAGTCCCTAGAGAAATTCATCAGATTTGGGTTTTTTTTTATTGATGAGGCATATTTATTTGGGTTAGGATTAGTTAATTGTTAGTGCTATGGAAGGTAGTCATGAGCATGATGACACTGGCCGATTGGGGTTCTAACTTAATTGGGGTGTTTTTCTGCTTACTTTTAAGCTTTCATTCAAACACTGCTGCATTTTTTTTTTTTTTTAGACATTTGAGGAATATCTTAAGGCTATTTACGGTTTAGCATAAGGCTGTGTTGCGTCTGAAACCCAGATATCTGATAATCATGAACTGACTACACACCATGCGTGTTCCTCTAATTGTACTACTGCACCCCGGTCAACTATTGCAAATCTATTATATAGTATGTCTTCTTTTTTAGTCAGCTTTAGAATATATGTATGTTGGAGCTACTGCAACGACTAAATTTTCCCTTGTAGGGATGTATTAAGTTTCTATCTATCTCTCTATCTATCTATCTTACATGTAAGAATTCTGTAAAATCTGTATAAACCTTAGGTAGCCGTAATATGACTTTAATTTATTAAGATTTTGCGATCAGCTTTTGTATCTATATTAATCGGCTTGTACAGCAAAACCCTCTTTAAACAGAAAGATATTAAAAGGAAAAATTCAAGCAAATAATTATTGTTCCTGTGCTCCTATCTGACTTGCAACGAGTGAGTGAGCGACAGTTCTAGTTTAATATAAGATAATTGTTAGTAATCGTTATGGTCTAGGGGGTAATTCATCAAATCACAACTACTTTCCTCAGCAGTTCACTATCAAACCAATACTACCACCAACTCTACAGATTAGCAATGGACGAGAAAAACACTTAACTTACACTTGACGAGTTCGTTGTTGTATGTCTGTAGTGTAGCAGCTTGTTGGGTCATGTTGCGTTAGAGCTATCGTTAAGGTACAGGCAAATAAAGTCCTACCGCGGAGGACTGTACTGAAGATAGCAAACCGGTTTCTAGCTTCTCGCTAGCCTCACATATGATTAGCGAAACTACGCGCACGGAGGCTCCGAAGTATAATGGAAGAAACAAGCGGCTCTCTTCTCGAGTGTTTCACTCTTAGAGGTTGAACATGACTAGTTTACTGAACAAAAATGATTCTGCTACTGACACACAGTAATACCTTTCCTGAAAAAAAAGAAACGCCAGGGGAAGTCGATAGCTTAGTAACCAATCACAGGCAGAGTAGACGGGCCATATTTGTGGCCACTTCCGGGTCAGAGCCTAATTTAGGAGAGTTCTTAGCTTTTCCACCGAGAAAGAAATCGCCCTGGTCCATATACATGGGAACAAAACGTAAGATAAAATAATCGAATGTCATGAAAAAGATAAAGTAAATAAGTTAACTAAAATAACCAAAGCAACACAGGTAAAGAATCGAAAGCAAGCTATGCTAGTAGCGCGACATGGTGACGTCACACAACTGGGCCGGGGTTCTCGCAGCAAAGGTTTTGTTGTCCATGAATCAAGCTGCACTGAACCCATACAAAGATATATATATTATAGATTGTAACTTTGAGGGGAACAGATTCTCCAGTTTTGGAAGATTATATTTACTCATAATTTTACTCCTCTTGGACAAACCTTGTGGAACGATATATGGATTATATTTAACAGAGATTGATTATATTTAATAGAAAATCTATATTTAATAATAATTGGTTTGAGTGACGCTTTAAGTTTGTAACTGATTTATTGGATTGCAATGGTAACATTTTGGACTACACAACTTTAGATGTAGATAAATAACTATAATAATAATAATTTTCTTTTTATAGAGAATTTCATAATATCTGTATAGCAATTCCTCTACTGATGATTCAGCGGATTAAAAGTACCTTAATCAGAATCAGAATCAGAATCATCTTTATATGCCATGTATATGCATACAAGGAATTTTACTCCGGTTAACTGAGCTCTCACAGTACAAGCAAGCACAGTACAGTACAAAATTTGTCCAACATCTGTGTTCCTTAAGATAAAGTTTAAATTCGAGGTTGGTCCTTTTGCCATCTTTGGTGAGAATGAAGAATTTTTTATGCCCTACACCCCAAAAACCTTGATCAGATATAAAAGATTGGTTATGGCTGAATATTTACATCATATCAACATTTCTCATATTTGTATTTATATGGATTATTTAAATCAATCTATTTCTGACATAATATATATAGTTTAACTTATGGCTAAATACTGTATTCATTGTTTTGGAGAAATGGTAAACCATCCTCTATATTGTTTAAGTTGTTTTTTTTCATCATTGAAAAAAAATTGACTCTAGCAGGTCTGCAAGAAAGATTTGTGTTGGTTTTTCTCAATTCTTGTTATTTTTAATTATGGTCTCTGCATGGAAGTCCTTGGGTTTATCTTCGGTTTGTTTCGGTTGGCCGCAAAACATTTATTATGTTTGGTGTTACAATTGCTTAAACATAATGTATAAGTACAATTAGTATAGAAATACAAAACTACCCCAAGTATATGTTTTTCTGTATATTTGTTTTTACACTTATCACTCAGGCTTCACTTTGGATTTTGATTAATACTGGAAAGCACACATTCACAGTGGTGTGATCTTTTGTATGTTCTTCAAATGTCCAATAAATGCTTTAACAAAGCAATATAAAACCAAGAAACGTGGACTGTGCCAGAATTAACAAATTACAGGATATATCGTGGATCCGGGAGAACGATAGTGGCGTATGTGGTTATTTTTTCCGGCCAATAATTATCTAGTAATCACGACAACAAGAGATCATTTTCTCGAGAAAACGAAGTAATTATCAAGACGTTTTCTCCCGTTATGAGAAAACAGAATTGTGTTTACTGATATTTTCTGAATGTTTATCAGATATCAGGATTTTATGTCCGTGTATGTTGTGGTATTTCCTTTTTCGTTTCATACACAACTAATTCAACCACGGTATGTCGTATATTTAGAGCTTTGTCCTAACTTACAGGAAGTGGATCAGAATACAATTTTAATCAAGATCGTGATTACGACAGATGATACTTTATAATGTATAAAAAGTTTCCATTATTAATAAATACACCAGATTCTGCTATAATCAAGATTCAACACCGGCAGAAATCGCTTTTGTACTTTTGTAGCTGCTCTTTGATCAGTGAGTACATGTTGCCATGGCGACACCGGAAGTCAATAAGGGCGAATTTCCAATTGGTTGATAAATGTTTTCTAAAGCAAGTATACTACACTTTGTTTACTGTAGCTTCGTGGTGCTGTTGTGTTAATGTCATTATTATGTTATTATGTTATGCCGTTTCTCTCATGTTTTGGGCGCATTGCTTAGCTTCCGGGTTGTGTGGTTACACTTTCAGTGTCGCCATGAAAACGGCAATATGGGCGATTCTTCTTTTAACCTGTTGTATCCTCCCTTTCACAGAACAACAAGGTGTGTAGAAAAGTATAAAAAGGTACAAAGGAGCTTATATATGGAAGCGCATTGTATTTACAAAAATAAATAAATGATCAGACACCTTACCTCGTAATTACGAGAAAAGGATATCCTAATTACGAGATAAGGAGGATATTACGGTTTGTTTGCACATGCTATCATATGATTACAAATCTGTAACTGTATTTGTCCTTTCACCATCTGTATGTTTGGGACGTTATTTCATTAGTGTTTCCCACCGTTAGCAAACTTGCTCCACTATTTATGTAGGGAAATCTATATTTTGCAGCTTGTTTAATATAAACAGGATGAGCATTTCGATACATAATAATATATAAACTTTTCCTTCGCCCCAGACGAAGGAATGTAATTGCTGCCGCCACTATATTTAAATGTCTGTGTCGTCACCATAGCGCATGAGCAATGATGCACAACTGTCCGATATTGGGATAAAACGTATACATATACCAGCATCTCGAGATTTATTAATGTCTCAAAATTCTCGTAATATGTAAAAGAAATGTATCAGTTCTCAATTCGGGATGCATTTACATGTATACATTTTATCCTGATTTCGGCCAGCTGCGCAACATTGCGCATGCGTTGAATTACGTCATATATAATTAGACACAGTTGTGACGGAGAAGTATACGTATTAGATTTCCCTGGCAGATAGGATGAGCGCTCATCCTGTTCAGTTTTATAGCTAAAACATGCAAAACGCAGGTTCTCCATCATAATAATTGGAGAGATTTCGCGCTAGTTGGGAAACACTATTGAAACATCATAACGGGGCCAAACACGACTGTTTCATGCACCCGGTATATGGACAGATACAGCCACAAAAGCTTGACAAACATTACAGTGCATGTGCAAACAAACACATATCCTCATTTTCTCGTAATAACAAGACTCATATCTCGTAATTGCGAGATCCTTTTCTCTTAATTACAATTTTTCTTTGTTAATACAATGCGCTTCCGTACATATAAGATCAAGAAAAATAACAACATTTGTGTATCACTAGTGGTCAAATATTATTAAGATTCCCATAATATTTAAAGATAGACTTTACTTGTTTCAAGTTCACAAGTCCATCAGTCTCAGAGCACATGGCTGATTGTTTGGGATGTCCCTTTTGAAGAAAGAAAATAGAGGTCCCATTTTCCCTACATTTGCACGTGTGGATGAAAAATTGAACAAGGAGAATTTCGACAGTATACAATATTTTCTCTTGTAAGGGGAGCAGCTAGTTGTATTTTTGTTGACTGCCAAAAAGTATTTGTGTATATACAGTGGAAAAACGGATGATCATTATTTTGGAGTTCAGTGCCACAAAAACAGCATTTTGTCCGTTCAATGTTAATTCCCTGTCATAACAGCTAATTGGATGCATAAATATTACTTAAAAACATTGAACTTAACTTTGATCGCTCAAATTTCTTTATCAAATTTAGCACGACTATAGACTACACTGAATTTAGCGTTAAAAGTCTCATGGAATAACCAGCAACCTTGGTCATCCATTAAATGTGTTAGGGACCAAAAGTTGTTTTTTTCCATCGATAGTTAAAGAATATAGATTTTCCTTTGCATGGTACATATCTGTTGTTCCAGAATGGGGTCTGGGTTCTTTGATGCATAGTCCAATTATGTGTGTACATCAGTTCACAACACAAGAGCACCAGTTTATGAAATGCAGACAGTTTGATTGGCAGCCTTTCAACTTGGAAGATACATTGAATAATACACTTCCCACCAACTCTATTAAATGAACTTCTGGGGAGACAATCCAATATACAGTTTGGGTTCCGCATGAAAGACCTTGACCATTTTAAATCATTCGAGTGTAAACTACACATTGTTGTATGCTTGAACTATTTCTGCTTTTTTAATGTAGTGAACACTGATCTTCCAGATGAAGTCAAAGTGGAGTTGGGTGATAGTTTTTATAAATTTGTTTGGGGTGGCCTCGAGTATGCAGGATAGATGCATCTGGCTAGAGATTTTGGTGATGTATCTTTTCCCCAGTATAGAAAGGTTTCTTTGTAATCATATATTTAGTCCCCCGGGAAAGTGCAACTGAACTACAGAAGTTGTGTCATTATAAAATTATTCTATCATGTCACAGAATTAAGTTTGAAATCTTTGCATTTGTAAAACCTTAAACAGAAGCTGATGTTCTAACATATCAATGCCTTGTAGAAGTCAAGCAATAAAATAAATAATTTGTCATCAATCAGATATGTATATTCTGGCAGTTCTTTTACTAGTCTTATATTATTGTGGATAGACCTGTTACTTACAAAGTCTGTTTGTGTTTCACTGAACTTGATCCAGTCTTTTAATCTGTTGGTGTAGATATAGGTTAGTGATTTGTAATGATTGTTTAAACGTGAAATTGGATGATAGTTTCCTATGATCTTACTGTCTTCACCTGGCTTCAGAATAAGTGTTCTGATGCCTTGTTTTATACTTTTAGGGAGCAAGACATTATTACTTTCAGAGTTTTTTAAATTTTGTTTTATATTAATGCATTGAATTTTACTAGAATGTATCTTTCATAATGAGCACAATTTACCTATAATTTCTTTTCTTATTACTATGGTATTATTACTTAACAGAAATACTTTATTATTTACTTATACTTGCATGATTATATAATGGGATGTAGCTACAGCTTTTTGTGATTAATAAAGTGACATCTCTCTTTATTTTGATAAATTTTTAACAATGCGTTATGACTCTGATTAATGTTTATTGGTTTTATTGTGTTATTTTCCTGAGTGTAATTCTTTCCAGTGATGATCCTATAGAACTTTATTGTCAGTTTGCAATGAAATTGATTTTGAATCCTTGGGTAATAATAATAATAATAAAACATTTTGTTTATAAAGCACTTTACATTTGGAACAAATCTCAAAGTGCTAAATTAGTTCCATTTAAGATATTTTCATATACAGACTAGAAGGTCTCCTCGTAGGATACTTCTGTTCGTCTGACTGATATTGTTCCGTTTGTGTATAAATGAGTTATAAGGAGGCGGAGCAATGTTGGATGAGTTGGACCACCTTTGCAGCGTCAGTCTGGCTGCGTCAGTCTGGCTGCGTCAGTCTGGCTGCGTCAGTCTGGCTGCGTCAGTCTGGCTGCGTCAGTCTGGCTGCGTCAGTCTGGCTGCGTCAGTCTGGCTGCGTCAGTCTGGCTGCGTCAGTCTGGCTGCGTCAGTCTGTACTGGCTCATGTCAGATGTAATGAGAAAAACACCAGCAGAACAGAAAACTAAAGAAAAGTCAGTCAGGAAAGATTAGAGAGAAGATGGATAGTGGACACCACCTGCAGAACCATTCCCTTTTGGGGGGTTGTATCATGAATGGTCATATCATCATGGTAAATCCTGTTCTTCTTCGGGTAAACCACTGCCGCTAACATAACAGCCTACTGTGGTAAATAAGTTTAGATCAGTTAACAGAAGGTGCTATTCATCTCCTTTTCGCATCCTCCTCTGTTGGTAACCACCAGATGCCATCGATACGTGTGGCTCCCAGGAGTACCTATTTTTTTTCTTTAGGCCATACTGCAGACTAATCACTCTCTCTCTGCTCTTCCAACAGGCAACATGCATCATGGTTTGGATTTGTTACTTTGTGTTTTGCACTTTACAACACCCTCACACACACATTCTTCACTCATGCACCCCCTACACCATTGACTCTACTGATTCCATATTGTAAATACTTAAGTTACTTGAGTTAATTAGGTTGAATTTGGTTTAATTGATCAATAAAGACTCTGCTTGAGGTGAAACATGGTGGGTCTCCCCTTTGTTGTTGTGGCCATCTTAGCCAGGTCATAATTTACCAAATCATGTTCAGCTCACTTTATATATTCCAAATACTTAATAGACATTTTAAATTGTTTAAAATGATTTATAAAGGGCCATGGCAAGAGAGGTATGAAATAGTCTCGCCAGCCATGAAAATTAAAGACATTAAAATTAAATTAACTTTCAAAACTAGATAGAACTTAATAGTATGCATACTAAAGCCAATATTGCAACAGAGTGTTAAGTGAATCTGTTGAGAATATAAGGGCCTTTTGTGATTGACCAAGTCCATTAGTATTGGTATAAGACTTATACCAGATCTGTCCGTAATAAACCCATCTATATCTAAGACAAACAACTGAGACCCCTCAAGTTAATTCCTTTTCTTTGAAGGATTAGAAGACAATATTTTGCTTAGTCACACACCTAACCCAAATGCAAACCCTAACCTAACCCTACTTATCCCTAACCCATTAAACGTAACCGAGCCACAGCCTGGGGTGGCTGTCAAATGCAGAGAAGTAATTTCACTATGTTGTTCTGTATGACTATGTGACTAATAAAGGATTGTTTCTTCTTCTTCTTTCTTCTATTTGGGAGTCAGACTCCTCTTTGTCATTGGCCATCCACACTTTTGGCCAGTGGTTGTGGAAAGATAATAATTTCTTCCATGGCCATGACATACTTTTCTACAAATCCAAAAATACTATTGGTGCAATGCTTTTTATATACTGCCAAGAGACGGATGGACGGTCGGACGGACAGACTCTATACGCACGATTTAATATCACCAAGCTTGTGTTGTCCCTGGAGAACCAGGGACAACACAAGCTGGGTTTTATCAGATCGTGTTATCCAGTCAACACTTTTACTTTGGGCAACCCAGTTACTCTCATTTCAACCCTGTTAACATTTCATTTTTATTGAAAATAATCAAAAAGTACTTACTTTGCTCAGAAGGGCTTGACCTATTGTTCTTTTAATACTTTGAATGATTACATGCATAATGTATTTGAGCAAATGAAAATTGTTACTATGGAAAAGTTGATCAAGATAGATTTCAATAGTTGCTTAAATGTAAACATTAAATGTTCTTTGTAATCATATATTTAGTCCCCTTTGTTGATGAAATTGAATTGTTAAACTTTATTCAAAATTTATCATTTTCATTATTATGAATTAATTGTAATCATAGGAGGATTATCAAAAAGTATACATGACAAGCAAAAGTCCCTAAAATCAAACCAGAATTCAGTGGAAATTATTACTCTTCTCTTATTAACTTTATGAGTAAAGGCTTTGTTTGTTTCAAGTTATACCAGAAAAATCTTTTTTATTTTCAGATCAATTCAGTGCTCCAAAGCAAGTTATTCTGACTTTGTGTCTTTGGTCATGAATAAATATAATTAAAAGAGTTTAATTAACTCATTAAATAAGTTTCAAATTAAAAATGACAAAACTATATTTGCAGACTTCTTGGCAAATTAGTATGAATGTATAACTTAGGAAAAGTGGTTCACTTAATGAAACGCTCAGCTTTGAAAGAGTACTGCCATTTCCAGAGGCTCTCATTTATCATCATCATTCATCATCATGTTTGTTTCTGAGATTGGTCCTGTTGCCTACAGTTTTGTCATGTAGCTTTATTTTCCATTCTATCTAACATATATTAGGCATTTTGAAGAGATATAGTTTGTGACAGAACAACTCCTCCCACAGCTGTTATAGAAGTGATAAGCATCTATATAGGCATCTTACTTCTTATTCTCCTGCTTGTAATGCAAGATTATAAGGCAATTGCTCGGTCCAGTCGTACAACTGTCCTGTTGCACACATTTCTGTCTGAGGTATAATTCAAATACCGTTTATTAGAGTAGTGCCCGATTGACTAGACATGCACATATTCGGCTAGAATATTTCAAACATTCATAAAACCTTGAAATTTCTCAGTATCACTCAAAGCTCTGGGGACATTCCACCCCAGAGCTTTTTTTTATATATCTGGTTGTATGTGTTGCATTTTTTAAATTTGTCATTGTTTGCTACCTCAGCCAGGTCTCTCTTGTAAAATAGTTTTTTAATCGCAACCCGACTTCCTGGTTAAGTAATAAAAAAAATAATAATAATGTCGTCAGAAATATTGCTACAGCCACACTAATTTGTATTCAATAAAAATGCGGAAAATGTATTCTTGCTTTTTCTTCAAACAGATAAGATTATTTCTGATGTTATTTTTACTGATCTGACAAACCAGTCAATTGGCAAACTTATTCAGAGTTGTGCTCCTAAACTCCTAACTAAAACAACTGATTATACTGAAGTTATAGCTACCAATCCTTCAGAATAGATTTGAAAGTTCTCAGTTGTTTTATTATCCTTATGTTGTCCATGTCCGTGTGCACTTTGATATTCTAATGCTGGGTTTGTTTTGAACAAGTAACGCTTTATTTATATAGCACCTTTCAGAACAGAGGTTACAAAGTGCCTTGCAAAGAGTCAGAAGACAAAGTTCTTTGATAAAAATAAGAAAACATAAATAAAAAATAAGAAAAGAAAAAGAAAATAAGAAAATAATCAGAGCCAACCAACAAGATATCAGATCAGAGACAACATACATTCCGTGAGTCAACAGGCTTGGTTGATCTGAGGGGAGCTCGTAGATTGTTCCATAGTTTAGGAGATAGAGCAGTAAATGGGCGGCCGACTTTGGTGTGAGATTTGTTTATGGTAAAGTTAGCAGGAGTTGGTTGGTGGACTTGAGGGTCTGGTTTGTGGTATAGGGGGGTCATCAGCTCAGAGATATAAATAGAAGCCAAGCCATAAAAGCCATGTGGGTTATTAAGAGTATCCTCAAATATTTCTTAGTTGAAAGTAGCAGGATTGAATCAGTTAATTGACATTGTGATGGATATTTGGGCAGATAATGAGGACTTCGGCTTTGTCATAATTGAGTTATAGATTGTTTAGTGCCGTCCAGTCCTTTATGGCGGCTGAACGATCACGGGGAGTATTCACTTTGGAGTAATTAGTTGGTTGTATGGACATGTGCAGCTGGGTATTATCAGCATAAGGGAAAAGAGGACCGTGACAAGAACTGAGCCTCTATATGACAGTGGAGCACGGAATGATGAAGGGTTTCCAATAGACTCAAAGAAAAGTCTGTCAGATAATATGAGGCAAACCACTGGAGGGCTTTACCTGAGAAACTAATATGTCTGTGAAGTCTACCTAAAAGAATTGAGTAATCAATGGTGCCAAAAGCAGCACTTACATCAAGTAAGACCAGGATAGATGGTTATCCTTAACAGCCTGCAAGATGTCATTAGTGGCTCTTAACAGAGCTGTTTAGTGCTTTGCTTTCGGTGAAAGTCAGATTGAAAATTGTCAAAGATATTGTATTACACATGATTTCACACACACAAAATAGGCAAACAAGCCTGCAAAACTAAGCCTAAATCTATGAAACACCCTTCAAGGTGATATGAGAGAGGCGAGCTCATTAAATGTCGAAATGCTATTTATTTTCTTTGGCTTTTAATTCATTTAATTCTCTTTCTGAGTCTCGTCTTTAATTTATTTTGTCTTTTTAATGTTTCATTTTATTGTTTATATATTTTAATGTGCCATTCCTTTTAGTAAAATACTTTCAGCTACATTCCTTGTATCAAAATGCCCTATTAAAATGCATTCAAAGTCCAGGATTATTATTAAAGTAGTTGCCCTCTCTGTTATTTATTAACATTAATAATTATATCGTCATTCAAAAAGGGAAAGAATATTACCCCCTAACTACATACAATCAAACATAAAATATGTGCAAATCAAACAACCTTAGTCAATGTAAATAAATACTGTTCGTTCCGACTTGACTTTTATGGCATGATTTGCAAAAGAGTTTGTAAACTCTTCTTTCCAATTAAATTACTCCGTGTTAATAATAATAATAATAATAATACATTTAATTTATAATGCACTTTACATTTGAATCAAATCTCAAAGTGCTACAAAGTAAAAGCAGATAAAATCATCAATAAAAGAATAAAAGAATAACTATATAAAAGCCTGACCAAAAAGCAGCAATGTTAATTAAAGTTATAGGTTCCGCTAAAAAGGAAAGTTTTAAGTCCTTTTTTAAATGTGTCAGTCGTCTGTGGAGCCCTCAGATGGTCAGGGAGGGCATTCCACAGACGAGTGGCAGCAGAACGGAAGGCCCGATCACCCATTGTGCTGAGCTTAGTCTGGGGATGAAGGAGGCGGTATGAGTGGGTAGAACGGAGGGCTGGTGTTATTAGACTGTTATTTTATTGATGTTATTACATATGGACTGGGCATATGGACAATCTTATTCATTCATTCCTTATCAACCGTTTATCCTGTTCAGGGTCGCGGGGGGCTGGAGCATATCCCGGCTGACATCAAGCTGGGTACACCCAGGACGAGCCGCCAGTTCATCAAAAAGCACATAGAGACACATAGCAACTCACACTCACTCCTAAGGGAAATTGTAGTTTCACCAATTCACCTACAGTATATTACATATTTTTGGACTGTGTGAGGAAGCCGGAGTTCCCGGAGAGAACCCATGCAGACACAAGGAGAACAAGCAAAACACAGAAAGGCTGGCAGCGGTGGATTTGTACCCGGGACCTTCTCGGTGTGAGGCAGCGGCGCTAACCACTGATTTTCCATTATCCATTTATGATGATTAATATTCAAGATTCAACATTCTTTATTATTGGTCATTCTGCCCAGGAAACATAAAAGAACGAAATACAGTTCTCGGGTATGGGTAATAAATAAACAGCCTAAGCCAATAAAAGCATTATAAACCAATAAAAAAGATTAAACAGTCAGCCTTCAGGAAATACAGCAGTTTGAAATTGCAAAATAATCTATGGTTTTTAGGATTTAGCATGACAGTGTGGAGCAGCTCATCATCAGTTCATCCGTCTGACAGCATCCAGCAAGAAACTGTTTTATTACTTACATTACATTTATTATTATTGATATTGATATTGATATTGATATAATATTGCGAAAATTCCTGGTCCCAGGTATAGTTTTCGATATAAATCAATAAAGGTGACGTAATCGGAGGTGGGCGGAGTTTAAGTCCAGGCACCATGGCTTCGGTTGGACCCGAGGTGAGTGTGAGCTCTATAAACACTGAGCTTGTTTTACTTTCAGACGGATTTCAGTATCTTGGAAACAGTGTAATGGCCGCGGCACCCACACATGACACGACAAACGGGAGAACTATCGGTTCCTGTAATTCGTTTTGTCGTAAACTGCCCGCTGCCAGCTTGGAGTCTCTAGCTTTTGTGCTGGACCGGAGGGCAACTGAGTGTGCAGGAAGATGCTTCGCCCCGGAACCTGAATGAAATGTCCGGGCGCATTGATAGTACTGCACGGTAGTTTGGTCATACATGGTCCAGACCTGCTTCACGGTCCAGCTTCTGTCCAGCTTAAGCGGTTCAAAATAAACTCATAGATGGATATGCATGCATGTTTGGCAGCTATTAATTGTGCTTTCCGACTTTTTTTATTCCGCCGGTTTGCTTATCATTAAAGGGCGCACATGTGTAGCTAGCTGCTAGCAAACTGTGCTCCCTGTTTCAAATACACACGAAAAACGAATACTCGTAGATAACATCTTCTGACTCGAGACGTCATTATCGTCGTAATTTGGAACAACACGACTAGATTACCGGCTTTAATTTTATGTTGCCTTAAAATGTGAAGAGTGTTAGCTACATGGTAATTGCAGTTGCAGGCAAAGGAAGGCAGAAGTGGCAGTACCTCTATCTAGTCCCACTGTAAACATATGGCGCCAGATTCTAACTCGGGCTCGATGCTCATCGCATGATTATTTTTCACTTCACTTTCTCTTTTTAGGATTTAGTCTCCAGGTCTTTGCTTGTATTTGTTGGCTATATGCAGTTATTGTCAGGCCACTCGGTCGGACAGTCAAGCGCTTTCTGCAACACTTTGCATCGTTGTTTCATCATAAATAATGGTGTAATTAAACAAGTGGCTTGGCTACATTGTCATAGGAGTATATAAAGGTATCAACGAGTCCGTCTTAGTTTCTTTTTATAAATGCTCAAAATCCAGTGTTGTTCGACAGAGGTCGCTCTAACATAGCTGATATTATATCCGTTCTCAGCTGTTTCCACAGTACCTTGAATTGTAGCAAAGAGGTGTGGGCACATATGATGCAGCCACTTACTTGTAAACCAATAGTGCTGTCTTGCTGGACATGTGGGTTCAGCAATGTGGCGCAAATATGACGCCATGGATGTGTTCATAGTTTACGAGGGTAGTTTCAAAATGCCAAATCAATAAATAATGAAAAAACCACACACTAGTGTTATCAAGCTGTGCTGAAAGTTTTGCTATTAGGAAATCTTGCTGGTGTTGAATTGTGTTGTCTCCTCAAAACAATGGAGAAAAAAGATTTTCTATTGTGCTCAGAGTATACCATTTGAAAACATTTCAACGTTTCATTTTGTCTGAACTTTTTTCGTGCAATTTGTGCGACGATTAGTAAACTATGGAATTGGACGACATGGGCTACCCATCACTCCCCTCACACCTTAGTCAGCCTTGGGTAACCATGACCCTATTGCTGGTTAACCTGTTGTGTTACCTTTGGTAGGTACTAAACACAACAGACGGGGTGCATCCGAAAAACCCTTCAGTTTTAGGGATGCTCTGACCTGGTTGACTAACCATTACAATTTGGTCCATGTCAAAGTACCTCATGTTCTTGTGTCTGCCTAGTTTTCCTGCTTCTTACATATTAACATTTCTGATAACGTTTTCATTTGCTGCTGATACCCTACTTCAATGACAGTTTCCATTGTAACAAGATAGTCAATGTTCTTCTGACGTACACTGTCCGTGGAGTTATAGTGATCAGTGTACATATAATTTTAATAAATCATGTGTCTGAAATTCACAGTCAACATCAGTTTGCACTTTCTACCATCAACAACAAATAAAAGAAAAAACAAATCTGTCAAACAATGCCGTCTGTTCAGGAATGTGCTTACAGAGCTGAGAGCCCGGCAACTTCTGTGCAGGCAGTGATCCAACCACCATGTGAACTGTAAATGATTAGCCCCCTCTTCACAGCTTTTTCAAGTGAGAATGTTTCATATTTATTCCACCTCACTATTGGGCTGAAGAATTAATAACATTTTAATCTTCTTCTTGATTTTGCCTTCCCACAATTAAATTAACTAAATCCAATGGTTTTGACATTTAAAATGCCTTTTCTGCAGTTAAAATGATAAAACGTTAAAATGATTGCTGGTACAGAAAAAAAATTCCAGTTGAAAACAGAAATTATATGCCTAGGAGTGTAAAACAAGTACTTGAACGGAAATCTGATCAGCACCTTACAGCCACTTTTGATCTCTGGTCAGGTGAAACAATGGAGTTGTACTAGAGCCTTATGCTGGAATCAGTCTACATCAGGGATAGCCAAATTTGGGTTTTGTCATGAAAGCCAATTTTACACGATGCTTTCAAGTAGGGCTGGGCAATACTTGCAAAAATAAGCGTTGCAGTTTTTCTTTTGCCTATAATTGATAACATTCTGTCCATGATCTTACGATTCAGATGACAAAGTTGACTCTATGGACTTCCATTCTATTTTCTTCCCCTTATTCGGGGTTGGGTGGTGGTGGCGGCAGTAGGGATGAGAATTGATAACATTTTATTGATACCAATAATATTCTCAAGTCTGCTTATTGATCCAATTTTTAATTGATTCCCTTATTGATTCTTGTCAGATTTTTTTGTGTGGAAAAAACACAGAAAACCTGTATGGTTTTCTGTGTCAAAAACTCATATTTTATTTAGTTTCTTCACGCAACAGACACACATATACATTGTACATTTTTGAACATCTGTGGATTATAGTCATTACAATCTCATTATGAATCTTGACATATTTGCCTAAACAATATTAGTTTAAGGTACAAAGAGCGTCTGTTCTAGGCCAGTTGACATCTAATAATGATCAATTATGATTACAAATCATCTCTTATTTTTTATCCAAGACACTTACGTTCAAATACGATGAACCCTAACCTATCGGAATGCTGGCTCCTCAAATGTGGTGAAATGGTTCAAACCTTTTACCACAAATGTTGCTGCTGCATGGTGACAGTTCTCTCTGTCCTGTGTCAGTTTATCTTGTGCAGTGAGTGTGATGGGGTTAGCTGCTGGCCATCCCCTAGGTTGAGTGGGGCTCGGGCATAGAGGACACAAGTTATGTTAGCCTGGGAGCTAACGTTGCTAGTAGTATTCTATCCACCACTTCCATCATCTAAAATCGATCAAATGAGAGACCATTTATATAGCATTTGTTTTCATATAGGTCTCAAGTCAAATAAAGCATCTGTTGTTTCGCCTAACCTGCATGCGTTGTGCTATTGTTAACATTGGATTTGACATAGGTACATTCACTGCTCTGCTGAGACGGGAAAGCAGTTGTTAACCGGCGGCTTAGGGCGTCAACAAAAGGCACTCCCGGTAATTTGAATGCAGTGGTACGTCGACAGATGTTTCAGCATGTTGCTGTTTCCAACCTTGTGGAAATGACGGCCACAGACATTGCACGTTGGGCTTTTAGTTTGAATTTGTGATAAATTAAGACAAACTCTGGACCATTTCTGTGTCCTGTCTGCCATGATTACTCCTTTGTTATTGTTTGCCCTGAATATCTCTCCCGAGAGCGCGACATCATTGTTTTGCAAAGATCTAAGAGGAATGCATCATCGATAAGGGAATCGTTAAGCATAAAAGCAAATGATATCGATGGCTCAAACTAGTTGGAAGCGGTTCTCGATTCCCAGGACTAAGAAGGGAATCCGAGATGTTCCTCTTCCCAACATCACTTTCAATCTCATCCTGGGGAGGCGCTTCCAAGCCAGATCACTTGTATAGTTCCTCCAGCAAGATCTGGGTCTACCCCGGGGTCGCCACCAGGTTGGACATTCCTGAAACACCTCAAAATGGAAGCTTCCTGGATGCATCCTGATCAGATACCTGAACCACCTCAACTTGCTCCTTTCATGTGAAGCAGCAGCAGCTCTACTTCGAGCTCCCTCCGGATGTCTGAGGGTTAACCCTCACCAGCTCTACTGGGCATCTCCTCCATGTAGCTACAAGAGAAAGAGATGAGTAGCCTTCATGAAACAACGGAGAAATAAAGTGGTAGAAAGAGTAAAGATATAATTCATCTGACATGAAAAAGGAATTTAGGAGTGATAAAGTACCACTGCTGTTAGTGCCTGCGCCACACGATATTAACTAGGCTAGCATCTGTACAGACTCTGAAGCAGGGAAGGGAAGCTTTATTTTTAACAGCCAGGATAAATACACAGCCTTACTACTGGTTGGTTCCAAGTGACAACAAAAATACACTTCTATCAGGAGGGAGATTTTCTGGCATATTCTTATCCGCCACGCACATAACAACAACTGCAACCCCCATAATCCCTAAAACTGATACACAATACTCCTAAGGCCACCCCCTAAAAGGGTCAGGTTCATATTGGCGGGTTTTGCAAACAAAACATACAAACAAATAATTAAAATATTTGTTTGTATTCAAGTTTTGTTTGAGTTTTTCTTGCCTACTAAACTCTTACGTCTTCGCACTACGCGCTTTGGAAAGGGTGGCGTATTGCCACCAAACTTTTTTCTTTTCCTTTTTTTTAAAGTACGGGTCAGCTATTGATGAGAAACTGTAATGAGTTCTGAGAGTGTGATGATTTGATGAAAAATGTGTCATTTACGCTGTATGTGCAGCCGCCTCCTGCCCTCAGCTTTCACGAGCCCATGGTAGCCTGGCTCATTGAAACTTATTTGTGTGTCTATTTGAAATAGAGTTTGTATGTGTGGAAAAACCATTATTGCAGAATTTTAAATAACCAAAATGATTTGGCAGCGAATATAAATAAGAGAATATTAAAAAAGAGCATGTATTTAAAAAAATAGAATAACGATTTTTTTATTTACGATACATCGCTAACAGGAGTGTTAGCAAAAATGACGTTAACATAAGAGGGGTGGCCGCTGCCACTGTGCTATTAATGATGAGGAAGAGCAGTTTTTCTCAACCTTAGGAGCATGGGAACATATTTGTGGTGTTGTATGATAATCATTCCATCCATCGAGATGAAGAACGCTTTGGACGCACATTACTGTAAAAACACCTGATACAAAAGCCCACACAAGGGCTGTGCACAAACGTTTTGCGAATATGATTGTGATTGGAAGTGATAAGCAGACGTATAGCAGCTGGAAATAACCACGAGAAGCACTGATGGAATCAGTTTTTCCGATCAGTTTTTTTCTCCTCATCCTCCCCATTTCAGTTTCTTTGGGAGAAAGCAGTTTCTCAAAGTTGAAATTAATTGAAAAATAAAAACTACTCTGCAGTACAGTGAAACAAGACCGGCTTAATGGTCTGGCAAAGATCTCCATAGAACATGAACTGGCACAAAAAATTGTATGGTATTGTATAGTTTAAGGAGCTGATATTGGATTATTTGTGAAATACATTTATATGCTGTCATTACTCTGCTGTAAACAACTTGGAACAAGGCCCATTGGAGTTAATTTGCAGACTTTAATTTGTATTGTCACTCTGAAAACACGTTTCAGTATAGACTTTTTGCGTTATGTTGGAGGTTTTGTTTTGTTGTTGGTATGGTACATTACAAACAGAGAGGTGGCATCATTTTATTTCGCCTGGGGCGGCAGAAGTACGACTGCCGATCCTGGGCGCATGCATCAATTAGAAAAAAAAAAAGGTTTGTGATATTGCTATATTGGTTTTCCATCACTCAAACTGGTCATCCTGCCAACTATAATGGCAACATATGGGTCAATTAAGTTTGTCGAGTAGGCGGCTTATGTTTGTGAACAGGACGACTTCTTCCTGCAGAGGGCGATCCCACATCTGTTGGACGTCGAGTATATCAAGGTACATCAATCCTTACAAATTCTGATCGAAACGTTAGTTAATGTTAATGCTTCTCTTGTGGATATCTGATGTACGCTTACTTCCCCATATCCGTCTTCAGAATATCAGAATTTATCAATCCCTGTTTGAAGCCTGATTGGTCCTTTTGTGGGATGCGTGAAGAAAATATGAAAATATTGAAAATATGTGCGGGGATCTGGCGATCACACACATTTATTTGTACTGGAATATAATGCGTTTTGGGTTGCTGTGCTGTGACTCATAGGGCAACAATATTCCTTTTTCTGTCCAACTAGTAACTTATATTGGATATAATTACAGACCGTTTCCTCATGATAATGTGTGTAGCCTGCAGCAAAAAAGATTATTACAGTTACTCCACTAGGGTTTTCTATCATTGTATTGACAATGTCCCGAGCTCAGTGCATGGGCAGTCCTAGGAATATTTAATGGGGTGGTCAGGGGAATGGAGAACTTAAGTGAATGGCCAGTTCATTGAATAGACATACACCGAGTTATGGAAAGTAATGCTCGAGAAGGGATCATTTTGCACACATTTTAAGAATATTTTCCATTTAGTTGAAATTCAGATGGTGCTTTCCCTATCTCTACACTGGAGCTCTTGTTGAGGATCAGTACTCAGGGGCCACTCACTTGAGCAGTTTGACTCAGGGTCCAGTGTCAAGCATTGGTTGAATACAAGCAAAAGACGGAGCAAATCTAACTATGCTGGCTGGCCAAGGGCCATGGTAAGTTGTGGGAGATACAGATTTAGAGCCTTAATAAACAGGAAAAAACTCATGTTACATAGTTAAATAAGAATTTGAAAAAAGATTGGACATGTATTAGTGGTGTAACGATTCATTGATCCATATCAGTATATCCGTTTGTTAAACAACGATTCAATCAAATCGATGGGGAGACAAAATACCAATCTATATCATCTTCAAGATTCACCTTTATTTTGAAATTGGTACCGGCGCACGCCTGCAGTGCTTCCGATACACACGCTCCCTTCCCCATCAGCAGATAGAAATGCGATGTGAAAATGAATGTTTATTGCCTAATAAATGTGGAAGAAAATGTAAAGGTATTCACTGATAAGAATTGTTTTTTGTCTTTTTTTTTACTTAAAATTGTCAATTGTCATTTATGTATTTATGGTTACAAGATTGCAGCGTGTTGGACATGGCTTATATTGTACAAAGAATATATCGTGCAAACGATGGGATGCAAAAACAAGACCTACATTACAGAATGGAACGAAATTTTAGGCCGACATTCAACATTGTAGTCAGACATCAATATATTTTGGCTCCTGAAGGTAAATTCTGGCTCTTAATGAATAGGGGCCAATGGATCTTCAAGGCCCAGAAAACACCTTTATGCTTGTTGATTATGTCATACATCAAACCCTCGTAGTCTTTAACTCCCAGCAGCTCTACTGCACGTCCCATCCATGCAAACTACCTCATTATACTGTGAGGAAGTTTGCACCTCACAGTGCAAACTACCTTTTCTTTCGGATCCAGTACCAAGTAAAACATAGTCTAGTATTGCTGATATTAATCTGATGCAGATATCAAGTAGGCTATTTAAAGAAGAAGAAAGAATCCTTTATTAGTCACATAGTCATACAGTACAACATAGTGAAATTACTTCTCTGCATTTGACCCCTCCCTGAGGGAGCAGTGGGCAGCCCCTCGTGGAGCGCAGGATTCAGGGTCTTGCTCAAGGACCCTACGACAAGTAGACCCTGGTGGGATTCGAACCGGCTACCTTCCGATCTTCTGATTGGGAGATGGCCGCTCTACCCACTGAGCCACAGCCGCCCCAGAAAACACCTATATGCTTGTTGATTATGTCATACATCAAACCCTCGTAGTCTTTAACTCCCAGCAGCTCTACTGCACGTCCCATCCATGCAAACTACCTCATTATACTGTAATTTCTATTAGTAACTATGATGACATAAGCTCAGTGGCAGGCCATGGATTTTTCCAGTATAGGGACTTCAGCTTTATACTCGGGGAATAAAGCTGACTTAAAAATTACTTTGTTGACATTACCGCTACAGGCTGTTGTCAGACTACGTAACCACCTCATATTCAAAGAGACAACATTTATATAATGGAATAAAATGTTAAAGTTAAGTTTTACACAAACTGCATAGACACGCACTGAAACCATCAACGATGTACAACTCTTACGCAGAGTGACATCGCTGCAATACTAATACATAACACATATATTTCATAATTAGGGCTGCAGTAATCAGTTATTTTAGTAATCGAGTATTCTATCGATTATTCTGGCGATTAATCGAGTAATGGAATAAGAAATATTGTGTACTCTGCAATTTATTCTTTAAAATAAATCGCTTTTGCTTCGTTCAGGAGCAATAATATTACACAAAACAGAATATATGATAGGTCTATTGAATGAACAACCAATTGTTCCTCCTTTTTAAAACAAAAGATATGTTTTTTGCTTGAATTGCAATAATAACTATCAATAACTCAAATAACAAATCAGATTTCTTGTTGGATTTAGAATAGAATCTGCAATGTTTTCCAGCACTTTTTAATTTGTTTCCAACATCAGTGTATCACGGCTCCTGGTGGTTTTTCTTTGATGTGTTTCTAGAGTTCATTATTTCTTATTTTCCCTTTTAATTTTTTTGAGAGTTTGTTTTCTAGATCTGAATTGGAAAGGGCCTTCTCATTTGGGAAATGGGTGTTAACGTGGAGCGTTCCTTCTGATTTTATTCGAAATAAGGGGGCCATGTAATCCAACCTAATGTCACAGTTTATGGCAGCGCAGAATCCAAGGAAACACAGTTCAAACACACATTCACCAACCCCCAGAGTCACTATCAGAGTGTGTCAGTCTTTGTCTGACTTTTTAACCTCCCCAAATTTGAGGCAGAGTGAGCATCTGTTTGCACTCAAAGATAGGTCATCCCCCTCGTTTACCTCCATTTACCGGGAGAGGTGTGTGACATTCACGCCGGTGAGCTGGGTGACAAGTCAGAGGAGATGAGGTGTCTTTTAATAATTACAATAAAAACACGGACTGCAACACTTAGCCGTTGAGTGTCGTGCCAATGTGAGTATCCGTTTCTGTATATATCAGACAGCCATTCATTGTTTGAAGTGTGTGGGAGCAGGTGGGTGACATATTTGTTAGGTGCGGGCGCAGAGCTCCACAACACAGTGCCCTGGAAAGTAGTCCAGATTTAATCGAGTTAGTCGAATTATTCGAGGAATCGTCTCAGCCCTACTCATAATTATATATATATATATATATATATATATACACACACAACAACAACAGCAACCATCTACAGCCAGCAATTTTCAACAGCTATTTAAGATCATCAAAATCCATTAGACTCACCAATAGTGTTCATTTTAAATCAAAGTCCATCCTCCTTTCTTTATAAATAGCTGAATGACACGTCTATTGTACATTGGTGCCTTTCATATCCATCATAAGATCCTTTTCCACTGACATGGCGGCCATTGCTGACAGCCTAGACGGCCCAGTCCTATTTCTCTGATAAGTTTTAATTTGTTGATTTGCTATAATATGAGATAATATGTTGAAAGTATATTGAAATGTACCACTTTCCCAATACACAGCACTGACTCATAAAAACAAGCCAGATAAAACAAATTCGAATTCCGATTGGTTAAAAACAACACTGCAATCAATGTGTTAGAAATCCATAGTTCGTCTTCGACTAATAAAAGTAGCTAGCTGATACTAGATTCCGGTGATCTGGTCATACCCTCTACAATGTCCCTGGTGACAATAAAAAGACAGTTCCATGTCGTTAGCACGTTAGCAGAGCATCTTAAGTTAGCGGGAGCTCAGAGCTAGACACGAGCCCGCTGAATGTATATATCATACTTACACAGACATTGTCCGACACAGTCAACACTAGCTGAAGCACTGATGTTTTACGCAGTCTCACAGCTATTTTTTACCATGTTTATGGCGCAGATATTTACCCTGATTACTATGTGTGTTACGATACATCGTTCCATATCGGTATATCGGTTTGTTGAGAAATGATCCAACCAATTAGATGGAGAGTCGAGATACCGATATATATTGTCGTAAAATACACCTTTATTTTGAAATGACTACCGGCGCAGGCCTGCAGTGTTTCAATACACAGGCTCCCTTCCCTATCAGCACACAGACCTGTGGACAAATGTGAACAGCCAGACACTGAAGTTTAATTTTATCCTTTTATTCTGCTCTCCCTGAATGCTAGCGTACACTTTTGGGGCTAACCCGTTCTTCAAATGAGAGATAAAGGCTTCCAGGTGCAGTCTAAATGTTCACTGCATCACGACAATGTGGAAATATAATTAGCGCTTGGTCCGTTAGCTTAATGTAAACACATTAATTGTCATATACATGTTAAAGTAGCATGGATGGCACGCCCATAATCAAACACTAAACGAGTTTGTACAAATACACTATTTCATTAATCATACGTTTAATTAAACTTAAAATTGTCAAAACATGTCAAAATTGATTTATATTTTTCCTTTCTTAAGATGAAATGCCACCAATTTGGTTAAATGATTACATAATATCATCTGAAATCGATCGCAGGCCCCTGAATCGAATCGAACCGTAATCGTATACTGGCAGACTTGCGATATCAGCAATTATCGTTTTGTTGTCCAAACAATTGAACTTATATCGTATCGTGATGGAATTTAAATGGGTTTGATATTGACTTAATATCCGAATCAAGATCACAATCTTATTACGATTTATCGCCAGCCCTATAGTGTACACATTTTACGTTAAACCAAACGGAACACAATGGAGCAGTAACTGTTAACGGATATTTTATCTAAGACATGCCTGCTTTTCTACCAGCCTGCAGATGTGTGGTACGCTGTGTTTGTATCATTTACAACACTGTATGATGATGCAGTTCTTGTTCAACTTAGTTCTTGACTTCCACAAACTCGGGTAGGCCTCTGTCAAATGCTTGTCTGCCTCGTATATCCTGCCACGTTTCTAACGTGTTAATGAAATCACAAAGCATCTTTCTTGGACACAGAATAAATGTAATTGGCTGTGCTTGATAACCTTTAAGAGCAACAGTGTCTTTCTCTTACCTCCTCTTGCTTGTGTGAACTATAACTCTGTTAGCTTCCATGTCAGACTCATTTGTGTCACTGAAGATCGACGGTTCAATCTCCCCGGGCACCTCAAAGGGTTTGCCCACTGCTTCTTACGGAATGGTGAAATGCAGAGAACTAATTTCACGATGTTGTGCTGTACATGACATAACACGTGATTAATAAAGGTTAAATTATTATTATTAGTACCTTACATGCTAGTGCTAACAGTGCTATTTGACATACAAAATGTTCCTTTTTTTAAAATTATTTAAAACTTAAATGAGATACTCTGATTCTATTCCTAACAGTCACCCTTTGTGAGCGGAGACTGACTAATTAGCAAAGGAACTTCAGTATACTGATTGGCAAAATAAGAGTTGGACCACCAAGGGTCACGCAATTATGTCTCTTGCAGCTTTAATGTTAAAAACTATTTCCCGCTTTATATTGGTGACTCTTTGCACAACCTATAAATATACATCCATCATTATAACTGATAAGTGAATTCAGAATAACATTGATTATCTTGTTTCAATGCCACATGTAAGTGGGTGGTAAATATGAGGCAGCAAGTGATCGGTTTTTCCTCAAAGTTGATGTGTTGGAAGCAGGAAAAGGGGGCAAACGTAAAAATCTTAGGGACTATGATGACGGCCATATTGTGATGGCTACAGGACTTGGTCAGACCATCTCCAACACTAAAAGTTTTGTTGGGTGTTCCCAGTCTGCATTGGTTAGCACCTACCAAAGTCTGGTGAACTGGTGAACTGGCGATTGGCTCTGGACGTCCAACACTCATTAATGCACGTAGCCAGTGAATGCTAGCCCATGTTGCCCGATCCCACAAATAGCTATTGTAGTACAAATGGCTTGATGAGTTTAGTTCAGTAAAAAGAGGACATTAACAGTGTAAGAAAATTTATCCTACGTGGATGCTGAATATTTATAAATCTAAAAGGAATGTTTTTTTATTTATTTATTTATTTTATTTATATATATATATATATATTTATTTTTTTTGACCAAAAATTTAATTAATTAATAAATTAATAAATTACACCAGTCCAGTCCCTCCCCACATTAAATAAAATGAACACTCCCTCACTATTAATTATGCACTGAAAAAGGATTATGAAGGCCTATCCTTAACCGTAATTCCATTTGCCCATTTTCAGGCATATTTGAATATTTGCACAATTTAATGTTATTTTGCTATCATTCAGAGAACCGACCACCATAGGTCACATCTCCAAAATAGATACATATACATTATCATTATAAAAATAATGATAATGAACATAATTAAAAAAAAACATAATTACATGGATCTATTTGTTTGCAATTGGTAATTATTTGTCATATACTCTGCTTAGAGAGAAATTAGTAATTGTCTCAAAGGCAGAGCACCCTCATTAAACATTTTGAATGTTTATAAAGTACAAAAAGGCTCAAAAAAGGTTCAACGATCCCGCCTTGATCAGGGAGGAAAGGAGACTTCTCTTTAAGCCTTTTTGGTTTCAACTGAAAGGTTTGTTGCAGGTCCTTTGCAATTAGTTGGAAGTATTAACCTGACTCCTTGTGGACTTTTAATGTAAACCCAGGATGCTTTCCAAGAATGCCTCAATGCCCCCTTTTAAAAATATTGCTTTTAGTACTCCCCTCCTGAATTTCTCTTAACAATCAGTTCTGAGAAACACTCATTCATCCTCCCCGACATCAGGCTCTCTTTTTGACCTGTTCATCAACAACACTTCAATTATTAGGCTCTCGCGGCAATCCATCCAATAATTGTTGAGATATGCTGGCCGAACCAAATAATGGACTGACAGACATTCAAAAATCCATACAGCTCAGGTATGTTTGGATGGTTAGAGCATTGCCTTCATCTCCTTCTGCATATTGATTCTGTTGGCATGGATTAAGATCTGGTCTGTCTCTTCAGTTTTAAATCAAAACTGCAAATTTAAATTTAAATTAAAATGCAAAACATAGTTTTGCATTTAGTTAACTTAGTTTACTTTGGTTCCTGATTGTAGCTCATATAGGTTTAGATATTTGTCAAGTTGCATTTAAAATGAGTTTCAGATGAACAGGGATGTCACACAGGATGTCATTGTCGTTCAGCGATCAACTCCTATTTGAGTTGTAGTCTCCTTTTTTTCTTGGAGACTTTGCACAGCCCATTGATACATTTATTAAGATCTTAAATATAGCCCATATTGCCTTTTCATGTCACAGCACCGTCTGACTTTGTCAATCATTGCTTAAAACTCTGCAATTGTCCAAAACTTATTTTATTATTTTTTTGGTCTTGCAAGTTGGTAAAGCTGAACGTGTTTTCAGGACTTGACTGTCACTAGTTGGGTTTACATCGAACTTTTTTCCTATCCGGATTAAAACTTTTTCTAATTATAATGTCTGTCGCCTGTTAACATGATCTGTGAACTTTTCCGACCCGGTGTTTACATGCATCAACTCATCTAATCGGAAACCGCTTTCTCACAGGCGCAGATGATCCACACTCTAGTTCATGAGGTGGCGATTATGCTACGATGAGCTGGGTGCCAACCGCCAACAAGCGCCCAGAAGAACAATATGACAAAGAGGCCATGCACGGAAGTGACTTTCCGTCCATCTAACTGTCCAACTATGTTAAGCTCTTTCAAGCTGTAATGGGTAAATTACTGTCTGATGTGGACCGGTACTGTTTTGAAGTCGGCATATTTAAAATGCGGCCCTGTGCGAGCTCTGAAAAAACTCAGCCAGAGCATTATGTCACGAAGTTGTGCACGGCTATCGGAAAGGCTTTCCGAAAGGACTTAGACTACCTCATTGCAATGAATGAAATGTCAATTGGAAAAGGACTTTCCTTTCGGAAAAGGGTGTTTACATTCAACGTTTTCTTTCTGATTAGGCATCTTTTCCGATTCTATTCCATATTAGGCTGTCCATGTGAACCCACCTATTATTAACACCAACATCGGCATTCTTGTGTTCTTGAGATTTTTCTCAGGTGAAAAATATCAGTAGTTTGGGAAAAATATCAGTGATGTGGTCTGGCAACATTGTAATTTACCATATTTGCTGAGGCTGAATGGAAACAAAAAAACTCCTGTTGAGCAGTTCGTCTGAGGCACGATATCCACGTTTGAAAACATTTTGCTTCTAAGGTTCCTTCTCACATATCTTGTGTTTGTGAATCAGTTTTCTCCTAGCAGCAACAAACAAGTAGTACTATTGATTGAAGCAGTAGTAGACCAAAACTATGGGTCAACATTATGAAAGTGAATACTTTTGACCATTGTCTTTAAGAGCAACTATAGGCATACATATTACTCACAGTAAAACCCCATAGCACAGTACAGTGCATCATTTTAAATGTATTTCTCCATGGGTTTCTTTTTGAGGTACAGTATTTGTAAGGTGATCCGTCCAGTAGATTCTTCAGTGGTAATGATTTCTTCCAGTGTGAGGAAATGGAGTGGTGTTACAGTTTGAACTAACTGAGCATGCTCTGTTGAGATCCTCTACAGAGGAGGACCGACAGAGGGAGCCACCAGGTCACATGACCATCGAGGTGAATGTGCATGCGGTGAAAGAAAAGGAAAGAGGAGCATTCTGTTTGAGACATTCTCCCTCTGTCTCTCTCCCCCTCTGTCTCTCTCACACACACTCACCCTCACACAGTCTCTCTGGCGCCTTCTCATTCTCAATGGAGGCCATGAGAAGAAAGCAGGTATGATGCTTCCTTGAGGCACACAAGGGAAAAGATGTTAGATGTTAGCTTTGTACTCTTCACCCTTGGTTGGCTGTGAATGGTCTGAGGAGATACAGTCTTGATACTCAGCTTTCTTTAACCATGTATAGTTAACAATCCATTGGTTTGAGCTCTTACTGTCTTCTCTAAGAGATGGTTTGTAAGATTCGCTTCTCGAGATAGTTGCTACTGCTTCAACAACTAATTGCTCTTGATTCCTAAATGAAGAACTTGATGTCATGGAGCAATGTATTTTTTTATTTTTTATTTTGGTATCAAAATTGTGCCGTGTTGGATCCTGTCGTTGGAAAGAGCTCCTAATAGATTAGCACAACAGCTGTATTTAGAGCAGTCACAGCAGGGGAAACATGATGTGGCTTGATACATAAGATGAGGGTCCAACCTCATGAAGATCTGGAAGCTCTGAGTAGTTATTTAAATCGCAGGTCCAGTCTTCTGTTGTCAAACCTTAACTTTTATCCTGTCTGTATGCATCACTCATGGCCAGTATATAATGAGGTCCCAGTGGACTGGATGTAATGTAGAGCTGAACCTGTGGGATCAGGAATGCACCTGGACATGAGGCTGCAGTGACTGCTTATCAATCCAAAAAATGCTTTTACGTCAATTTAGCAAATCATTATGAAACCAGCAAGCTGCATGTTTGAAGAATTATTGTGCAGGGAAATTTCAAAACCAAGCATTGTAAGTTTACTACAATTATACCTTTTTCGCAAAAATCTGCTTCATAAAATTAAGTTCCTATGATATTTAATCCAACCTTTGCTTTTGCCTTGTGAGAAAACTACATATTTTACCAGACATTTAAAATGATTCAAATGAAGTTGATATGACTATGAAAAAACCAGGTCATACCACCCACAGCCCATAGACAAGAGTCCAAGTCTGGATTCTGCTTCATTTGATGGAATCAGAAGTCTAGGGTGAAAACTTTGAACCATTGAACTTCCAAGTCTGTCATATTTGGGTGTTGCTCTACACATTGACAGTGTAGGCAGTGTGAGTGCTAAACCTACAATGCTTGTGCATTTCGTAATTTTTTTTTATTGGTGTATTGTAGCTCCTCATTGAAAAGCATTGAGATTTATTAGAAATAGGCCCGTGGCCACGATAGTCATGTGCTTTATGGGCAGTGAATGATTGCCTTATAATATCAAGATTAAGATCAAAATCTCTAAAACTTATCTACAATTGTATATAATTTTTATTGAAACAAAAATAAAAATAATATGAATTATTTTCACATGTGTTTTTTTTTTTAACATAAAGACCCTTGCACCTTCTACCAAAGGTCAGTGTTGTTGTATTGTTAAAAAACAAAAATTCCCTGCTATATATATCATTAACAGTATTTATTTAAGCCATGTTCCTATAGGGTTATTGCAGTTTCCAAAAATGTGCGATCGGGAATGTACACTTTGAACCTTTGGTTTGATATTTTCACACCCATGGCTAAATATTTGGTCTACTCTATTACTCCATTTTTAATGTGCTTGTTGATCAGCACTTGCCTTGCAAACACAGCCTTGCCTTCATGGAGCTTCTCTCTGTAGCCCCAATATCCCAATCCACAACCCCCCAGTCACTTGCATTCCCCATCTAGTGGAAAAGCACTGCAATGGCCACATTGTGTCAGTAAACAATCTGGTTGCGAAATGGCGGAGATCTGCACACAGCCTTCTCTGTGTCCCCTCCCCCTCTCCTTTTTCTCTTCAATATCTGGGTCCCACTTTTCACCACTAGGTGGAGCGGTGAGGTTGATGTTTTTTCTAACCGGTTTCCTTCAATCCATGACAAAAAAGGGAACTGACGAGTCTCTTCACCCTCACATGTGCTCATTAGATTCCTTGATCACACATGACAGGGAAATGTCCAAGACTAGAGGTTCCTTGGGAAATACCATCAGTTATCTTGCTCACTTGCTGGCCCTTGGCCTTTTTGCAATTTGACAAGCTTCATGCTTGGCTCAGGTACTGAGGAGCACATGGTTGGAGAATTATTTGGGAAATCAGTCCTGATGGCTCATTTACTTGGGGATCTTGTTCGGTGAGCAGGTCTTAGGGCACACGTTTGATAACTCTGAGAATGTGACTGCCTTTGGAAAGGAACATGCAAGTGGTTTCACGAGATGTTAAAATAAAGTTTTCGATGGTCTCTTCCCCTTGTAGTCATTTGATTTGGGTAGAAGGACCTGATTTTACTAGGCATTCTAGATATGACCCCACATAGAATTGCCACCATCTTTCTGACTGAATTTGCACCGTATTTGTCTGTCATTAAGTCGAGGAGAGTCTGTGTATCCTGCTTTTGAAGGTTAATGCACCCAACACCACTTTCTTATGACATGTGACCTCAAAAGTCATTTTAAGTATAAGGAATGTCATGCATTTTTTTTGTTGGGCCTTCCTCTGTTTTCTTTTAAGCCCATTTTTTCCCTGTGCAACCACAAGGTTGATGGTTAGCTCAGGAGGAAGAGAAATGCCCGTTGTTGCTTCTTCAATTGCTGTGAGATGAAAGCAGTCTATCAGTGGTGGAAAGTTGTATTGAAGCTCCAGCTGTGTTTTTGCCCCTCTATATGTTGGCTTTAGACTTGAAAGGGACGGCAGACAGACAATAAAAGCGCATGGGTATGACCCACACTCTCAACTTAATCTATATGCTTTGGATATGACAAAGACACCTTACTAAGAAGCACAAAAGGAGTGGTTTGACACAGCACTCTGTTTTGATCTAACCTATATTACATTCAAGATTTGATTTTAATCAGTCAGTTGAGCCTTAAATAATGAACTACTTCTTTTTTTATTGATGTAATTTAGGACTGCATAACCTTAAATCTTTAACTATTTCTTCAACATCTGTTTTGGCAGATTAACTGTTTCAAATCCCTACATTTGTAATTTGCAATTATTTCTAACTAGTTAAAGCAGAACTTAACACAGAGAATGTTTGGCATTTTTTCATTAGGAATTTCTAAAACAAACAATGGTGAAAATTGTTGTCGATTAACTTTGTCACTCAACTTATCAAATATTCAAGTAATTGTTTATGTGTTGTTTTATAATCTGTCAGTCTTGGCATTTTTAAGATTTGGTCTAACTGGGCTTCTGGAACTTAGTGTTTCCAACCATATTCAGACTAATTGATCGAAACGTTATCCACGGTTGAATTGATTATGAAGATATTTATTTGGAGCTCAAAATTTAATTTTTCTCCACTTGACCTGTTCTCAACAGCCAGCTGGTCTAGTCCGAGGCAGCGTGGATAATGGTGCCTCCACAAAGAAAGAGGAACTCAATACAGAGGACAATGGAGAGGAAAAGCCAGGTAATAATCAAATTAGATTTGAAAGCGTTTTATATTTGAACAAGCTCTTTCGGTTACTGTTAGTCTTATTTGTTTTCTTCCATAGGTGGAGAAAAAGAGGTAGCAGCAAAACTTGCCTCTTCACCTGCAGCAGAGTCAATGGTAAATGGCTTCGAAAGTGACGACACAAGGCACAAGAACCCAACAGATGCCTCTGCTCCGGCCAACAGCGAGACGCCTCTGTTGGTCAACAAAAACGGCACGTCAGACACGGAGCGACTGCAGGGCTCATTTACCGCAAGCAATGGATTAGTTCTCACAAACCCGCAGCAGGACATTGGTTCGCCAGCAAAGCTAAGTTTGGGAGTTTCCTCTCACAGGACTAACTGGTTGCATTCTGGCTCACCAGCAGAGGAACATGGGATCAAACCCTTCCTTGCCTCTGTTTCTGGGTGTGCACAGAATTCATATGCACTAAAGACTGACTCCAGCACAGGGATTGCATTGGGTCAAGGGGCGCCAGACATTAAAAATGGCACTGCACCGTCTCCCGCGCCTGCTCCAGCAAATGTCACGATACACAGGGCGCGCAAGACCATGTCCAGACCTGCTGTGAGCCCGGCACAAAAGGTAAACCATCAGAGACAATGACTTTTTGCATTGTGGTGTGCTACGTGAGTTGAACATTTATTTTTAAAACAGCGATTTGTCCTTTTTAGAAAACGCTGGTCTGACTCAAGCATATTCCAGCTCATCACATATTTGTTGTGCAGAATTCAGGTTAATTTATCCACCTACTTTTTTCCATATTATTTTGATAAAAGATAAGATATAACATGAGTGAAATGAAGCTGTTGCCGATACAATGATCCACCACGGCAGACAATATCAGTGATTTCTGACTTTGTAGAGGCAATACTAATATGAATTGCCCAGTTTGAAGGAAAAGAAATAGTCGCATGAATTTTCACTGACAGATGACAATCACTGAATTAGGGATGTGATAAACCGTTCGATGCCTCAAACCCAACTTTGACATCCAAAAGCTTCCTAACCAACATTTGCATTGTACACAGGTTTTGTATTTTTAAACATCGATCCATAAAGATTAGACTACAATGATGTAATTACTATTGAATAATTATTATTACTACTGTGCTATATATATATATATATATATATATATATATATATATATATATATAATTTAGATTGAAGGTTTGTCTTTCTAAAATTTTATTCCAAACATTTTAAAAATATTTCTAGAACATTGTGAAGTCTAACCTTTTTCTTACATATAAAAGGAACCCTAATTTTAATATGGCAATATGTTTTAGGTTGTAAAATATGATGAAAAAGCTTGAAGCTTAATTTAAAATCCTTTCCCTTTTCCTCAAGTTTCTTGCGGCCAGACATCCTCAAATCTTTCTGAGAATATAATTAATTTGTTCCTTTTTAAAACAAAAAAATGGGGAGTTGAATTTAACCAGATCCAGAGTTATGATCACCACTGTTTTTTTGGTTCTTGTGATCTGTAGCTTCTGAACAGGGAATTAAGAGAAGCAAAGAGTGCCAAAATGGAGCAAATGAAGACCCATGTGTCACTCGACACTGAGAAATCCTTAAAGACGTCCTCCACTCAGAACCATCTACCTCAGAGTCCACTGGCTATGCCAGCTTCATTTGAAACAGCCTCATCAGCTTCACCAGCGCCTCCGCCACCTGCAGCACCCGCACCTTCTGCAGAAAATGCTACTCCTCAAGCTTCAGCCAAACTCCAACAAGGTCCAAACAGATAACAGTTGCATCAGATAAAAACTGACCTGGTTTGGAAAAACTAATGAGAACAGGGTATAATTTCCAGTGTTTCTCTAAGTGTGTGTTGTTATCTCGTACTGTAGGCTCTTTCTCAGGAGGGATGTCATCCCGTAAGAAGAAGAGGAGGATGGGTACATACAGTCTGGTTCCCAAGAAGAAAACCAAATTATTTAAGCAGAGGACTGTGCTGGAAATGTTTAAGGAACTACAACAGTCTGCCAAGAGTCCAGAGGTCTGTGCTTCTCACATTTACTACAACTAAACACATTTTGATCTCTCACCGTGTACCACCTTATAAATTGAATATTGAGTCTTTGAGATAATGTCAAAAATGGTTTTGAATACATTATCTTCTGGCACACCTAGTGAAGGATGGCAAAATGTGTTACATGTATGGCTCAGTTTAGTTTAAATATTCAAACAAATTGACTGATAACGTATTTGGAAATAAAACAATAATTTAAGGTGTAATACGACACAGTCTACATAGAGGCTGAAGATAATCTCGTCCTTTAATACAAAGGTTTAGGCAAACACAAGAAGTCATTCAAGAATATGATTTTATAAAAAAAAAAGCATTCTAAAATAACAAACTCTGATCAGAGCAAACGAGTTTCAACCAACCACTCAAGTTTTAATCAACGTATGCAACAGCATCGCCTTGGTTGATTGCACTTTTATATTCTTGATGCTACATTTCAGTTTTAGATTAATTTAGCTTTTTAATGCAATGTTTAACTTAAGTGTTTTTATTATAAGATTCTGCAAAGACACTTTTCTGGTAGTTGCTTTGCAACAGCCACATTTGAAGGATTGTAGCCCACCATAAACGTATTGGAATGCAGATATTTATCATCTTAAGGTTATTGTTGTTGTCAGTTCTCTGTACTCTTCTGTAAACATGGTGTCTATGTGAAGACAGTATGTCTAAAGCACCCTTTACATGTGATTGAAGTGGATTATCATGCATTGTTGAGAAGTATTTAAGATTTTTGGTTGAATGATCCCAACCAAAGGATAAGCTCTTTGCCTTCTGCTCTACCAAATATTTGATTTTTGTTTCAACTGTCTGCTATCTGTTCTTATGATACTGTTTTAATGTTACTCATCTGGACTGCACCGAGATAGTGTTTGCGCAGGCAGCAATGTTTAGGGAACACCTGCTTTGCTTTGCAGTTGAATATCTTTTTGGTATTGAGCATCCATCACTACCGTTTATTGTGGGAAATCAACAGAGTTATTAATTCAGGAATCAAGTGACTCAGGAATTTGGTCTGTACCTAGACAGTGGTTTAGCTATTATATGGATTTCACACAAGTTAAAAAGGGGTATTGCATCCCCCCCCCATTCTTCCCCAAACCGCCACTTCTATCGCTATATCTAACACCATATTTTGTGAGTCTTAAAATCACTAGATCACTCTGGTCCCCTTTCAAATCCAACAGACTAAAGAAAGAGAAAACATAAATGGAGAGAAGATTGTAAATGCATCTGAGGAGGAAGAGTCTGAGGAGATGGAGTCTGAGGAAGAGGAGAGACGGCAGCTAGCAGAGGAACCTGTGGATGCTATCCAGGATGCAACATCCGAACCAATCTCTCAGGTTGGAACATAGAATTTTCTTCTTTTGTTTTTCTCTGACATAACATTTGTTCTATTTCCCTCAGTTTTTAATTTTCCATTAATCGGAAGGTCTGTTGGGCTTACACTGTATGACTTTAGAGTCGTGGCCGTCTGATTTCAACTCACAATGTACGAATTAAAGGTTTTCGGAAGCCCACGATTGGAGTACTCACAATGTACGACATTTCCAGCTCCTGCAGACTGTTATTGCTATTGAAAATTGTCGATAAAGTATTGTTTGAAAGCTCAGAGGCAGAAAAAACAAGACAGAAACATGGTGACTTGATTATTGTTTGCCATTTTTTTATGCCAAAACGCCTTTTTTCTTCTAAAAAAGTGACGGCGTATCTGGACTCGTAGGTATCTAGAATGCTACGAAAGTATTGCTGGTCTATCTTGCAGCGAGACTTGGACGTAAACGGGCTACGTTTGACTGTTTAGAGTGTTAACTTGAGAGCAAGCACCGCTCTGACAGCTGTTAACCTTTCTTTTTTGTCCTGGCTGCTCAGTTGCTACCAGCCACAAACTGCACTTACTAATATGATTACTTATTATGTTTATGTTTATTATAACGTGTTGTTTCTCTATGGCAACTCAGACGCTCCCCTTCTCACAGCCCATTTGCAACACACATTTGCAAGTGTCAATTGGGCCCAAATCGTACAGCGTAGGCCCGGCTGATCAGTGGCTGATCAGTGCTCCTCAGGCATGGGTCAAATGCAGAGAACTAATTTCAGAATGTTGTGCAATGTATGATAAAGGGATTATAAAGAGTATATATTATAATCTATATAATCTGTAATCTATTATTAATTTACTGTTCCGACAGTGGTAGGTGAATTGATATGTAAAATCTCCTGTTTCGTGCAGAAAGTACTTGGGACTTTATAATCTTGTAATAATGTCTTATCACACAACGTCCTTATCCACTGATCAATCTCTGCATATAACAACAAAAACAAACGGAATGCAAATGCAACCATTAGAATGCACACATAATACGTTATACCTATTTTTCATTCAACAAATGTCATGATATTGTAAATACCTAAAGTTTTTTGAAAGTGCTTACCTATTTTTTCTGGCCAAATGTTTGACACCGTTTTCCTGAGGTCAGTCTTTCAATGTCTGGCTCTATGTCTTGTGTGGTAGCAATTCGTAAAACTGCGTGGTTGTTCGGTGATCCGTGATCTATGATTGAAAACAGCTGTTCGCACAAGTAGGTGCTTCCAAACATGGACAGAACACGGGCAGCTTCAAGTCGGAGCTGTGGCCTCAAATCGGAGGAGTAGACGGTTAGAGTCTTTGATTACAGTATGCTGGAACTCTGCTCTCTGGCTACCATTGCATCTAAGTTCTATTAACTCCATCCGAAGGTGCTACACTGGGGACGTCGGTGGGGAAAGGATCATCATATATGGCAAAGTTTAAGTATTGCGCTTTAAAGTCAGACAACCACCGATCAATTTCCTTTATCAGCGGATTTATTTTGGTAGCATATCGAGCACATGAAAACGAACCTGGGACTGAGGTGGGGATGCTCTGACAGACAGGAAAGTGGGCAAGATAGTCCTATTTGAGTTGGGACTTCCATAGTCGAAGTTTCAGCTGGAAATTTCAAACCGTGAATGCGTTGTACATTCCCGTTAAGACGTGTCCGCGACGTGCAGACTCAGTTACATGAGATGCGCTGTTATTTCACATAGCATGGCAAAATCACACAACCAATTTGGATCTGAAAGTTCGGGCAAGGGTTTCCTTTTATTTTCCTGATAAACCAATTTCTTCCAGAAGATATGAAGAGATAATAATAATAATACATTTAATTTATAATGCACTTTACATAAGAAATGTTGAGGAAGGCCCTCCTCAATCATATTACTTATACTGTATAGTACAGCACATATCTATAATCTCTGCCCACCTCCATCAAAAACAGCTGGAACTGATGATAATTCAGGTCCCAAACCCAGAAAATGTTCACGTTTTTCCTAACTGTGTTCATTATATTATCCAGTTCCAGAATCTTACTACACAGAGCTTCTTCGTGGATAATGCAATGATACGTAATCAGGGGTGTATACCAGTTACTTCTTTGCATTTTATCCTTAACCAGTCCAACCAAACCAGTTCTCTCTCCACACATAGCAATAATAGGTGCGTGGTGTGTAGTAAGTACCAGCAATTTTTCCGAGGGTACTATAGTTTAGCATTGAAGATGTCCCTCCCTGTCGTCTTCCCGTGCATCAAGGTCACATCCAAGAGCTCCTCATTGACAGACAAGTCTGCCTGCCCGCCTCTTAAAAAAATGGCCGGCTGCGCTGTATCAGTGTTGCGGTGCTTTCAACACAGCTAAGGAAAATGCCTGATAACTGCATGCTTCTTTAGCGGGCTGTGTCGTCAAATTTTCTGCTGGTTCTGTGTCTCGATCGGCGATGGCGCTTATTGACAATCTGATTTTGTTAAAAGCCGGTCAGGGCACACCTGCTCACATACCTTCAGCATACACTGCTTTAAAAATGCACCCCCTCGGAAAAATGACTTTGAGGCTCGGTTGATTTTTTTCTGCTACAATAAACATCGCTTTCACTGCTGCATTATTTTGTGCTGCAGCCCTTGCAAACATATTCAGTTCAGAATGGAGGCTGCCTTTTGAAGCTCTTTTCTTGGTGGCTAAGGTTAGCGTCCTTGGCTCTGTGGTAGTGTCAAAGTGCCAACGTCAATTGTACTCCTTCGGCACTGCCTCGTAGTAAACCAGACATACTGGCTTGCCTTCATTGAGCAAACATATATTAGCTTTCCCATCTCTCATTAATTTGCCTTCATTCAGCATCAGCCTTTATTTTCTTGGATATATCGTTGGGACTAATCTTCTTTTTTCCCTAACCTCATCACTCCAGTAGAAAACTGCTGTAATAAATGATGATAAATGGAAACACAATCTCTGATGGCAAGATGCCTTCAGTGCACAGGTAACACAATGGAGATTGTGGAAGATGAAGGTTATGATTGCTGTACCTCTGTAAAGCAGCATATAATTCTATTAAAGAATTATATGAAAATCATATTCTTTGCAAGCCCCCTGCAGTCCACATAAATGGAGGTTGAGTTTGACACGTGCGCTTGAGTGAAACAATATGTCGTGTGTTAAAAGCTGATGATGAAATGTTGTCTTTTTCTGGTGTAGGAGGTAGATGAACAGGAGTCTGACGAGTCTGGAGAAGAAGAAGGGGAAGAAGAGGGCACAGAATCAGACTTGGTAACTATGTTGACTGTCTTGTTGTAAGTTATGTTTTGTCCATTTGTATGCCCTGACAGCAAATGATGGGGCAATATAGTCAACAGTATGTCCTTCAATCCTTCAGTTAAACTTAATACTTATACAATGCTCAAAAAAATTAAATAAACACTTAAATCACAGATCAGTTCTCGATGAAAGAAATATTAAAGTTGAAAATCTTTATTGATATACATTTTGTAATTGCTTTAGATCGAGATGATATGATAACCGTCACTGGAAACCAAAATCATGAACCCCTTGAGGTCTGTCTGCTCTGTACACACAATATCTGCTACAGATCTGTCCGTCCTGGAAGAGGGATCGTTCCTCTGTGTCTCTTCCTGAAGGTCTAAGGACAGAGGATGTTGTATCATGTACATATTGTAAAGCCCATCAAGGCAAATTGTGATTTGTGATTTTGGGCTATACAAATGAAATTGACCTGACTTGGAGTCTAAATCACTCCCAATATCAAAGTCAAAAACTGAAATCCCGGGCCAATCCAAGTGGTGTTAACTTCATCATGACAACTCATAATCAATAGTGTGTTTAACCCTCAAGAGTCAATGGAACCCTGGACATCTTGGACATGCTCCTGATGAGACACGATATGGTGCCCTCGGGGATCTCCTTCCAGACCTGGATCAGTGCAAGAGTGAGCTCCTGGACAGTGTGTGGCGCTAAATGGGGGCATCTGATACACCAATACATGACATATGAGATTCTCAGGTCGATTCAGGTCGGGGGAATGTAAGGATCAGTCAATTGTATCAATGCCTTGGTCATTTAGGAGCTGTCTACACACTCTGACCACAAGAGGCCTGGTATTGTCCTGGACCAGGAGGAACCCAGGGTCCACTTTACGATTGTGAAGTCTGATAGTGGGCATTAGGATTTATTCCTGGTACCTAATAGCAGACTGGCCAACACGTGGAGGGCGATGTGACTCTCCATGGATCTGCCTCCCCAGACCACTGTCCCATCACCAAACCGGTCCTGCTGAATTATTTTTCAGTCAGCATAACATTCACCACAGCATCTCCAGTCCCGTTTAGGTCTCTTACATGAGCTCACTCTGGACCTGATCTCATCTGTGAAGTGAATGAGGCGCCAATGGTGAAACTGTCAATTCTGGTGTACTTTAGTGAACACCTATGGAACTGTAGAGTGCTGAGCTGTGAGTACAGGTCCCGCTAAAGACATTGGGCCCTCATGCCACACTCATGGAGTCAGGATTATGATGACTAAGTGTTCCCTTGATTTTAATGAGCAGTGTATTATCCATGGTAATGAGTACAGTACCAGTCAAAAGCATACCCACTCATACTTATATTTTTTTTATTTGGAGTATTTTCTGCATTTTAGATCAATACTGAATATATCAAAATATGAAAAAATAAATAAAAGATGAAACAAATACAAAAATAAATAAAAGTTGCAAGAACTTTGAATTCATCTGCAAGTACAGTTGGGAAACCCGTCAAATGGTCTGATGAAACTTAAGTCTCATAAGGGTCATCCCAGAGAAAGACAAATACTGAACTGTGATGAAGCGTTAAGTTATACTCATTCGTTATTGGCCTCAGAGACAGGACCTCAGAAGAGAACCTGCAGGAATGCTTGCGTTCAAGACAAGAGGGCGTGAATCAGGCGTTCTTGGTTACATGTTGTGAAAAACTACGACTAAGGGAGGCCACGAGGGTCATGAGAATTGGTTGGGCCAAGAAACACAGTTTAGAGAGAGTCTAAATTTGAGACTTCTGGTTCCAACTGCCATGTGTTTGTGAAATGCAGAATGGGGTCCTGATGGTATCCCTATACGTGGTTCCCACCATGAAGCATGAAAGAAGAAATAAGATGGCTTGGAAAGCTCGGAGGTGGCACTGTTGGCAGTTTAATCAAAGTCCAAGGAACACTCAACCAGAATAACTACACAGTATCGTAAAGCAACACACCATCCCATCTGGTTTTAACTTTCCTGGGACATTTTTTGATTTTCATCAGAAATATGACCAAAAACACAGACTAAAAAAAGTGCTAAATGAGTACAGTCCATTTACCTCCGCACAAATTGATTCTTAAAATAATATCTCCTCTGTTTTAATTAATTTTTTATAAATAAATAATAAATCAATCAAATGCTACTGTTCTACTATTTTCCTGAGATATAATATAGTCATAGCGGAATGCATGTGTGGCCCCAGTTTAGAAGTTAGTCAGGAATATTAGAGAGAAAAAAAGGCATTAAGCAAATGAGCGTACCTCAGCAAATGCTGTAATCCTAACCTGAGGGTTGATTATCTTCTACGTAGCTCATATCTAAATATACAAAAATATCCACTACGCTTGGCTCAACACAGGCAATGATTATGTGTCATATAGTGATGATTTTGTTGTACGATCGTTTCCATGAGTAATGGTGATTATCATCTCAGAGAGCTCTTGTTCTTATCATCTCTATTTCTGTCCGTCTCAGAGCACAGAGTCAAGTTTGAAGAAAAGGTTGAAAAAGAAATCAAAAGCAGATAGCGCATGGCTCAGGCCGTCAAGGAAACGAAAGAGGAGGATAAAGGATAAAGGTAATCTGATCTCACACATCACTTGTACCTGTACCTACTCAACTTTGGTCCATGGCTTTAATCGACATTCATTTATCTGAAAAAACTGAAAAGAAGTATTGACAGTTTATAGGTATTTGTCCCAAACATTAACTTTTCTTTAGCACTTTCAGACACTCGTTCGTCTGTGAAACTCAGGTTCCAAACCTTGCACCTAGTTTTAAAATATTTTATTTTCTGAGATTCGTATTCGCAAGTTTAGCGTAATAATAACTTATTGCATAACACCATGTATTATGTTGGCCATAGTTTTTATTAAGGCAGGAAAAGAAAAATTTATAAGGGTAATTTTCTCATCCATGTTGGTAAACATTGTACCTGTTTGCTTAAAAAAATCCTTATGGACATACTGATCAACCTTTCCTGTTTTTATAATTCCTCCGCCAGATACGCTTGTCTGTCCATTCCATCCATCTATCTCTACGTAATGGAGAAGATCCACTTCTCTTCGATCACAGCTTCAATTTATCAGTCTTATATTACTGTAAGGGTAGTGGTGGTAGAAAATCCTTTGAAATACGGGGGCAAATTAGAAACATTAAAAAATTGGAGATGATGGTTCTGCAAAACTTTATACTGTATATTAAACTTTGTTTAAATCTGAAAAATATTTACCACCAAACTTCAAAGCTATCCTGTAAGTATAAATAATCACTTTCCAACCATTTAACATCAATTCCACCTCGATCCGCTACTTCTTGATTATTAATGATTTTCTCTTAGCTTTAGATAACAAAGAACATTCTCTTTTTTATTTTAACATAAGTTCTTATAGCTGACCACTCTGCTTTTTCGAAAACTTTCCTTCTGTGGTGTTGACCTTAGTACTGGTCGTGGTTCCAAAGGTTGGTAAGTTACAGTGTGTAAAAGTAGGTCTATTCAGCCTTCTTTTCTACCCCTTACAAAGGGAGTTCCCCTTGATCCAATTTTTATTCAATATTTACCTAAATAATATAATTCTTCACTGTAAATTATAACTTTATTTTTCTCTTTATGTGGAAAACATGGTGCTTTGCACCTGTGCAAATTCTAGTCAGGCCGCCACCGTAAACCTGAACTTACCGTTTTGATAGAAACAATCCATAATTTGAATCTCCTCCTGAACTGCAAAAACAAGATGTGTGTTAATTTCAATTACAAGACATTTTGACCATTTAAGGCTTCAAATATGTTCTATTTATAATATGGAGAGAACAATATCGCAAATACCTTAATATGTTATCATATTCAGGACAAACTTACTCTGTCAAGAGCACGTTGACAGACTTTTATCAAAAGAGAGCTCCACTCTCAAAGCATCAAATACAGTATATTAGACTTCACTCCATTTAATTACTGAACATAGTTATGGAATGCACCGTCTTTTTTATAAATCAGAATACTGACCTACCTGTCAAGTCAGTAAGGATGGACCAGTACTTAGATTTATTTACCTATTTTACAAAAACTCCTTCAGTCTATATTCTCAGCTTTGCTCTCCTGTAGTGTAGGTAGTCACTACACTCAATCACAGACATGGCTCACCCTACAAGTTCCAAAAGTTTGTACAGGCTTTCTCTTTTTGGCCCAATTAATCTTGTAATTTATGCTAACAAAACTAAGTTTACCTCGTTAATAGTTTCAAGTTTGATTTAGTAATCTTATTGATTGTTTTCAATCTAACTGACTATGTCTTCTGTTACCACTGCCTTCCTGCATTACTTCCGAGGTTTTAAATTAACCAATTAGTCCCTTAAATGTGTTTTTCTGCTGCACTGAGCTACAGCACTAAATTTGATATTTACTTTTCTTTTTTTTTTTACTTCCGCTGCTTGGGTTAAACTGTAAACATTAAATATTTTTTTAACTGACCACTGTCCTTCTGCTCAGAACCAGAGGTCACGGATCACTCTCAATCTCAGACTTCAATTCATTCCCAGTCAGGCGATGGGAAGGAGTACACACAGATTCCCTCACCTGAGTCTTGTGACGTCAACGGGCCACAAGACGCTCCCACACAAAACAAAGGTAAACCCAGGAATAAATGTAGAAACTTGTAAAACTCATTCACTATAATTATCCATGTATTTATTACCCTTCACATTGACATGTTTGTGTCAAGCTCGAAGATGTTTTCGCTCGGTCCACAACACCAAACCCTTTGACATTATCGAACTCGGATGTGAAACCATAAATTATAAATAATCTGCTAAACCTTTAATGTAAACAGACTTGATAAATAAACCTACCACATATTAAAGGCATTCCCCTTTAAAAAAACAAGTAGAGGGGGTTCGGGCATCTGATCAGGATGCCTGCAGGACACCTCCCTTTTGAGGTTTTTACCAATTACATCTAACTGGGAGAAGACGCTGGGGTAGACACAGATTTCTCCGGAGGGACTATACATCTCATCTGATGTGGGAACCTCTCAGGACACCCCAGGTTGAGCTGGAGAATGTTGCTGAGGAGAGGGACATATTAAATATCCTTGTTAGTCTGCTGCCATAATGACCCAAACCCCGGATAAGCGGTAGCAGATGCATGGATGGCTATATTAAATGAAACCTGAAATAAAATGGTTATTTTAATCAGCTAAAATGGGCAAATCTTGGATTGCTGTCGGAAGGTGAAAACATGATTACAATGCCATATGTTTTATTACTCCTCAAGTGAGATTTAACATGATTACATCTAGTCTTTATAGCCAAACAAACAATAAAATCCCCGCAACATTGCTGATTTAGACCTAAAAAGGGGAAACAGAGGACTCACGTGATGCATGGACTTATTTTTGTTTCTCTATAAAACAAAAATAAATGTTATTTTATATAATTATATTTTATCAACCACAGCGAGGCTAGATTAAGATTGACATGACATTCATCTTTCTCCAATTTGGGGGATGAGGAAATGGGATGGCAAATAGTCACCCATATATGTTGCAGAGATTCCACTTAAGGAGCTGTTAGGCAAATTTCTTCACAAATTCATAACAAGTTTGACAAAATAAACCAATTAATTATGGTGCTCTGAATAAACTTTGATTTAATTTTCTTTACATCTCAGTCCACATAGAGAAAACTTGTCCAAAAACTAAAAAATGGTCAGATGTCTGTACTGTACCACTGTTAGTCACACATAATGCTGTGAAAAAGTATTGGATTTACATCTGATTTTTTTAATCTCATACTGAAGTTGTGTTTGATTAAATAAAGACAAGATGAGTAGACACACAAAATATAGTTTTTAAATGATGGCAGTATATTAGAACGGTTAACCACAGTCAATTTTGCTTTTGTGAAGAAGCATTTGGCCATTAGAAAGGAAATCCAAAAAACCACCAAAATGCATTAATAATTGGTTGCACCTGATGTAGACACGCACACCCTGATCACTACCAGCCCTGTTCCGCCAAGTCATCACTTAGATTAACCATTTTGAGAAACAGGAAGTTGGCTTCTGGATCTCCTGTTCTGCGCAAAAATTTAAAGGAATTCAGGTGTCTGGTCACATTTCAATGAATTGAAGCCCAAGCACAACTGGGTCATGTGTCAGGAAAAACAATCAGGAAATAATAAAGCCCAGCTTGTCTCTATGTCTCAACATTTTTTGAGAATTTGGTGTCAAACAAAAGTTTATTCTATACTGTCTAGTTAAGTCCTATCACATTTTGTCCAGCGTATCAATAGTATGTTGAAAATTTAAATAGATATGGAGGTAATTGTATTGACTTTGTGTTTTTGCAGATACTTGCTCAGCCACTGAGGAGGCTCAGGAGCTTCCGCTTTGCAGCTGTCGTATGGAGACACCCAAGAGTCGAGAGATTCTCACCCTGGCAGACAGGAAGTGCATGGCCACAGATAGTGTGGATGGACTGCTGACCCGCTGCCAGGGCGCCATACTGAAACATGAAATGATGCGTCCCTCCAACACTGTTCAGCTGCTGGTTCTATGTGAAGACCATCGTAATGGCATGGTGAAGCACCAGTGCTGCCCCGGCTGTGGCTTCTTCTGCAGGGCCGTGAGTACATGGTTGATATCAGGTTCAGGCCTTCAGCTGCAGATTGATCATATCTCAAAGGAATATGCTATAAATTAGGGGTGTGCATTCCTCCCTTATGACAGGATTCCATAAGCATCTAGATTTGTGGCCTGTTATATGATTCAGGAACCATTTGTTTTAATGATAATCAATTTAATTCAATGTAATCTGCTATAGTTGTAAACGTTTGCTAAATGTTAGGTTTAAAATAAACTAATTCCATGAAAGTTATTACTTACCTCTATATTAATTTGTTGGCATTTTAAATATAAACTGGGTTCTTTCTCACAAACTTCGGCCCAGGTGTTACAGGGAGGAGTATAGATAGTATAAGTTAAAAGAAAAGGAAAGTGATTCCCCTATATTTACACTTAAATTCATTAACTTTGCAAAGCAACTAAAGGACTGCATTACATTACGTCAGGCCTTTTCACCAGCTGAAACTAGGAAACAAGATGACCAAAAATATTGTGAGACACTGAACAACAGCTTAACTTAAGAACAAAATTTCACTGACAAAATGTAATTAAGTGACTGTGAACAGCTAACTCTTAGAGATTTGCAGATATATGGTGAGCTGTGATTATCAACAAAGGAATAAACTGATGTCCAATAATTGGATTTTGTAACCATAAGCACTGCATTTTTCAGTTCAGGAATAATTTTGTTTTTGTACGATAAAGAACTCCGGCACATGTCTGTCAAGTATACTATGTTTCACACACATTCTACTTTGTATATTCAACCTCTGCTCTAATAATCTTGTCACATCACGAAAGCCATCGTTCTTAAGATGTCTATGTAGATTCTCTTCAATCCAGGTCATGGAAATCCATGTGGGTTGAATACAAAGCAACTGGACTAGAAATGGTCCATGGCACATCTTGACCATTCAGGGGAAATGCCATTAGATAAATTCACATCGTAAATTTTAAAATCAATTTCCAATTGGAAATTTTTTGTCTGATAATCTCTTCAGCCTTAATATACAATATGCGGATTAACAGCGTCTGATACAATAAATTGTTCTCCATTTATAGTTGTGGATGAAATTCACTTGGAAAACATCTCCGTCCCTCAGAATAAACTTAATAGAACTTCTAATCTGAACTGGAGAACAAAGTCAATGGCACATAGATAATGAAATAACATAGCAGAATTTACTTCATTACTTAATATTAAATTTCTGTTCAAATAATGGAATTTCTTTGTGGGCTACCTTTTGAATCAGGTAGGAAAAGTCACTCCATCCTATGTGTACTTTCTGCAGTAACTTGTGCAATCAAAATAAAGTGTAAAATAGTAAACGAAAATACTGTTTCTCTCACAATCTGAAAAGCACAAATTGTGACCAAAATAAATCAATCAAAACATTAGAGGCAATTATATTTTGTGATTTCACCTTGTTTTAACTAGCACTAGAAAAAGTCTTTTTTACTGATTAAGTCTGTCAGAAGAAGTATTTTAAAAAAGTTAAAATTGAATCATTTTGAGAGGGATGAGTTGTATAGACTCAAGGATTAATTGAAAAATATCAGAAAACTAACTGATAATAAAAAAGTAGAATTAATTGTTGCATTAAATATGTTTTGAAGAAGTCAGACCCTTGCATCTAGAGCTTCAAGTGGTTTGTTTATCAATCGAATGAATATTAGTTACCAAATATTTTGATATTAAAAGGTTCAAGATCATCTGCTGTTTCTACCTTATTTAACAAGCAGTACTCTATAGATAATCTGAAGTATTTACTGCATATCTTTGTTTCATAAGGATGTCTTTGGTTAAGGTTTTTCTAATGGCTGCACAGAAAAGTAAACAGCACTTTTCAGCGCTGGAAAGTTGACATTGACATTTTCAAATCTTTTATATTTTTTACAGTTCATTGATGATAGCTGTATCGATTGTTCAAAGTAAAAAAAATTTAAATTTCATAAACAGTCAGAGAGGACCATTATTTTTTGGCAACAGAATCTAGCAGTCTTTCCTCTTGCAGGGGACCTTCATGGAATGCCAACTTGACATCAGCATCTCTCACCGTTTCCATCGTACCTGTGCCTCGGTGCTGAAAGGACAAAGCTTCTGTCCCCACTGTGGGGAGGAGGCTAGCAAGGCCAAGGAAGTCACCATCGCCAAGGCTGATACCACTTCCACTGTGCCCCACGCCCTTTCCCAAGCACCTACCACTCCCGGAGTCGCTGAGGGCCGAGCAGACACCACCACTGGCAGGTAATCTACAAACTGTGAACTTTCTGTCAAATATGCAAGAAGTTACCTGCCATGAATATGGAACGTATTGCAGGGTTTCAAACTTTATACACTGGTTGGTTTGGTATTCTCGTATTTTAAAGTATTGATGTCTCTTAATTAATCTTATTGGTTGCAAACAAAGTGGGAGTAGTACATGGTCTACAAATCCAAGATGAACATAACAACCTTCAGGAAGTAATTAGCAGAAAATGTGTAAAATTTGTAAAGAATTTATATTCTACTTTATGGAAATTCTTATTAATAACATAATGAGACCCGACAAATATCATAATAAATAGGATACCTATCCTTTTTTTTTGTTTTCCAGCTCTTCTCGACTAGCCATGGGGTCTGAGGTCACCGGCAAGGCAGACAGCTCACTACCCATTCGTTCTCCACATGTACTCGACAGCGCTGCTGTTCCTGGGTCGTCCAGGACTGCATTGCTGCAGGCCAGGACAGGAGCGATAGATTCTCCTACAGTCCCTCAAGGAACACCTCGAGAGACTCTAGAGAGCATCCTGGTAGCACTTGACACAGAGAAGTATGTTATGGAACCAGAATGTCTTCTTCATTTGCCTGTATGAATAAAAGTCTAGGAAAAAAACCTTTAAAAATTCTTCAACTTTGTATTCTTGTTTTGATCAGGCCCAAGAAGCTGCGTTTCCATCCCAAGCAACTTTACTTTTCAGCCAAACAGGGAGAACTCAGGAAGGTCTTACTCATGTTGGGTATGCTAAACCCTGAAGTCTCTCATTAATCTTGTACTTTATTCTTTAGTTCCCTTTTCCCTTCATCTATGGGGCCTTTATATGCATCTAAATATTGTTTTTGTCCAAGCCTTATTTAGTTAAACCATTCCCTTCTCCTTTTACCTTCCAGTGGATGGTATAGACCCAAACTTTAAGATGGAATCACAGAACAAACGCACCCCACTCCATGCTGCAGCTGAGGGAGGACACCAAGACATCTGCCACATGCTTGTACAGGTAAATCTTGTACTGATTATCTTTCAGTTCTGCTCTGCAGACACTCTGATAGTAATGATTAAGGCTGCTTTAGAGACAAAGCCAAGCTTTAAAGTTTACGTTTGGAATCTCATCTCTCTTTAATGGCTTAAATTGGAAGATATTGACACCGTTTGTGACCCCATCAGGCAGGTGCAAACTTGGACATTTGTGATGAAGATCACAGGACACCACTGATGGAGGCCTGCGAGAACAACCACATGGAAACAGTTTTGTACCTGTTAAGAGCTGGAGCTAGTGCCACACATAAGGTAAAAGTACATCTAATCCCAGATTTTGATCAGCAAGCTACAGCAGTGAGTAAAATAAGATTGTATTTTGTTCATTTTAATTTTTGACAGCTGTCATACCTTTATAGCACAAAATCCCCAGCACCCAAAAACGAAAGCAGTTGAAAATAACTTATTTTTTTCTAGATGTTCTGTGTGTTCTTAAAGTCAATAATTAGCATCTGTGCTGCTCTCAGGATATTGAAGGGTTCTCGTGTCTCCACCTTGCGGCCAAGTCTGGACATTACAAGATTGTTGAACACCTTCTGTCCACAGGGTTGATCAACATCAATTGTCAGGTCAGTGCATGTTCACACTGTCCTTCCAGTCTTTGATCGTCTTGTTTTCAGGTGTGAGGATTTGCGTCTGTGTTTTAAAATTGGTGTTGATATGTATCCTTTGACACTAATTGTCACTTCTGTAAGAGCATTCAGATTTTTTTTTCAAAGTACTTTGATCCCACTAATTGAAATAGAGACTGTTGTGTAACAGTGTACAGACTGGGAGAGAAAGCACTGCTGTAAAAAAAAGCTTCCTAACTTTCGAAATGACTATGTCAGGATGATGGCGGTTGGACGGCTATGATCTGGGGGACAGAATACAAGCATGTGGACCAGGTGAAGCTGCTTTTGTCCAAAGGAGCTGACATCGGCATCAGGGACAAGGTAAACTTAGGAGTCTGCCTTTAACATACTGGGCAGTAACTGTAACTATTTTATAACTGCTGCTTTATTTTGCTTTGTGCCATAGGAAGAAAACATCTGTCTTCACTGGGCAGCATTCTCGGGAAGCGTAGACATTGCTAAACTGCTCCTGGATGCAAATTGTGATCTGCAGGCAGTCAACGTCCACGGAGATTCTCCTTTACACATTGCTGCACGGGAGAATCGTCTGGACTGTGTCACGTGAGATACCACTGCCATTTAAAAAAAAAATCTGTGATAACATTAAATAATACTTTTTTTAACTGCAGTGAAGAACTAACAATCTTTCTTAATGAGTAACATATGAAAGATGTTCAGAAGTGGCTTGTTGTTAAAGATCGGTAAAATTCTCCTCAGACTTTTCTTGACTCAAGGGGCAGATGTATTTCTGAAGAACCGCGAGGGGGAAACTCCTCTGGACTGCTGCAGCCACAGCTCGAAGGCCTGGTCGGCCCTGCAGGCCAACAGGAAGGAAAGAGAAGCCAAGAACAGCAGACTCACTACAGTGAAAAAAATACTGCACAGGTTAAAATTAAAAAATGCTTCGCCTCTTGAAAATAACATTGTTAGGCCAATGCAGGGGTTTGTTTCAGGTTTTATTTTTTGTAATTGGATATATGTTGAAAAATTCTGTAAAGCAAAGCCAATTTTTTTTAGCCCATATGAGTAAAAGGATCAGATTGTAAATATTGCCTCTTGATTTAAAACACTAACAGCCCATGATCGGCATCTACTGTTTCAACAGCGACATAGCTCTGGGACAGGAGAGAGTTCCCATTCCTTGTGTCAATTCTGTGGACAGTGAACCTTGTCCAGGCGGCTACAAATACATCTCCGAGAACTGTATTACCTCCCCAATGAACATCGATAGAAACATAACACACTTGCAGGTCAGTTGCAAACCATCATTAGGTATTGTAAAGGAACCTGATTCTATTTGTCTCCGCATGATGTAACATTTATTTTCTCTGCCTTTAATCACGACCAACAGTACTGTGTTTGTAAGGAAGACTGTTCGACAAGTATCTGCATGTGTGGACAGCTCAGTCTGCGCTGCTGGTATGACAAGGTGAGTCTACACAGATGGACCGAACTCAACTTTAAGACAAAGCAGAAACCCCAACGACGATTTCTTTTGACGAATGAAGCATTACATAAAAATGTCTAATGATATGAAATCATATAAATTATGTATTTATTTCTGTCCTATGTTCAGAGCGGTCGCCTTCTTCCTGAATTCTGCTGTGAGGAGCCCCCTCTTATCTTTGAGTGCAACCACGCATGCTCTTGTTGGAGGACCTGTAAGAACCGTGTTGTGCAAAATGGACTCAGGTAATCAAACCTCTATCGGCACTTTCACACCCGGATGTTTCTTTTCATTTTATAAGTTTGATCTGTTTAGTTTTAGTGTAAGTATAACTAATACTAAGCGGATCAAGCAATACGTATTCACTTCATTTCAGCAATAGAAATGATGGCCAGCAACATGCGAACGTCAGTAGTAGCTTTAGAACGCTTTTCCCATTTAGGATAGACTGCAACCCAGCAAATTGTTAATAAATTTGCACAAAGTGAAATGTAAAATGACAAAATGATATTGTGCATCATCCAGGACCAAGCTTCAGCTCTTCAGGACCAGTAATAAGGGCTGGGGTGTCCGAGCACTGCAGGACATACCACAAGGGACCTTTGTATGCGAGTAAGTCTAATTGACAAATAAAGCCTTGCTTATATTTGTGGTCTTTTTCCAGTGGATATTTGATAAATAACATCCGTTTCATTGTTGTAATCAGAATATGCATGTTGTGTCAACCCCCCCATTTTGAAAAATATTGCTTTCATAAAAGGTGCCTATCCCTGCAGATGGAGACAGACACAATCATCAATTGTTTTGTTTGGAATTGCTGTTAGTAGCGAGTTGAGAAAATGTTTAATAAAACATTACTAATAACATAGGCCGAAACAGGAATTTCCTTAGAAGGCTTAATAATCTGCACAACATCCTGGTGGTATTCCTCCTATATAATTTATACATGCAGGCCAACGTTTTTCCTCACCGAATCCCAGCCTCAAACTCATCAACTCCTATCGAATATATAAATCTTTTAAAATAGTTCCGAGTACACAAGTGGAAGCAAATCATGGCATGTTGGAGAGAATTTTCAACCGTGGTTTAATTTATATTTCAGAACCATTTTTCCCAACGAGTACACCAACTCCCCAAATATTATATTATACACTGCTCAAAACATTAAGACACTTAATCACAAAAGTATGTCAAGTCAAATTAAACTTCTGGGACATTGGTCTGTCCATTTCAAAAACCTATTTGATTGTGGAACGAACAACACCCTGGCCACATTACTTACCAGATGAAATCCTCAAACTCACTGTTAGACTGTACCCTTGGTTCCTCGTGGTGCAGGATAATGCCCGGCCTCATGTGACCCGAGTGTGTAGGCAGTTCCTGGATGAAGACGGTTTTGAGCTTACTGATACTGATCCAGGTATGGAAAGACGCAATTCGCCATTTCATCAGGAGCATACAGAGATGTTTTCAGGAGTGTAGACAAGCATGTTGGGGCCAAACACGCTATTGAACCAGATTATGAGTAATTGTAATGACATTCAAAGTATTCAAGTTAGATCAGTCTGCGATTTCAGATTTTCACTTTGATTTAGTATCCAGCCATCAATGGGTTCACAATATTGGTTTCCATTTACTGTATTATTCTTACGTCATTTTGTTCTCAAAGAATCAACCAATCTATACAAGTAAAGGTTTTCAATTTGAATATTTCATTAATCGAGATCAAATCCTTGATTTAACTGCCCCCGTCCCTTTTTGAGCAGTGTATTTTAATTCATATACAACAGAAAAAACAAATAATTAGGATTACCAGTCTCAAGTGTTAACCTTTACTTTAATTTGGGTGCTGTATTTGTGTGTTGTTACGTTACCAGTCAAGTTTTGAGGCAAGGCTACTGCTTTTACAGTTTGATAAATGGGTTGTGATCAGTATGTGAGGAACAACAACGTTAACGGCATAAACATGCGCATAACTCCCACTTTTGCTTCAAAAGATTCAGACAGTGTATGTCCATCAAAACAGTTTAGTCTTGGAAGCTAGGTATACAAGAAGTGCAGTCCACTTAAATAAAATCATATTATTCCAGTTTTGTTAACTATTGATATGATATAAACTGTAACAGACTAAAAACTTTTATTGGATGTCTAAGGCTGTTGACAGTTCTCCTGCGTTTTACCAGGTATGTGGGTGAGATCATTTCTGAAGCAGAAGCAGAGATGAGGCAGAATGATGCTTTCTTATTCAGCCTCGATGATAAGGTAAAAGAGTTCTGACAACATGTTCTACGTTTGATGGTGTGAATGGGATTAAGGAGACTGACCCTTTCTTTTTCTATTGACTCTCGACTTTTTTATTTTCAGATGTCTTTCCATGCAGAATCCCCCTCAGTTGTGTAATTTTTAGTGACCCTATCATTTATCTTGCCTCCCAGCCAGAAGATCTGTACTGCATCGATGCCCGTTTCTATGGAAACATCAGCCGTTTCCTCAATCACATGTGCGAGCCCAACTTGTTTGCCTGTCGAGTGTTCACGATGCACCAGGATCTTCGTTTCCCACACATCGCCTTCTTTTCCAGTGAAAACATCAGGGCTGGAGAGGAGCTTGGGTAAGAGCTTTTTACAATTATTTAAACAATACAATTTAAGACATGGTGTGTTTTTCTTTTAGCAATTAAACTAATTAAGTGACTGCTAGATTAAAAGACTTAAAAATAAAAATAAAAATCAGAATACCATCCACTCTGTATAAGTGCAAAATGTTGATCATTAGAGCAAGTATAACTAGAAGCACAAAGTAGAAATAAAAGTATGCATAAAGACTAGAACTGTACTAATTTGTTAGGTTAGAAATATGAAACATTTCCGTATCTGTATAGATAAATTATATAATGTTTTACAATTTGCCATTTTCTAAAATATAAAATCCAGAATTTTAAAAACCAAATTATATTACAAGAGAAGTGTTTTTATTCTCTTGGCATTAGAAGTAGACATGCAAAATGTTTACCAGAGTGAGCTCAATGTTGTTGGCAAAAATGATGGCAGACAACTTTAGACACACAGATGTGGCTGCCACTACCTTTACATGACAGCCTATTGGACACCTCAGCCTTAACAGGATTTCCTCAAAGAACAATGTGAGATACACCATTTGCTTCATGTTTTCCCCTATTCACAGGAAGGGTCAACGCTCAATTGCTTTTTCTCGTGCAAAATAATAAGTATGATCCTCCATTTGATAAAAAAAAAAAAGGTTCTCAAAATTCACGAAGTATTTAGCCATAAAAACTTATTCTTCAGTATCTTCTTTGTTGTTGTCTTTTAGGTGAGGGGTTTCACTGTCTTTCTACCTCCAAGTTATTGTAAAAATATTGCAACACAACATGCGGCATCACTCTGTAGATATAATCCAAAAAAAAAAAAATTCTCGTATTCAGCTGATTATATGCATAAAACATCGTAAATAATATTATTCTCAGTTTATTCAAATATATGCACCTTTAAGTTGTCCCGCCGGTATTGTTTGTCGCTGTTGGTTGTCGGTCCGCGCCATTAGTCTGTTGATGATGATGTTTAATCATTGACTGTATACTTCTCTTGTAATTGTTTATTTAGACATTATATTAAAACATGCTTTTATCCACTGCGATCTCCAATGTTGAATTACAAGATGTAGTATGTTCTTAGCATTTGGACCAGAGAAACAAGCTTGATCATGAACTATAATTAGTTAGTCTGCGCTCAAAACGAAGATCCATGTAATATTTTTTGAGGGACCAGAGCACAAACCCCAATACAAAAAATTAGTCTCACATAGGAAAGCTAAGAAGACTGCTGGGTCTGTTTTTAAGACATTTCTTAGCTTCAGTGAAGATGACATGAAAACAAAGACACCACAGCATTGATACTGACCATATCTGAATGTCACATTCAAAGTCAAATTTAAGTGACTTTGAATGTGACATTGTTGTTACAGCCCGACAGGTTGGTCTGAGACTTTCATAAACAAACCATGATCACAACCAGGATTTACAAAGAATGGCGCAAAGAAAATTAAAATCTTCAGCTGCAGTTCTGTTTGAAAATCCCTTGTGGATGCCAGAAGTCATGGTCGGTCAGAGCTGTCAGAGTTTCAAGCTGATAGAAAGGCAACAGTAACTTAAATAACTGCGTATTTTAACCAAGGTATGCGCAAGAGCACATTGAGTGCTAATCCTGTCAGCTAAGAACAGGCAACCAAAGCTAAAATTAGCACAGGCTCACCAGAATTGGACAACAATTGATTGGGAAAATGTTGCCTGGTCTGATGAGTCTTGATTTCTTGTGCAACATTTGAATGGTAGTGTCAGAAATTGGCGTAAAAACGTAAGCATGGATTCACCCTGCATTGTATCAACGGTTAAGGCTGGTGGTGGTGTGTAATGACGTGGAAGATATTTTTCTTGGCATAATTTGGGTCCCTTAGTACTAATTGAGTATTGTTGCTGACCATCTCCATACTTAGGACAACTTCCAGCCAGCTAATGTCACAAAGCTCAAATCATCTCAAACTGGTGTCTTTAACATGATAATGAGTTCACTGGACTCAAATGGCCTCCAGATCTCAATCCAATAGAGCATCTTTGGGATGTGGTGAAATGGGAGACTGGCATCATGGATGTACAACCATATCTGAGCAACTGCGTGATACTATCATGTCAATATGGACCAAAATCTCTGGGGAATATTTCCAGCACCTTGTTCTATCTGTGCTACCAAAAAGTAAGGCAGTTTTGATATCAAAAGAAAGTCCAGCCTGGTACTAGCGAGGTATACCTAATCAAGTGGCCAGCAGTGTATTTTAATTTTAAGCTAAGTCTCGCTCTGTCCCCAAGTGTCCTGTCCTCCAATGATCACACTTTCATGGACAATTCCAATAATTAGTATCACAATGATACATTAGCACTTAATGTGGCAACCTGCATACCATAATCGGACACCTCGGACATCTGACTTGCAACGCTCTCGTCTTCGCTACCTAGTCCTGCTTGAACCTGATTCGGGCTTTGTCCCATGCCATTCAGGTGACTTCAAATGAAGAGAGAAGAGTCAACACCTCCAGAAATGCGAGCCATTCACGCAGAAGAGACTGCACAGTCCAGTTATCCTGCATAATCTACCAAACTTTGATACACCCGAGAGGAATGTGACGGATGTAACAAATAAGACCCATCCCCATGAGCTAAAGTGGCTTAGCAATCATCTAGCAATATGAGTGTCCATATTCATCAACCCTCAGGAGTCTGAGTTCACGATGGTGTGGTCCGTAACCCTACCCCTAGATATTTATTCATGCAGTATGTTAGTGAGTTCATAGATTTGATACTTGCTGTAAAAAGATGGCATCGTAAATCGTTGGCATTTTAAACATTATTTTTGTGTAACATGGGGGGTTAGGGGGGTACAAGCAGGTTTGAGCCAAGGAGAATTAAGTTGGATTAAAAAAATAAATAATTCATGACATAATTTACATCAGACTATTTGAACTCAATATGGTTGGAAAAATTTACTTACAAGATATGTGTGTGTAAAAGTTTAGAAAATGGAAAAGAAAAATAATTTCAGAAGTCCTATGCATTTGTGTACTATAATATTTATACTTCTCATCCCTCATTTTCAGATTTGATTACGGAAATCACTTCTGGGAAGTCAAAAGTAAGCTGTTCAGCTGTGAATGCGGCTCGTCTAAGTGCAAATACTCGTCAGCAGCCTTGGCATCGCTGCAGGCAGACAGCACACCAGAGGACCCCCAGCAGCCCAGTGCATCACCTGACACCAGCTCTTCCAACGGTCCAACCAGCCCCTCCTAAAAAAAAAAAAACAACCTCACACTACATTACATGTACACATGAATTACATACACACTGGGATGCCTGTCTCCATCCCTCTTGAACTCACGCATTAGTGAACTTAAACTCTGTCGCCACTTCTGCTTATACCATGGACCATCGACCTCCATCAAATGTTTTGCAGAACCAGATGCACAATGAAACCCTGAAGAACTCACTGCACCTTTTTGTTTGACAAAAAGCAGGAAAAAGTGACAGCACGCACAGCAAATGGTCAAATGGACGTCTTTTTGTTTCACACGTAACTTTACTTGCAAGGAGAACATTGTTTAATATTGTTAAATGACTTTTTTTTCAAGAGTCGTAATCAAGGAATTTTGGGCCTGAGGATGAGGGTATTGTTGTCTTTTGCAAAGACAACCTCAGCATACAGCTGGGTTTAACTTGTTTGACCTTTTCGGTCATATATCATCATCATTCCAGCAGAATTAGCTGATAAATATTGAGTCAATCTCTCTGTCACTTCATCTTAATTGCAGTGTTCGATGTCCAAAATTTGCCACCATTTTTAATAAATTGGAAAAACTAAATGAAATGATGTGAAAGACAAAGAAATGGTGCAAAATGTGGACTTTTATTAATTTTATACTCAAATTATTATGAATGGTCAGATACAGAGATGCTGTATAATTCCTGTGAAGTGAGGTTGGATGAAATTGGATCATGTCATTAAGCATGTTTGAAATTATCGGAACATTTTAGATATTTTGCCACAGTTGTTGAGTAATGGATCAAACTGAAATTACTTAAAAAGCAAACAAGAAAATGGTGCTCAAAGGTTTTCATTTTTATTATTGAAGTGAACATAGTTTGTAAAATAAGAAAGGGTTTAAGTTTTTTTATGTTTAATTTTAACTCCAGTTTTCTAATCGTAGTTACTGTACTTAGGCTGTTTTTAATTTTGTTTCATGATTTTGCCAACATGTCTTTATAAATGTTGTTAGTAAAGCAGTGACTGTTGTGCGAGGTCTTGAAAGATATACATGGAAAAAATGCTATAAAAATGCACTTCCACAAAGTTCTGTTACATATTTCTGAATTGTGAACCATCCATTAAATTGGTTGTATGTTTTTTCAATAAATTTACTACTATTGCATTTATTCTGACGCTTTACTTGTAGTTTCTGTGGATGGTAAGTCTTGTCTTCTAGGATGCTGCTTCGGAATTTTGTAGAATTCAAATATTTTTCTCCAGCTCTGTCATTCAGGTCCAGGGAGAGATTGCTTTTTGCTATTTATCTCATCATACACATCACTGGAAGATCTTCATACTAAAACCTGCAGTAAATCTTACACTGCATGAACCAAAGCCGCGGCTTAGTTTCGACAGACAGGCCCAGGGCCCACTGCTGAATGATTCTAAAAGCTGTATCGTCTCCGCTGCTAATTCCGACACTCAGTTTGAGTTCTGACTTTTCAAAGCTTGTCATCTGTTATATCAGAGCCGGTAAAGAGCTAATTTTCTACGGACAGAAGCCACAACTAAATAGCAGGAGAAGTAAAGAGACAATAGTAATTACTCCGCTACAAATAAATATGAGTTCACAGTGGCTTAAAATCTACTCTTACTTTTATACTTAACAGCATTTAGTATTAAATACAAAGTCAACTAACTTATGTAATGCAAGTCAGAGCTCTTTAGAGCTGAAAAGTATGATTCTCTATTTTGTATGTGTCTAATACTAAATTGTGAGATCTTTAAATTTAACATAAAATTAAAAGGCAACCTGAGTAAACACAAAATAAAAGTATTGTATAATTTTATTCACCGAGCCAACAAGTCGGTGAATTGCAAATACCAATTGGGCATGTACATAACACAATCTCCCCCTTAAGACTAAATCCAAAAAACTAAAAGGCTACATTAGTAACTGGTTCCAGCTGGAAAAGACCCACCCAGACCTCATCACTACCAGCTCTGTTCAATCACATCATCACTTCAATAGACCATCATCAGAAGCAGGAAGTTTGTAGGTCTCAACTAACATACTATACCAAAATCAAAAATTCCAGAATATTTTTTAGGCCCTGGAATGCTACAGATTCACAATGAAATAGATTATCTATAATGATAATGTTTCTCACTGTGGTAGATAAAGAGATTCTGAGATGATGTGTCTGGGACAAGAGGGAACTTTCCCGGAAGTGGCCAACCCAAAAATAATTCCTCTAAGAGGTCAGTGTTGGACATTAAAGCAGTAACAAAAGGCAGTGCAGGCCTTTCACCTGAATAATGGTCAGAGTTAATGGCTCCACTATCCAGATCCACTGCTCACCCAGAACATTCTTTAGTTTCACCTGAATTTTGCCACAACGCAGCATATTCTATGGAACCATTACTTGAAAGTAGAACTGTTTGAAAGAAATAAGTACCATTAAATCAAGTGTAAACCAAACCTTTCCCCCCCCAAAAAATCATTTTACATATGGTCTAGCATGTAGGTGGCAGTGGATTGGTTTGCGGGTGATTTGCTGCTACAGGATCAGGACAAACTGCTGTCATTGAAGGAAACATGAATCCTACTCCTTACCAGAAAATTCTAAAGGAGAAAAAGTTCATCAATTTCAAAATTGAAGCTCAAGCATAAGTGGGTCATGCCACAAGGCATCCCAAGCAGAAGAGTAATTCCACCTCTAGCTCAGTTTTGCAGTGGTTAACAGAATGATCTCCAGCCAAGCAGTTGGTTATAGGTGTTGCTGCTAAAGGAGTGACAACTAGACACTTTGTTAAGGAGTGTGAATACCTTTTTACACATCAACATTTTGTCTTATTAAGTGAAATTCTCAATTAAAACCTGTATTTTGTGTTTACTTAGGATTTATTTGTTTTATATTACTTTTTTTTCCCCAATCAGGAAGAAATCAGGATAGGACACTTTTTCATAGCACTGCACATAAGCATTGTATATATTAAAAGGTGACGAACGGAAAAAAAAACTCCACACGCTTCTTAAATATCTTGCACTACAACATTGCAGGTTTTTTTCAAATTCCTTATCTGACCTAATTGCAACGTAGATATGCATTGCATACTCAATCAATTTTTGCTACAGTAGCTCTTCAGTGGGATAGACAACACAGGCTAGTCCTCACTCCCTACAGGTATCAATGAGCCTTGGGCATCCATGGCTCCGTCCACCATTTGTCCCTCCTCAGACCGTTTTTGTGGGTACTAAGAACTGCAGACCGGGACTGAAGAAGATCTGCTGTTCAGGAGATGAACCCTAACCCTAGCCATGAAAATTTAGCACTTGCAAAGTGCCTCAGATCCTTATGCTTTACACCAAGTAACTGATGCCGTTGTTTGTTCCATGTTATTATGACTTCACCTGCCAGTTGTTAAAATGTTACGGGTGATATGCAAAGACACCGTTAAGCAAATTTTTTGTGAAGAAAAAAGTACAATAGAGAGGTATGAAGGATTGGTTTTCTCAGTAAAATTAAATACAATGTGTAAGTAATTGTATTTAGTTCCCTCTCACTGCTGCAACTAAACTCCATCAATAAAGAGCATTGTGACAAACACAAATATATGTATGAGCTGGTGTAGTTGCAGACATCTTATAGATTTGGATTCAAAATATCTCCTCTAACATCAGTGAAACAAAAACACAGCAGGAAGTGAGACTGTGGGTCTGCAGGCCATTTAGGTCTCATGAACTGGCTGATGATTGCTCCCTTCCTGGTTACTAGGGCGGACAGCGAAAACAGAGTCGATAATATAATCAGTGAAATTTCTCTTGATGCACGCAAGACATTTGGTCTGATAATGTGGTTGTAAACTGGCAGGACAGGAAACAGCTTTTCTGCATTCCAAGGTTGGAGAAACTTTTTTTGTCTTTGGTGCCACTGCCCTGGTATCTGATGGGAGCTTCCTGGAGACACGCATACTTTAAGTGCATGAGTAAAAAAACAGCTTCCAGTGTTCACTCTGGATTCATCTCAGTAACCTTGTAGAGCAGCTATGAAGAGAACAGTTCCACTAAACTCCAGATGGGCGGAGAGACGTAGCACAGTGGTTTATGGTACGTTCAATCTGGGTCTACCACCTTTACTGCATCAATAACTATTATAGTAGATACTCAAAAAGGCCTTGGTTTTCTAGTTTCAGTGTCTTTTTACAAGGGATCAGGAAATGTTTGATTGGTTACAAGGGAGGAGGTGGTTACTAGGAGAGAAAAGTTACATTTCTGTTAAAGAAATTATGTAACTTTTGTTGAGTTTTTTTATATCAATTGTTCCTTGCCACACACACACACACACACACACACAACCTCTGAAAACTGCATGAAGAGTATGAACAGAACTTTTCAGGTCCCATCACAGCATGTTCACACAAAAATGGAAGAAATCAGGATGAGATCTAATACTTCTTTACAGGACGGTAGACGTATGTTGTTGCTCAGCTAATATTCAGAAAATTTCTTCCTACAACTCAAGCACTTATATGTATGAGAGGAAAACTTAAGGGAATATTAACAATATAATGTGAGGTTTATTATTAGCCACATCCTGCACCAAGTTATGTCTTGACACCATAAGAAACAAATTTTCATTATATTATAAAATCTATTCTAATGCCCTAATAACATGCCAAGAATAGAAGAAACAAAAGTTCATATAAAACAACTTCGTTTTATTATTTTGTATTTCGGGGCGTGAAACCTATTCAGTTTTGTTACAGTTTTTACATGTTTTGCAAATAAAAAAGGGCAATCTCATTCCCTAAATAGAAAAGGAAAAAAAAGAGTCATGCGGATTGAAGAAAAAACTAACCTTGAAAACCAGATTTAACTTTGCAGATCTCTGACAATGTGTTCCCATGTGGTCCATTTGGTCTGTTTTACCCCCATCATTATTTTCTCTTCCGGTAAATTGGGTTTGGGTTCTTATGGGTTAATATCTCTACCCCACCAGCGGTGCGAGCGGCCACACTGGGCTCATGGAGGATGCTCACTCTCGGCGCAGAGTACGAGGACACCTGGGCTCTATCACCTGACAGGAGCCGCAGTCCCGGCCAGAGGGTGGAGGAGTTGGAGCCGGTGTACGAGGGAGACACAGACGTTGGAGAGCAGGAGGAGCCGTCATGGAGAGCCGCAGTCACCGACACTGGTCACGAGTCTGACGCAGTGCTGCACCTGAGCGGGCTTAGCAGAGCTGGAAGGAGAGATGGTTTGCGTCACATTGTAAGGAAGCACGAGGCTCTGAACAGCGCGCCATGGCCCCACAGGTGAGACTGATCAGCTGTTAAAGAAGCACTCATTAGTCTTTTGTTGGATAATTTCAGGTTCTGAGTACAGAAGAGTCATGTAACACACTCCAACTTTGCGTATTATTTTTAACAAGGAGCTTACAATTAAAGTATTTCAGGAACTTTATTATTTGGTCAAATCATAGAGGAACTGTTGGTCATTCATTATGTACTACCAGAGCTGAACCGCTAGAGGGCACCTCAACTTCATCTGTGTGAGGCATTGAGCTGAAGATGAAGGTCAGAATCAGAATCAGAAACTTTGTCTGACATAACAGAAAATCCTCTTAGTCGTGGCTAAACGTGAATAAAAGACACCCAGACAATTTAAATAAAAAAGTAGCACTCTAGAACACGATAAAAGAAATATCTAGTTGAATGATGTTTTATGACTAAGAATTATTTAAAATCTTGCACAAACAATTCAAATAGTAAGTTATGTCAGGTTTAAACTGTATTTAGGATCTAAAGGCTGGGACATATCAGAATTTCTTGAAGCTTATCCAGAGCAGACACATTTTTATTGAATTATCAGAAGGAGAAACTGGCCTCAACCTAAAAACACTATCTCACATGAAGAAGAGAATCAAAAGTTCAAGGAGGGACTTCTCATTTTAAGGCACATTTCCAAATTTGGACATGTCACAAAAACAGGATTTTATCATTTGAAGCCCATCATGACAGGGAGGCCATTTTTCTGCATCTGAGCAGCACAGACAGACTAGTGAACATTTTAAATTAAAATACTGTAACGCCTACCAAAGAATCGATCAGCTACTACTGTTTCAATTCTGCAGCATGAGCGTCGACTAAGACCAAAAGGAGAGAAACGTGAGACCATTTATAAAATGGTTACCTTTTTTAAAGTTGTAACCTGTTAATTCTCGTATATTAGTACTTTATTAGTTTAGGCACTACGGGGCAACATATAAGACAGTATGTCATAAATGCTGCTGATTTATAAACCGGGATGACCCATAAGATCTTATTGTTTTTCTCTTTAGCAGCTCCTCAGAGCAGAACTAAAACATCCGCTCAGAGGAGCTGTCCCAAACACTAGAACAGCCTTAGAACGAATCCAAGAAGAGCTGAAACATCAGTACTTATAAACATAAATTAAAAAGCTATGTATTCAGTCCGGCTTTAATGTAATGTCTTATTTTATGGTTTTAGTATCAATAGTTTTTCATAACACTTTACTTTTAGTTATTAGCTACTGTTCAATTAGCCTTATATTACTTATAAATTAATTTTATTTATTATTTTTAACATATTATATTCTAATAGAACAATTGCAATTATATTCCATATCACATTATTCTATTTTCCTCTTTGATCTTCTTTGTTTTTTTTTGTTTTTTTAACATAGTTTGGTCTTCTCTTAACTACCTTTAATTGTTATGATTCAGGCTCTAAATGGTGTGTCACCATTGTCATTTTTATTCATTTTCTAAATCTAATTTGAAAAAGCCTAACCAACAACTCCGGTAAACACAACCCACAAACATTCCCAGTGGTAATTAGCTTTGGTCTAAACAGGTGTTTATACAAATTTATTGTGGTCTGTGAATCCATTTAGCCAACATAAACATAAATGGATCATTTCCATCTTATGACAAACAGGTAGGACATATACAGCAATAGAAGAGTTCATTAAAACAGGAACAGCACACAGAACCAAGACTGATAGTGTGAATAGCTCAATAAATACAATGATTACACTCATAAACAAAGTAAACAAGCAACTAATGAAAAGAAAGCCCGTAAGAATTGAGCAGGCCAGTTACCAATAATAATAATAAATAATAACAATACATTTAATTTATAATGCACTTTACATTTGGATCAAATCTCAAAGAGCTACAAAGTAAAAGCAGATAAAAGCATCAATAAAAAATAAAATAATAACTATATAAAAACCTGACCAAAAGCAGCAATGTTAAATAAAGTTACAGGTTCAGCTAAAAAGGAAAGTTTTAAGTCCTTTTTTAAGTGTGTCAGTCATCTGTGGAGCCCTCAGATGGTCAGGGAGTGCATTCCACAGACGAGGGGCAGCAGAACAGAAGGCTCGATCACCCACGGTGCTGAGATTAGTCCGGGGAAGGAGGAGGCGGTATGAGTGGGTAGAACGGAGGGATCGTGTTGAGGTCAGTGGGGTGAGTAGTTCTTTCAGGTAGGGGGGTGCGTTGCCATGGATGCACTGGTGAGTGAGGAGACAGATCTTATAATCAATCCTGGTGGAGATGGGAAGCCAATAAAGGGAATGAAGAACAGGGGTGATGTGTTCGTGTTTACGAACTCTCATCAGGATCCTTGCAGCACTGTTTTGAACATACTGTAGTTTTTGAAGACTTTTATCGGGGATCCAGATGAGAAGTGCGTTACAGTAATAACCTACTGTAGTAGATACCAGTGGAATATTCTTTGTTGGCTAGAGTTAAGTCTCTTAAAACTTTAAGAAAAGAGGAAATGAAGATTCCTCTGTCATATGAAGTAGCATCCCCCTTTCCTCTTTTTTTTAACGTCCTCAACTGGCTCTGGGTTCTCCTGATAATTTCATATTTATATCATATTATGGTCTCTATGAGGCAAGATTGGGAGAGAGGGGAGATTAAATATTATGTTTTGCTGGTTTCTTCAAAGCATTTAAGCCTATTAAGAAAAAAATATCTTTTAATCAGTATTCACATGGAAAATGATTTTTTTTCTCCAGTTCTTCCAAAATTGTCTAGAGTGCACTTTGCTGTCTCCTATGCTTGAATACAGTCACAATGCCTCCATGTTTAGTATATTTAGTGTTTTTCTTGTGCCATTTTTTCAGTAGATACACAGAACATGATGTGTTGTGATAGGACCTGAAAAGAGCAGTTCCTGCTCACAAATAGTCCAATGTAGTAAACTACTATAGCCACAATTCAACCAAGTGATGTCAGAAACTGGTCTCCCATTTACAGATGTTTTAAGTTAGCACAAAAAATACACAATGTACAAAAAAGAAACCTAAGATAAAATATATTGAATTGAGAATACTTAAAGGATAATAAATAAAATAGTGTGCAAATGATAATGTATATACAGGAGATCCACTAGAATGTGTGTGTGTATGTATATATATATATATATATATATATACACATACACACACACATTATAGTGGATCTCCTGTATAAACATTATACATTACAAGGATGTAAATATGAATCATGTAAGTTCATGCTGTGTTGTGCAGGAAAGCATGACCCTACACTATTGTCTATCAAAGTGTCCAATGTGAATGACATTAGTGCAGGTGGAGATAATTATAGTCCAGAGTTGTAGATTAATGGCAACAGGTAGAAAAATGACCTGCAGAAGCACTCCACACAGGGTGATACAGATTCTTCCTGATGGCTACCACCATAGCCAGCCTCTCCATCACCATCTCCCCTGAGACCAGTTTGAACCTCAGAACTTAGCCTGTCTTTCTGATGAACAGGTTCAGCGTGTTGGTACCCTTGTCTGTGATGCTGCTGCCCAAGCACACCATGGCATAGAACATAGCCCTGGACACCACAGACTGATAGATGGTCTTCGGCAGCGGTCCTCTCAACCAAGGGGACTCAGCCTCCTCAGGATGTAGAGCTGTCTCTGGCCCTTCCTGTGAAGCTGGTCCAGGTTATCATCCCAACCCATCTTGTCAGATAGTTATTTTATCTGTCAGTTTTATCAGATAATTGGAGGACACTGGCAATTATAACCTGTTCTCGATGTAGAGGCTGGGCAACCTTTACTGACTCAGACTCTTGAAACACCTTGGTACTGAATGCCTTTCCTCAATTGAATGAGAATCTAATAAATGAGTTTGAGCTGATGATATGTTTTACTGTTCCCCTATAGGACCTTTATTTGGGGTCTCAGTGACGTCAGCTTTAAAATGTGGTTAGTATTAATACTGTAATACTGTATTGTGTGACTGGTCCCACCAACTGTATTGTGTTGATTTTCTACTCTTTGAATGACGTTTGTCAGACACGGTGATAATGTATTTATTCTTGCAATGCCCCTAAAAACAAATTAAGCATTTTTTTCTCATTTGTTCAATTAACAGTTCTTTATGATTATTGTTTTGACACCTCCAGTTCTGCAGACGGGCTACACTTTGAGATTTGATCCAAATGTAAAGTGCATTATAAATTAAATGTATTATTATTATTATTAACTTCCTCCATATTCGCTATTTAGTAAGAGGAAAATAAGTAAATGAGGCTTAGGTACAATATTGTTTCACACACAGCAATTTATAAGTGACTCCAAACACCAAGCAAGTAAAGGAAACTTCCACAGGAGACAAGGATCAAAGATACCATTGGACCTGGTTTCTCGTACTTTTGTGTATTTCCACTGTGTCAGAACAGAACTTAAAATTAAACATAAACAACCTGATGTTGCTGACGAATGATCATTGCATTTAATAAGACAAAAAAGCTTATCCAATTCCAAAATCACCTTTGTGAAAATATTGTTCACTTCCCTTAACTTAAGCACTTATTGTGGCCTCTTAAGCAGCAATAAAAGCAACCAAACAATTTCAGTAGTGGTCAATCAGCGTCGAACATAACGACTGTTGTGGATTTCTGACTCAATCGTTTTTGCGCAACTGCTTAAATGTGGCCACCGTGGAGGATTGTGAGCATGAACGGCCCATTTCAGGTTCTGTGAAAGCATCTCAATGTGATTCAGGTACAGACTTTGAAAAGAGCACGTAAACTTAAAAAAAATTTCAATCGAGCCATTCATAGGTTATCCTAATCTTCTGCTTGGGATCATTATCCCTCTGCATGACCTACTTGCACACTTGAGCTTCAACACATAGGCTGATAACCTGACATTCTCCCTCAGAATTGTCTGTTAGAAAGCACACATAGTGGTTCAGTTAGTTATGGTTGTGCTGTCCCCGAAGCGGCAAAGCTACCCCATAACATTAAGCTTCTACCTCCATGCTTGACTGAAAGTACGAAGGTTCTTTTTGTGGAATGCTGTCTTTGGTTTCCGCCAGATGTAATTGACCCCTTTCTTCATTCTTCTGAATATGGTCTAATGAATGGAAGATTTAATTGAACAGGGATTGTAAACATCGGGCCTGGGTGTGTCTAGACCCTCTCTCATCAGTTATTAATGCAGTTTGTTAGTGGTTTTGATTTTAGTTTCTAAGAAGGGTTTAAATGATTTCAAACTTTATTTTTGTGTTTATTCTGGTTGACTTTGTTTTATGTTGGATTTTGTTTTGAAGATCTGACACACTTAAATATGAGATACTAGCAAAAATAGAAAAATAAACAAAGGGGTCCAATACTTTTTGGCAGCAGTGTATGTAAACAATACAGCAAAGAAATGCATAGGACAACGCTGCGAGGATTTCGATTAATACACTCATCATTGCCCCCTCTTACCCCAATGCTAGTGTTTGATTCTGTGCAAACTATTTCTCCATGATTTTTTTAATGATTTTTAAAACAATTAAGATGACCTCGACCTGTGTGCACATCCAGTTTTGGACGCTGCTATTTTCTATATTTAGCATTGTGCTAATCAATCGCTGTTGTTTGGACACGGGGCTTCTGTGAACTTGTTTAGTTTAACAGTCTTTTATAAGCTTGATCATACGCGTCTGTACGCTCCAGTCACCGATAGGTCCATTTCAGTCACATGCGCTCTTCCTTATTCCTCTGAGGAGCTGCTTTCTCAGCCTCACAGCCAGCTATCAGATAGAAATCACAGGATAACCGGTCATGCTGGAATGACTTGTCTTATTGGTGCTTTCAGCAGGGAACAGAAACACTGTTTTTTATTGCCCCTGCTTATTTTCACTGATTACCTCATCCTTTCAACTGGTGTTTGGATGCTGACACGATGCTGTCAGGATTTTGGACAGAGACGGGCTGATCTGCTCTTGTGTCTCATGCCACTCAGAGCCGGGATGGTATGGATGTAACAGTCTCGGCGGGGTGAACAATTTTACAGATGAAGTGCGTTATTGTTTAGAACTTTAATGCTTGACATATCACTGGAGAATAATGAACGGAAAGGAACAGAAGAACATGAGGCCACCTGTCTTCCAAACGCAGCGCTTTCTCCACACTGCTGTGGTTTGGATAAAGTCTGTTTGCCGTGATGCGTGTCCACTCCATTTCCACTGACACCAGTGTAGATTTTACCTTTTGGATCTGTGCAATTCCAGGATGGCTCGTTTCGCAGAAGATCTACCCACCCGCTATGGAGGAGGCGCAGGCGGCGGAGGGAGAGGCGGACCTGGCGCCGGGAGAGGGGGAGCCCGGGGTGGTGGCGCTCCGGGTGGCCAGAGGGTGTACAAGCAGTCGTTGGCGCAGAGAGCCAGGACGATGGCCATTTACAACCCGAACCCTGTCAAACAAAACTGCTTCACTGTCAACCGCTCCCTCTTCATCTTCCGCGAGGACAATCTCATCAGGAAGTATGCAAAGCGAATAACAGAGTGGCCATATCCTTACCGACCAGCGGCACAGCGCACGTAGCAGGTGCCTCTGGAGCTTTTACCCGATCTGTCCTTGCTTGGCAGCCTCACATACGTTAGACATGCAGAAATACTGAACCGCCAGCAGGCCTGTCTGTTAAGTTTGGGTGACGAATGACGATTATGAAATGAATTATACCTAATTCTGGTATTTTAGTTCAGGTCGTGAAAACCCGCCCCTGCCTTTTATATAGCCAGCGTGATCGTCTGTATTCCTTCACCTGTCGCTCGGGCTCATTATCTCTGTCAGCAAAAAACACTCATGTTCTCTGAATAGGTTGCCCAATCTCAGTGAAAAGATCACACGTCCATCCATTGTGATCCTCTCTCTGTTCCTCACCCAGTATGGAGCGTGCTCGCGTCCACATCTACTGATAAGTTATTTAGATAAATACCTGCCGTCATCTGTCTGTTAGTTAATAATGATCAAACATAACGATTGATGCAGCTGGAAGCCAATAACAAACTGCGCTGAAAATGTTAATATTCATTCAGTGGTGTGTAGAGAAAGCACCGTTAAATAAATTACAGGAGAACTCTCCATGGTGCTGAAACGCCCACGCAAACCTGAAAACTGCAAAAAGAAATTCCACTCCGATGAATGGTACTAATAATAATACATTTAATTTATACTTTACATTGGCGTCATGGTCACGCTTCCCTTTGTCCTGAAATAAGTAAGAAATTCTGCTGGGTGACCCTTATTCAGCGTGTTTTTACTTATTTTCTTCCTCAACATTGAATAATACTGTTAAGTTGAGACCACAACAGCTCCCAAAGGAATGAATGACATTTAATACAAGAAATTTAAATTCTGAAAGGAAAATCAGTTTAATAATTGCACATTATGTGTATTCTTATTTAGGGGAAAATCAAAAATGTTTAGTTATTGATTGAAAAAGACAATTCTGTGCTCACACAGTTCTTCCATGTGGATTATCTCAAAAAGCCAACCTGTGCAGTAACAAGGTGTTTTGCAATGAAATGACAAAAAATGCTTGAGACCCATAACTTGCAGTTTAAGCCTTGCAACTTATAATTTGGAAACAAGTGAAGAAAATTCGTTTCTTATTTTGGGAAAACCAAAATAAGATAACTGAGGTGAAATGCCTTGACTAGAAAGATAGAGTTTTGTGTAACAAACACAACAAAACAGTTTTTGCTGTTCTGCACTCTGGAGGATAGTGAGAACAACATTGGTTGTAATGGAATAAAAATAGTTATCAATTTATCCCTGCATTTATGAGTAAATACACTCTGATCCTCCCACTCAGAGAGAATACAAAAAAGAAAAATGCACTGTTCTTTTTAGGATTCACTGCCAGCAAAACAGTATTTTAGTTGCATAATACGCATTATAGTGTGACCTATGGGTAATAATTGTACATCTTCACTTTATTGTTATAAGCTCTATATTCCCTTGCGATTCATAGGCTCTCAATAGGCCCTGACCTTCAGGCAATGACCCAGTGAAATGGATTGCAGAATGAGCCAACCATTGAAAATGGTTGGAAATGGTCAACCATCCGGAAGCACATATATAGGATAGCCTACGAGCAGAGTATGATGGAACGGTTATGCTCTAGTGGATAGAATAAGTCCAAATATAAGATTAATGACCTTTTATACAAAGTACTGTTGCACAAATTGCTTTTCTGTTCAATTTAATGTTGCCGGCTATTGTTGTGTGACAATATTTCATGATAGCCCTTGATTTGTAAACTCTTCAATTTTGTTTGGGAAATAAGCATTCAGTAAGAGAACATAATCATTATTGGGTTGCTTCATGAAAATGAATGAATGTTTTGTTACTTTCAAGTATTCCTTAACAATGACACTCCATTTGAATACATGATCCTGGCTACAATTATTGCTAACTGCATCGTACTGGCTCTGGAACAGCATCTTCCTGCTAGCGACAAGACCCCTATGTCAGAACGTCTGGTAAGTACTACAGAATATCTGTCTAGTGATGTCAGTATATGAAGATGCTTTTTTTAACCACAGATATGGAGAGGTCCCAGCTATAGGTCCGAGTTATAAATATCTAACTCTTTATGGTAACACCAGGGTCCCAGTCTTAAAGTGAATTAATTTGCAGCATTATCTTTCACTCATAAGGATGTGGGACACTCTTTGTGCCCCTTTTTGTCTCCTGCAGCTCCTACCCTATATTTCCACATAGCCTCTCCGTGAGCTAGCTCTGATCCAGTGCTCTGCCTCGCTGTTTGCCAGATGCTCGTTTATTTACTCCATTTAAACCAACATTCGAACTCTGACAGTCACGTTGCACAGCTAACTAGTCTCAGGGAGAAACCAGAATGACGGCTGCACAGGGAGGTCAAGTGGCAAATCTGGCCCTGTGTGCTGAAGAAAAAATACAGAATTACACTGAGCAACACATGGCTTCATGGTTCAACACCTCGCTGTTTGTGCTTGTGAGGTTGTTGTAGCTTGGGGGATGTTATAGCATATTTGTCTTAAATTAGAGTGACAGTTTTATCACAAGAAGAAAGTTTTAAAGCTGTTAATACTAGGAAATCCGAAAGATAGCATTTTACATCTTAGAAAGTGATTTAAGTGGTTACTCAAAGGAGAAAATCTTTTCACTTCCTCCTCCACCTTGAGGATATGATGCAACAAGAGGCCATTTAATTAGAACAAGGGATCAGCTATTATTTATGGGGCTCTTTCAACAGAGTGGGAGATGTACTGTAAGTGGAGGGAATGATAGTAGCTTTTCAGTTCAAGTGTTTAAGATCCATTATAACTATTTAGAACATGTTCCTTAGGGATTTCTTCCACTGTCTTCCACAAGTGTATTTATAATTCAGAAGCCTCTTAAATGTATGTGTAATAGATGTTGAAAGACTACTAGTAAAGACATTGATCCAGGAAGCCTTGCAACATTATGCTGTTTGGGAAATTAATCTTGTATTTTTACAGTATACTAAAAGGAATATCCTGTGTATCACATTGATGGCCTTTCAATGTTGCAGAATTTTTTCATACTCATAGATCTTTTCTTACTGCTCAGGAATAAGTTATTGGCTTCTCAGGAACAAAAGCGTTTGCTATTTTACTACCACCAGCCATCACACTTCTTACAGTAACTCTGACCAAACATATCTATTATCGCTGGATTTTCACTGTAGCCAGCCTGTGCTATAGAAAGGTCACATTTCTTATAGTGCTCAGCCCTGTCACACTGATTTTATGTGATTATTTATGTTGGATGCTGGGTGAAGCTGGGGGTTGGGGACACTGACTGTCAGGTTATAGTATGCTGGGACCGACAGAGTAAGATCGAGAGGGCGAGGTTAGTGTAGGCGTGAGATATCCTCTGCTCATGCCCTGCACATTGCTCCAGGCGCTCGCTGATATTAATGGAGTCAAAGGAAAAACTGTCATGTCATATGCGGCTGATACAGCTGGCTTGGTTTGAGCAAGGCCCAGGGATAACATAGCCGCATGGTGCAAATGATCAAACTGAGACATTGTGTTGATTGTTTGACACGTTCATGGAGTAATGCAAAATGTCAAATCAATCATGTCTATCCGTGTGTATTATGCTCTGAATGCCAAAGTGACCTTTAAAACAGGAATATATCTGTCCATTTGGAATGATGTGTTTCCGATTTGCTCAAATGTCACAATAGAGGGACATGTCACTAGGCCTACATCCAATCCCTCATCTCCATTATTTCATAATTCTTTTTGTCTTTAGTTATTCAGCTGCTTTCATTTATGGTCATCATGTTGAACCAAGTACTAATTTGTTCCATTAATATGAACATTTGCTCAGCCTACTATCATTTTTGATTCCACCAATTTTTTTCCCTATGAGATTCATAAGTGCTTTCATGGACCCTGTGATTTTTGTTTAATGCTTAGTTTAGTTTATACTATTTTTTTACTGTGCACAATGCTAGATTGTAATAACACCATAGGTTTATATTACAGCAAAATGTTATAGCATGTGCATATAGCTCTATCTAGTGGACATTGGAGGTATTTTGCAGCCAAAATCCTCCTCTGGGGCCATTGGTTAGCACAAGTAGCCTTACGCATGGACCAACTTGCCACTTCTTTCACCCAGACACTCCAAAATTTCCCCTAATTGTCTATATGGTTGGCCCAAGCAAACTTTTCGTTGGCCAGAAAACCCTTCTACTACGTCAAAGGTGCCCTTTTGTGTGACCCCAGTGCCACTGTAAATGAAGAAAAATGCAAATACCTTGTAATTCACTGAGAATCGTGAACATTGGAGATGGAAATCCTGACTTCCTGACTTCGGAACAAAATGCATCTTACAGTGTCTGCTAGGGAAGCCATGGTTGCCAAGTAAACATGATTGTGTGATAGCATTTACAAGCATCTAAATAACATTAAATGACCAGAAATCGAGGAATACAATCAAACATCAATCACTTCCATGGAAATGGCAAACCTCCTTTGTAATAGTACATCTTCCTTTGCAATTTTCATTTTTTGGAGTTTTGGCTACAACGGCCTGCAACAATAACAGAAATACATACTGTTTATTCAAACCTCAAGCTGTCAAAGGTCTGTACATCAATGTTCACGATGAAGATGACATGTAATCCTCATGGAACATTTAATTTTCCAAACATAATTAATAAACTGCTATCAGTTGAACTTAGATAATACATTTTTCATGTTTAGATGCGGAGATAAAGCTGTGTATGTGAATATTTTTGTTCACTGTGTTTAATCCTTTTCCTTACAAGGATGAGGAGTTCTCTATCTGCTCATGCTTGTTAAAAAGGGAAAGGATTCATCTTTTTTTCTCTCTTTTACTTACCCCCTGCTCTTGCACGTAACGCTTCATTAACCTCTCTCTTATGTCTAACAAAAAGTTATTCGCCTGTCTCTGTGTTTCTCTTTGTTTTTCTGTAGGACGACACAGAGCCCTACTTTATTGGAATATTCTGTTTCGAGGCCGCCATTAAGATCATCGCCCTGGGCTTTGCATTTCACAAAGGCTCCTACCTCCGCAACGGCTGGAATGTAATGGACTTCGTCGTCGTCCTTACTGGGTGAGTCCCTCGCTTGCCGAGTGTCAGCTGGAGATGGAAGTCATAAGTGAGAGAGTGGTTTCTTTTGTTTGTATCTGTGATCGCTTTCTAGGGAATGTAGTGAAATTACCTTCATCCAATTAGAGACACTGCCTACAGCATCTGTAGTTATTCAACAAGTAGCAAAAAGTGCAAATAACATGGAAAGAGTTCTAGATTTTAACAATATTGCTGGACTTCACCATATAGACACCATATCCACATGGGATGACCCTTGCTGTGTCAACATGACAGTGCCACCAAATACAGAGCCTTGTCCATAAAATACATTGTTTTCCCATTTGAGTGTGGTATGAATTCATCAGCCACACAGAACTATGTTAGACACATGTGTCTAGATTTACATTATGTGACAAAAATGATCATAGATGGTAGTTCACAGTTTAACTTTGACTTTAGTTGAACCATTCGGCGCAGTCACCAAAATAAAAGTTTTGGCATTGTATGTTTCTGTTTAGTGTTCATTTCTCATATACATTTGTAACACATATTCAGTCAATTCAATTCAGTTGTTCAGTTGTCTGTCTCTGTATGCCGGCCCTGTGATGAACTGCTGACTTGTTTAAGGTGTACCCCCACCTCTCGCCAGTTCCATCTGGACCCTGAACATGAAAAGCAATTACAGAAAATGGATGGGTATATCATAACACTAGACCAATCAGTCATAACATTAAAACCAAAATTGTGCAGCCAATATTGTTCAGTTCTTTCTTTTGCCACCAAGACTGCTCTGTAATGCGGTGTAAGTTCCGACACCTATCTATCAGAGCAGGCATTTACTTTTTCAGCAATTTTTGCGAGTTTTTGCGTGTCATCAGCGTAGCAATGGAATGAGAGTCCATATCGACTGATGACATGGCCAAAGGGTGAGCTGTACAGTATGAAGGGAATGGGGCCAAGGACTGATCCCTGGGGTACCCCACAGGTGACGGTTGGTATCCGGGACTTTGAACTTCCAAGGGAAACGTATTCTGTTCTGTCGGGGAAGTAGGATTGAAACTAGTTTAGGGCGGTGGCAGTGAGTCCAGTGGTGTGATGTAGGCGTTGTAGGATTATTCCATGGTCAACTGTGTCGAAGGCAGCAGAATAATAAAGGAGAATCAGGAGGGAAGGTGAACCAGCATCTGCGGCCATCCGTAGGTCATTTGTGAATCTAAGTAGAGCTGTTTCTGTGCTGTGGGCGGAGCGGAAATCAGACTGAAAGGTTTCAAAGAGGTTGTTGTATTTGAGGTTGTCCTGGAGGTGGGCAGCAACTACTTTTTCCAGTACTTTGGAGAGGAAAGTGAGTTTGGAAATGGGCCTGTAATTAGCAAAAACTTCTGGATCGAGAGTAGGTTTTTTGAGGAGTGGTCTGATTATGGCCGCTTTTAGGGCAGATGGAACAAAGCCTGTCTGGAGGGATTGGTTTATTACAGCGGTGATCAGGGGACTGATGGAAGAGATATTAGTTTTCAATAGGGCTGTAGGAAAGGGGTTGAGGGCACAGATGGAGGGTTTCATGGTCCTGATGATAACCTCAAGCTCCTGCTGTGAGATTTCTAGGAAGCACTTTAGAAGCTGGAAGATCTCAAACTTTGAGTATGCAGACTGGATAGGTAGAGTGGAGGAACCGGAAAGGACAGAACGGATTGACTCAATTTTTGATTTGAAGAAAGCCATGAAATTATTACAGTGCTCTTCTGTAATTTCTGTAAGTGGGGGAGTTTGTGGTTTAAGAAGATGATTGATAGTGGAAAACAGCTGCTTAGAATTTCCGGGACTGGTTTTGATAATGTTCGAGTAGAACAGTGACAGAGCCTCTCTAAGCGACTTTGAGTAGACCTTTTGGTTTTTCTCGAAAGGCTAGCTTGTGGACAGTGAGAACTGAAGCCTTGTAACGCCGCTCAAGGACATGCCCTGCTGCCTTCATTTTCCGTAGCTCGCTGGTGAACCAGGGGGCTGAGTGGGAGAAGGCAACTGTTCTAGTTTTTACAGGGGCGTGACGATCCAGGATGCTAGTCAGGGAGTTATTGTAGAAATCTACTGAGTAATTGGCTGATACAAAGTTTGCAGAAAGAAGATGCTGGAGGTCGACTATCATGGTTTCTGGGTTGATGTTTTTCAAATTCCTGAAGTAGATTTGACGTTTGGGCTTAGTGAGGGGTGACACAAGTGACAATTCTATGGAGACGGCATTGTCGTCGGAGACACCCAGATCGTACACAAGAAGATTGCTGAGAGGAGCAGAGTCAGTGATGGTGTGGGTGGGGACATGGACAAATTGCCTGAGATTAAAACAATCCAGTAGTTGGAGAAATTCGGATGCAAACGACATGCAGTGGAGTTGACATGACTGTTCATATCTACAAGTACTATAATATTGGTAGAGGTTGTGCAAAATGTCGACAAAAGGTTGTACATCTCAGAGATGAAGGCTGGGTTTGGTTTTGGTGGTCGGTAGATTAGATGTATGGTCAAGGAGAAAGGGGTTTACAATTAAATGCCAGGCATTCAAAAGAAGATATCTCTGGCAACGGCAGTGGAGACAAGTCCAAATCACTTCGGTAGATAACAGACAGACCACCACCACGACCAGTGCTGCGGGCTTTCTGGAGGTAACAGTAACCGGCGGGACAGGTCTCAGGGACTGGCGGGCGAGAAAAAACATCTGGTATTTGCCAGGTTTCTGTAAGGCATATAACGTCCAGACACTTCACCAGAATGTGGTTCATGTATGAGGCATGATTTGTTTGTGATAGATTGTGTATTAAAGAGTTCAATTTTAATACTAGAAGGAGCAGTGAGTCTCTGTATTGGCCGAAGAAGACTGAAATCCACTGCACGTTTTCTAACCTGCACAGTGAGTAACTTTATGCAGGAAACTCCAGTGCCACTAGTGGGAAGAGCGACAGCATTAAGATGACGCGTCTGAGACGCGACGGTGCGCACATCAGACCAAAAGGACGGAATGGAGTTATCGGAGCGGGGGTAAACAAACTTAGAACGGCAACTTCTGTGAACGTAACAGGGCCGGCGAAGGAGTCCAAGATGTTTAATAACCGATATGCACAACGGAGTGTTGTAGTTGTTGAATTTCGTCAGTTGGGTGGCGGAATAATTTATCATCATGCCAGCCGTGGAGACTAGCCCGTTATTAGCCGTTAGCCATGGATGAGACGGACAGAAGATGTTAGTAGCCGTTATTTTCATGGAAATGATGCCGAGAAAAAGCTATCAAACACAGAAAGTGATCAACATCGGCTTTTGGTTAAAGTGTCACGGGGGCAGTGATGAACAAGCCTGATAAACAAACTCACATCAACGATGAAAAAACAGAAACGGACCTAAACAATGAAACATACAGATACAGAAGTCTCCAGGTGATGGTACACTTGTAGCAACAGGTAGGCAGACCGTCACCAGACTGAGACATAGACATGGTAGAAAATGGACAAATACAGAATAACATATACAAATATGGATATAAATCCAAAAGGTTTTCTGGTGAGGTACAATAAAGGTATACTTGTCAGTTCATAGTATTGCAGGCTGTAGAACTCTGATGGAAAAGCGGCGAACAGACAACGCCAGCGTCCTCTCCCTTCAGCGTCCAGACTACAACTGAGTAGCTATATTGTTGGATCCAGTAATCAATGATCCCTGGGCGCCGATTACCCTTTGGCCTTCCTAGACCATTTTGGTATGTACTAAAATGTTCACCATGAACACCCAACAATTGGAGATGCTCTGACATAGCCATCTAGCCATTACCAGAGATCCTGACGCTTGCCCATTTTGAGTGTCTCCAACACACTAGCTTCAGGACAAAATATTCTCTATCTGCCTAATCTATCCCACCCACTGAAAGGGACCATTGTAACAAGATAATCAATGTTATTCTAACATCACTCACCATTGGTTATAATGCTATGGCTGATACGTGTATTTGTACATTACATATCATGTTACATTAAGCTCATATGTATATGAGCTGGCGTTATTATTTATCCCCATGACTTGATGGTGGTGTTTTGGAAACAAAGAACATCTGTCTTTGTTGCAACAAAACCACATTTTATAATGAGATATTTGAATATTTACAAGGAATGTTTGAGATGAGAAAAACTGGTATTTTAAGCCAAACTATACCCTAACTAAGTGGCTCCTGTACCTGACAAGATGTTTAAGCATAGTATTGTTACACAACATCAAATTTAAATGAAATGTGCAAAATTTGTAATGTAAAGAGACGTTATCCAAATATTTCTTTGGTTTTCAGAAATGTGTTTAGCAATGTTTAATTATTCAATAGGTTCACTGGGTAAAAACACACACTCTATACCTACCTGATAGTACGAGAGTCTGGATGTGAAAAGGATATTACAATTAATACATTTTTAATATTTAATAGGACCAAAAAGTTTTGTGACAGATGCTCTTGAGGGTTGAACGTTCTTTTTACTTTTGTGTTCTTCATGGGGAATCTTCTTATTATCAAACAGGAGTCACTGAAATAGAAATGGTCATGTCGTTAGTTTTTAGTAATTACAGCAGGGATTTTAATTTGGGCAGCTCTTACGCTGTGTCTGGAAGGCAGCATGGCGCCCTTTTCCTTATAACCCATGATAACGATAAGAAAGTTGGCAGCATAAAGTTCAAGGAGGGAGAAAACGGATATTTCTTTAAGGTGATTGAGTTGGTTGCGAAATGGAAACAGGCCCTTTGGGGTCTTTCCTTATGTAATGTCTGACAAGTAATGTGCACACAGTGCTGTCGTAAGGATGCAAGATAGCCTCACTTGGTAGCTTGGCCATGACATTTTAAGCATATAACGGTGCAGCTGTATCCAAATCGCAAGGTTTCGAGCCTCCCACCTGAGCGTGACAAGATCTTTTCTATTGTTTCAGATATTTAAGTCCAACTTAGACTCAGCGAGTTCATACCTTTTCCTCCAATGACAAGAAGACAAGAATCAGTGGTCTCTCTTTCACGGTTATTGAACCTACAACGATTTGAAGTGATAGTTTCTGTAGATTTTCTGTATTTTATTTACTTTCTATATACTCCTTCAATTATTTGACTTAAAGGGAAACTCCTTCATCCTAATAACTGATGATTTTAAGTCTCTCGTACTTGCAGCTTTATCAGAGCTCTTTTTAAAGTTGATCCATTTTCCCAAAGAAACATGGGTCATGTTGTCCTGCAGTTTAAGTTTATTGATCATTATCATTAAGCTGAGAAAATATAGAAATGTTTTAAATTTCTTTAAGTGCAGAATAAGAGTTTGCTTCCACATGAGCCACCGCCTCTGGTGGTATCCCACCGGCAGCTTGATCAGCTCCACGAGTGCAGATATTGTAATTGCCTCACTGATAACTCCCACTGCTGGATGAATTGAACTTAATTGTTACACAAATAAAAATAAAGCACAAGAATTAATTAGTAAAAAAAAAAAAAAAAAATTAGTAAATTAATTCTGAAGTTTCTCAGTGTTACTGTTCACTGCTTGACAAGTTAGCAGGTATGGATCGTAACATGTTAACATGTAATTGGTATATTTAATCATTTACAGAAAAATAAGTAACTAAAATTAGCCAAACTTACATTGATAAGAATAACTTATTACATTTTACAAGTTATTATTACATTTGTATCCCCGTGGCTTATAATTCATGTAAATTGTATATACAACTATATCATTTCAAGATTCTTGTTAATATGCCTTCAAAATATGGCGATTTTAAAATTAATTAAATTATTAATTAAAACTAAGCCAATCTTTTTGTGTGTGTACTCCAGCTCCTTCCAGTAGCCCTTAGGTTTGACTGTAAGCATGAAGGCTGCTCTTTTATGTGCTGGCCTTGCAATGAACGAGTGAATTGTCCAGTGTGTGTTAAATGAAGTAACAGATCAAATACAGCAGAGGGGCAGTGACCACGGGTGTTTGAAGAAATTAGATAAACAGATTGATCAAGGGGTGGGCAATTCTTCCCAAAGTGAGAATCACAGATATTTTGCTGAGAATTGAGATTGTGTTTTTCTCCAAAATCTTAATATTCAGTTTACATGATATTGAATTTTGTTATGGCCCTGAGAAATAATAAAGCGACATGTGCTGTTTGTGTGTACAGTTTAGTGCAGGCACTAAACGGTTAACTCTACCTCAGCTCTACGAACTCTACGGTTAACTCTTCTGAGCTCTCGAACGCTGCCCAGGTGCATTTAAAGCCCGACCAAGTCTTGGAGACTCTTGACTGATCCCGACCTGATCTCAGCAGACCTTGTATTTTCATGTCCTGTGTCCAACACAGGTAATACTAGCTGAAACACCCTCGTTTTTACACTGTCACACAGTTGTTGTTTCCATGATTACCGCTTGTTTATTTACCCTGATTACTCATGTCAGCAGAGTAAATGACTGTAAAAGGGCCTGTTTTTGGCTCTATGCCGTTATAACTGATGTTTTTAACACATCAAAGATAAATATTTCACACTACCATCAGCAGTTATGAGTATACTTAAACTGGAGTCTTACAATTGACATGTGTCGTTAGACTCTTTATCCAAAACTAAATGAAAATCCCTTCAAACTATCGGCTTCCCTGCATCCTTTTCAGGGGTTTTTAACTTCACTTGGCTATGACGTGAGAATTTAACGTTAGAAAGATAACAAATAACCCGTGCTGCATTCAGGGGCAGATTGAAATGTCACGTAAAAAAAACTTCCAATACTGAAAGATACATAGGCCAATACAGACAGTATATCCATTACTTATATTTTATTTTTACGCTGGGTTTTCTTTACAATATCTTGAAACATCATGTTAAATTGACTATCGGGACAGAATCCTGAGACCAATCAGGCTTCGGCTGGGTATCGTTACTCTAGTGCGCACTTCCTCCACGTTTTTATGAGTGAAAGAGATTGGAAGCCACCTTGAAACAACGGAGAAATAAAGGGGTACAAAGAAAAAGAAGACATGGAGAAGGATTGATAAGATAAGAGACTGCCACTCCTGTTTCTGCGTATGCTATGTGATGTTAGCTCTCCAGATACTCAGAGACCTCCTAGTCTGCGCTAAGTCACTAATTATAATCAAATTGATGTATAAAAATAAAGTGAAGGAAGAGAGTAGATGGGGTAAATTATGGAAATTTTCTTTGGATTCACTGGTGAAAAAAAGAAAGAAAAGGTTTCAAATGACACTACATTTTAAGGTTTCTAAGAAAATACCCAAACAACTGATGTTTAAATTCAAAACATTTCTTCTTCTGTTTCAAGCTATTGGGAGTACATTAAAAGTTGAGAGTTGACTTTTAATTTCACTACTTTTAACTTGAAACATAGGAAGAAGATGTTTTGATTTAAAATTCAGTAAACACTGGAGGAATTTATATACGTTGGAAGATAAAAGAGCTGTTCTTCAATGAATGGCCAACATCAGACAGGCATTTTGCTTGGGGCAAAGCTGTCAATTTCCATTATCTTCATATAGACAGACGCCACCTGCTTTATATGACAGGAAATAGGCCTTATGCATCAGTTGCAAACCAGCATTGGTGTTTAGTATCGTGCTTTTTATTCTAGTTTTCCTTATAAGGTATGGAGAGGAAACTTGTTGATGTTTCAGAAATTTGAATAAAATAAAAAATTTTGTGCGAACTTTGTTGTAAAATAAAACATCTAAACATATAATTTATTTAGAGGAATATGTTTACAGGATTTACAGGGTCTCATGGCGACTAAATCTGGCTCAACAACTCACAGTTTTGTCTAGTCTTTGCTGACACAGGTGGATACAAATTAACCATTATGTTATGTATGTTTGTCTCTGTTTGGTTGCTCAGCAACCAGAGTAGATAATGTGCCTGGGTGTGATCGGGGGTTTCTGTGTGTGTATGATATTCTGTTTGCTTTGTGCTCGCCATGCTCCTGTGGGATCTTACGGTAGGAGCGTAGGTCTGGACTGAGCCCACATCAATTGGAAATCAATTGGATCACATTTGGATGCAGTTTGACTCGATGGTTAGTAGTATAAGAAAAATCTTCTCCTATTGCTAAGTGATATTAAGAAGATTAAACGGACTTTAATGTGCACCTGACTGTTAGCCAATTCTTGGCAATGTAGAAACAGATTTTATCTTCATTAGAGGAAAGATGGGTATAAATGAGGAAATCATGATCTATTTTTAAAAGAAAAAGAAATGTGTTAGCAAGAAACCCACAGACTGCTCTGACCTGGTTGCCATCAATCATTGCATAAATGTTCGATATAAAAATATTTTAAAACGTGTGCTTGATTAATCAAAACTGACTGGTGAGGTTCTTTATTGACCCTACTGCTAAGAAGTCTATATGGAAGAAGTAATTGTGGTGTAGCTGTGAAAGACAAAATAAATAATTCTGATTTGTTTGAATTGAAAATATTTTCTTTTCTGCTCTGTTCATTGTATTATATTTAATAAGTCAATAATATATATACTTCACATTTCCCAATTCACTAAGAATCAACATTAGCTGTGCATTTTTGTCTTCTTCAAAAGGCTGTTCCCCTTCCATCTTGCCCTGTCCACTGCACCTTCCTCTGTCACACTAACCTACTGCATGTCCTCCCTCAACAAATTCAGAAACCTCATCATTGGTCTTCCCTTTTTTCTCCTGCTTGGTTGCTCCATTTCCAGCACCCTTATACCAATAGATCAACTATTCTTCTTTCTCACATGTCCAAACCATCTCAATCTGGCCTCTCTTACTTTTGTCCAAGATGCCTAGCATGGGCTTTCCGTCTGATGTGCTCATTTCTAATCCTGTCCATTCTTGTCACCCCCCAAGAAAATATTATCATCTTAGACTCTGCCACCTCCAGCATTGCCTCCTGTCTTTTGGTCAGTGCTACCGTCTCTCAATAAAGTCTTGAAAATCTTTCCCATCACTCATGCTACTACTCTTCTGTCACAGATAACTCCTGAAACTCTTCTCCATACCCTCCACCTCCCCTTAACTCACTTTTTCATTCACACACATGTATTCTGTCTTGCTGCGACTGTCCTTCATTTCTCTTCTCTCCAGAGCATACCTCCACCACTCCAGGTTATTCTCCATCTGTTCCCACTACAGAGTACTATTTCAATGGCAAATATTATAGTTAAGGGACGGTCATGCTTGACCTCATCTGTCAGCCTGTCCATCACCATGGCAAACAAGAAGGGGTTTAGAGCCAATCCGTGATGCAGTCCCACTTCCACCTTGAACCCATCATTCATGCCTACTGCACATCTCACCACTGTCATACTGCTTTCATACTTATCTTGTACCACTTTAACATAACTCTGTCACTACAGACTTCCTCATCCAATCCCACAATTCCTCCACCGGCAATCTGTCATATTTTATCTGTAAATTCAAAAAAATACAATGAAACTCCTTCTGGCCTTCTCTGTACTTCTCCATCAGCCCCCTTGAAGCAAACATCTAATCTGTAGTGCGCTTTCTTGGCATGAAACAAATCTGATGTTCACAAATTGTCACCTGTTTTCTTAACCTAGTTTTCACTACTCTTTCCCAGATCTTCATTGTGTGGCCCATCAGCATACACCTCTGTAGCTGCTTAGAGCCCCGCACATCACCCTTGTTTTTGGAAATCAGCACCAATATCCCTTTCCTCCATTCCTCAGGCATCTTCTTACTTCCCAAGATAGCACTGAACAATCTAGTGAAATATTCCAATTCCCTCTCTCCTAGACACCTCCATACGTCCACTGTATCAGCATCATGACCGCCTTTCCATTCTTCATCTTTAAAGCTGCTCTCACTTACTTACTTTGAAATTCCTGCTTCACAATTCTCACATTCTCTACCCTCCTTCTCTCTGATTTACCTCATCTATGAGTTCTCTAGACTACTCCTTCCATCTTTCCCATACACTCTCCTCAATCTTTAGTACATTTCCATCTCTATCCTTAATCAACCTTACTTGCTGCTCATCCTTGGTTCGTCTCCAGCTAGTGTACAAACCCATCGTACACAGGCAACCAGCCGTGACCCGCACAGTGAGGAAATGGTCCCAAGAGACTGAAGAGGCTCTGAAGGACTGTTTTCACACAACCGTGTGGGAGGAGTTCTGTGACTCTCACGGGGAGGACATCGACAACCTTACAGACTGCATCACGGACTACATTAACTTCTGTGAGGAGAACACTGTACCCACCAAGACTGTACGTTGTTTCTCAAACAACAAACCCTGGATTAGTCCGGACATAAAGGTCCTCCTAAAGGAGAAGAAGAGGACCTTTAGGTCAGGTAACAAGGAAGAGCTGAAGGTTGTGCAGAAGGAACTGAGGAGGAAGATCAGAGAGGGGAAGAACTCCTACAGGAAGAAGCTGGAGGACCAGCTGCAGCAGAACAACATCAGTGGTGTTTGGAGAAGCCTGAAAACCATCTCAGGCTTCAAAGGGCCAAACTCCCAAGCTGCAGGGGACCAACAGTGGGCAGATAACCTGAACCAGTTTTTTAACCGGTTCGACCAGTCATCTGCCCTCAATCCTCCAGCCAGACTCCCACAGCTGGGACTCCTCTCACCCCCCTCAGTGCACTGAGGGGGGAACTGACCGGAGTGGATGAGCACCTCGCATCCTGGATCCTGGACTACCTGACCAACCGTCCACAGTATGTGAGGACTCAGGACTGTGTGTTGGACGTGGTTGTCTGCAGTACGGGGGCCCCACAGGGAACGGTCCTGGCACCGTTCCTCTTCACCCTCTACACTGCAGACTTCTCATACAACACACCCACCTGTCACCTGCAGAAGTTCTCTGATGACTCTGCAATTGTCGGTCTCATCACAGACGAGGACGACAAGGAGTACAGAGGATTGACGCAGGACTTCAAGCACTGGTGCCAGTGGAACCGCCTCCAGATCAACGCGGGTAAGACCAAGGAACTGGTGGTGGACTTCCGCAGGCCCACCCCCCCCCACCACACACCGGTGAACATCCAGAGAATGGACATTGAGGTGGTCACGTCCTACAAGTACCTTGGTGTTCACCTGAACAACAAACTGGACTGGACTCACAACTCCGCGGCACTCTATAAAAGGGGTCAGAGCCGACTGTATTTGCTGAGGAGACTGAGGTCTTTTGGAGTGCAGGGGGCGCTCCTGAAGACCTTCTTTGACTCTGCAGTCGCCTCAGCCATTTTTTATGGAGTGGTCTGCTGGGGCAGCAGCATCTCAGCTGCTGACAGGAGGAAACTGGACAAATTGATCAGGAAGGCAAATTGATCGGTCCTGGTTTGTCCTCTGGACTCAGGACCGATCAATTTGTGCAGGAGGTGGGAGACAGGAGAATGATGGCCAAGCTGTCATCTCTCCGGGACAAAGTCTCCCACCCCATGCAGGAAACCATCTCTGCACTGGAGAGCTCCTCCAGCGATAGGCTCCTTCACCCCAAGTGTGTGAAGGAGCGATATCGCCGATCTTTCCTTCCTGCAGCAGTCAGACTCCACAACCAGCACTGTTGGCAACACACACACACCTACACAACTACACACACAATCACACACACAACTACCTCACTTGCACTTTGCACTATGGGACAATACACTTCCCAACATGTCAACTGTACATTTAATTTAATTTAATTGCACATAATGCTCTGTTATTCCGTATTCTATAACATGCTCTGCTGCTGTAACCTTGCAATTTCCCCATTGTGGGACTAATAAAGGTAATCTTTATCTTTATCTTTATCTTTATCTTACCAGTGTGATCCCTCTTTCTCGCCAATCAGACAAGTCCTTTTTTCCTTCCTTAGTGTCAAACCTTGCATTCAACTCGTCATTGGCCTCTTATTTAGCCTATGCTATCTCACTCTTTGCCTTCAGACAGCATCTCTTTGTACTCCTAATTTCTTTCTTAATCTCATGGTATCCCACTTCTTCCTCACCAATCTTTTCCTGTATATTCTCTCCTTGACCTACTCAATCCACAACCAAGTTTCTTATCTTCTTTCCTCTGTCCAGATGACACAGAAAATACCCTTCTACGTCATCCAGTTCTTCACTACCAACCAGAACTAATCTCAACTTTTCCCTGAAATTCCCACAACCTTCCTTCCTCAGTTTCCACCATTTGATCCTCTTCTCTACCTTCACTCCAGATATTAATCCTCATAAGTCTGGTTTCTATGTTCATACTAATCAGTCATTCCGACACTCTCTTAAGCTCCAGAATACTTCCCATACTCTTCCTTCAGGATCACCCTTGCCCAGTGCAGGCGCATCCATATAGGGGAACTATGCAATTGCCTAGGGCGGCGCTTTTGCAAGGGCGGGCGATTTGCCACCCAACTTTTTTTAATGTGCGGGCCAACTATTGCTGAGCAACTGCTATGCTTTCTGAAAAGATAATGAATTGCTGCGAATTCTGTCAATCACACGGTACCTCTAGCCAATGTAGCCACAGCTCACTGACACTGATTTTGACTGTCTTCGAATAAAGAGATACTATTTGAGGAGAAGGATTACTGCAGAATTTTTAAACAACAATAATCTGGTGACGAATACAAAAAGAACAGGATATCGAAGGAGAAAGGATTTCAAAAAGTAGAAGGATTTGTTTTTATGATATATTATTCCCAATAGTATTAGCAAGACTGACTCACACACAAGAGAGAAGAACCTAGCATTGTGCTATTAATGCTATGGAAGAGCAGTTTTCTCATTTCCAGGAGCGCCGGGATATATTTGGCCTGTTGTTTGATGTTCTATCAATCAAAAAGAACGCTTGCAAATTACTGGAAAAAGCCATGACACACAATGACTCCAGAGATGAAGATGGACAAGAATGTTCAGAGGAGTTGACTGTCATGGAGTGAAGAGCAGACTTTTGGCAACTGCAGTAAAATTAGAAAGATAGTCACAGATTCGAACATCAGAAATCAATAATTGTTTAACGAAGAATTTTTATGACACAATTGACACCTCTTTAGCATCCTAGTAAATAGGATACCGTGCTGGACGAGTTATATTGATCTCTATGAGGAGCCGGCTTTCGGTATGGACAGTCTACAAAGGTCAATACAAAGAGAGTGCCTTATAAAAAAAATACAACAGCATTAATTATATGCAGACTATCCTCAAGAAAAAAAATTAAACTTGGTAGTGGGCTACTGTTGACCATAGTACAGCCACGTTTTCAATAAAATATGCTTTTTTATAATTGTGACTAGTTATGATTTATTTAAACATTCAATAACTACCTCCTACTATTGAACTGTGGCACCCAATTCAAACAAATACCAGGGGTTTCCCGATGGTCATACTACAGCAACTGGTTTGGAGAAAGATCGTTTTGTCTAATTGTGGGGAAATTCAATAACATCGCTATAATGCACTATAGTGTCACCAAATTCGGAGCAGCCACTAGGAGTCTACTGATGATCATACAACAATTTTTATTGAATAATTGTTAATTATTTATTTATTTATTTTAAATCAATAGCGTCGCCACAAAGCATTTTATTGTCATCAAATTCAGAATAACATTTGAGCATCTCTAATTCATCATACTACAGCAACTTATTCGGAAAATTATATTTTTGTCCTATTAACGTGAAAAGTTTTTGAAAAAAATTCAATAGCATCGCTATAATACACCATAATGCCACCAAATTCACAACACACATTAGTCATAAGCAAAAGCTTATACTACAGCAACTAATTTGAAAAAAGATCCTTTTTCTAATTAAAGTGAATTTTTATTTTGAAAAAAATGTAATAGCATGGCTATTTTAGACCATATTGTCACCATATCCACTACAAATCTCTGATTGATAATACAACAGTGATTCTTTGGGAAAATTTAAGTTTTGATTAATTATGGTGAATTTTTTGCAGAAATGTTTTCATAACATAAGATGCTATAATAATATATTTTTTTCAATAACATTGCGGTGACAGATGTGGAATGCGTACTCTCTGGCAGAGACACAGAGTGGTACCAAGTACCAAGTTCAAAATATACGGTCTTCTTGGAGTCTCTTGGTAGAGGCTAGAAATTATTCCTCCCCAGGACTCTATAGTTCTCCTGGCCCATTTCAATAGCCCTGTTGGCAACGATTGAGAAACCTGGAGGGGTGTGTTTGGGAGGAATGGTCCGCCTGATCTCAACCTGAGTGCTTCTTTGTTGTTGGACATCTGTGCCAATCAAAGATTGTCCATAACAACCATCATGTTCGAGTGTAGGGTAGCTCATAAGTGTACTAGTTTCCAGGCCACCTGAGGCCAGAAATCTTGGATTGACTTTTTGGGTGTACTATCAGATCCGGGACGTATGTCTTGGACACTCAGGTTAAGAGAGGACCAGAGCTGTCAACTGATCACCACCTGGTGATAAGTTGGATCAGATGGTTTGCGAGGCTGCCAGACTTGTCCGGTAACTGGGAACGTCTGGGGGAGGCCACTGTACGTAGAATCTTTATCTCACCCTTTTGGAGGAACTTCCTGCTTATCCCGGGGTAAGTTGGGGACATGCAAACCGAATGGGCTTAGCAGCTGTGGCCAGAAGATTATAGGTGCCTATCGTGGTGAAAACGTGCATATCGTGGTGAGAACGATAGACACGATAGACTGGTAGACACCTGCTGGGAAGGATGCTGTCAAGCTGAAGAAGGAGACATTTCGTAACTGGTTGAAAAAGCAAAATAAGTTCTGGCCTCTACGACACCGGAAAGTAAAGCAGGCCTAGGCTCACACAATGCACAGCCTTAACAGAGACTGTTGACCCGTACTGATGATATCGTCAGAAGTCGGAAAGAACACTTTGAAGAGCTCCTGAACCCAGTTATCAGAACACCGGGGGAAAGCCAATCCACTGCCAGCGCAGAGGTTGCTGAGGTACTATAGCTAGGAAGCTACACAGTGGCAAGGCTCCAGGGATAGATGAGAAATGACCTTAGCTTCTGAAGGCTTCGGACATTGAGGGGCTGTCATGGTTGATACACCTAATTAATGTCACGTAACCAACAGGAACAGTACCTTTGGAGTGGCAGACCTGGCTTGTAGAACAGCTTTTTACAACATTGTATTTCATTATAGGGGAATTACATTTCTCAACCTTCTTGGGAAACTTTACTTCGAGGCAATGGACTGGAGCCTGTGGTGGATTATCGAGCCACTGTTTCAGGAGGAACAATGCAGATTGCTTCCTGTGGAACGGTGGATAAACTTTTTACTCTTGTAGGCTGGCTTGCCCATCATAGGAATTCGCAAATCTAGTGTAAATGTGTTTTATGGTCAGTCCTATGGGGTTGTTGTGGTAATTTGGGCTAATGGGGCCATTGCCACCAGTGAGAGTTGTGTCCTTATTCTCTGCAAAATGTCAGAAACGTTTTCAGTGAGAGTTGGATTATGTCATGCTTATCCCTTGTCTCCAATTCTGTTCTTTAAATTTGTGGACAGGATCTCAAGATGTAGTTGAAGTGAGGAGATGGTCTTATTTAAGAAGTTTAGAATCGCATCATCGCTGTTTGCAGATAATGTGGTTCTGTTGACTTCATCGGTATGTTTAGGGGACACAACAGCTGTAAATATAAGTTTATTCCATTTACCATTTACTTTCCAACCCTCATCTATGGTCATGAGCTTTGTATAGTGAGTGAAAGACTGAGGTCAAGGCCACAAGCGGCCGATGTGAGAATTTTCGTAGGGAGATTGGACTCAGCCTCAGATATAAGGAGAGGAGCTCAGACATGTGGAGGGGATCTTGGAGAACAGCCGCTTCTATTTCACATCGAAAGGAGACAGTTTAGGTGGTCCAGGCATCTGATTGGGGTGCCGATCCTGTCTGACTCGAAGATACCCGGAGGTAGACGCAGAAATGGCTGGAGGGACTACATTTTTGCATCTGGCCTAGAAATGCCTTGGTATTCCTAAGGATGAGCTGGAGAGTGTTGCTGGGGAGAGGTATGTCTGGTAATGTCTTCATAGCCTGCTGCCACCGCGACACACTTCCGGATAAGCCGAAGAAAATGGATGGATGGTTGGATGCTGTAATAAAATGTGTACCAAATTCTCAACAGCCATTGATCATACTACAGGAGGTAGTTTGGAGAATTATTTATTTATTTATTTTATTTGGAAAACATTTCAATAGCGTTGGTGAAATGCAATGTAGTGTCACCAAATTCATAACAGCCACTAGGAGTCTTCCAATGCTCATACTACAGCAACTACTTTAGAAAAGTTGCTGGCGTGAGAAAAGTTGCTGGCGTGAGACACATAGGTGACTTATTGATTATAGGCCTGCTAGTGTACGGCTCCCTGCCGAGTCCTGTATGTCAGGGGGCGCCTCTATCTCTTAGTGATGACAGTATCGGATTTGGTAACACTAAAGTGCATTATAGCGATGCTATTGAATTCTTTTCCAAATAAAAACTCATAATTATACAAAACAATAATATTCCAAAGTACTTGCTGTAGTATGATCAATAGTTGACGCCCAATTGGTGTTGAGAATTTGGTGACACTATGTATTAGAGCGTAGCTATTTAACTTTTTTCCCAAATAAAGATTAACCATAATTCAACAGAACTTTATGATTATTATTATATTATTAATAATATTATTCACCGTTTAAAAAAAAAAATTCAACTATAAGTCCTCTCGGCCTCCGTAGCATCTCCTCTAAGGATTAGCCTAATGTTATCAGAGTGACTGGATGAACTATCTGACTACAGAGGCGCAGGGAGAAGCGCTGGTCCTATTGATTGACGTGACGGCTATCGCAGTTCATTCTAGGATTTGTAGTATCTATGGTGTTTGTGCTGTACACCAGCAGGCCAGTTATTATAAAAATTAATACTATCTCCCGGGCCGGATATAAATGTTCTGCGGGCCGGATGTGGCCTGCGGGCCTTGAGTTTGACACCTATGCTGTAGTTGGTAACTGCACGCTTTGCTGAAAGGCGGCTCCTCATAGAGATTAATGTAATTTGTACAATTCTGAGGATAACTTTTTTACAAGAAAATGCAGTTGTAGCTCGTTGTCTACCTTACTAGGATACGAAAGAGGTGTCTCTTGTTTCTTAGAGACTGACCGGGAAGTATGAATCTGACCTGGAAGTTTGAATCTGTCATTATCTTTCAAACATTACTGCAGTCATCTAGCAGCTGTAAATACACCCCCAAATGCACTGATGGAATCAGTTTATCCTAATGTTTTTATAGAATTATGAATCGTTCTCACTCTCCCCGTCTCCATCGCTTCGCGATAACGCAATTTCTCAAATTTGGAACTAATAAAAAAACTACCTCCGCAGTACAATGAAACAGTACAGGCTTAGTGGACTCGACTATCGTCATATAACATTAAATGTCACAGAAAATACAAATATAGGATGCATTTAAAACCTTTAGACTATTTGTGTTGTGTTGGAGTTTGTGTTTTGTTGCTGGTATGGTACTTTACACATAGAGAGGCGCATAATTGTATTCTGCCTAGAGCTGCATATGTGCTTGCAACGGTCTTGTCCATTCCCCATTTCTCCTCCCATCCATACCATGATAGAAGAGTTTGTACACTCCTCTGAGGCTTTTAGCCTTGCTGACTTTCCACCTGGTCTCTTAGACACACAATATATCTACTTTCCTTCTCTCCATCATATCAGCTAGCTCTGTATCTCTTCCTGTCATCGTGCTGACATTTAAAGTCCCTACTTTTACCCCCACATTCCTTTCTTTCTCTTATCTCTAGTTGTGGTAGGATATATCTCCCCCATGTCAATCTTCTTTTTCTTACACCAACAGTAATGTACTTTCCGCTGGAACCCTGTCGGTTAACAATGCCAGTGGCAGTCATTTTTAACTTATGATCCTACCGATCCTATTTGGAAATCAGTTTCATGTTCAACAAATTGATTTAGACTGGACTTTGCGTCTGATGCCCTTCTTCACACAGACCTGATACTAGAAGTACACTGGCTTCTGAGCCCTTTGTAGCTGGGTTAAACTAGGGCCTTTGTACAAGGCTAATTTTCTCGGGTAATTATATTGATACAGCCATCCAATCAAAGTGAAAGTATATAAATGATGGTGTAGCCGCAGGCAGCAACAGACCTTAAAACTGCCATAATCAGACGTTAGGTGTCCCAAATAGGGGAGTAAATCAGACAGGGTTTTGCCCAAAGAATAATCGGTAGAACACTGATTCGGCAGTAACATTGAGTCTTGGTGAAGATGATGTGAAACGGGTGTGAAGCCCAGTCTGCTCAGAGAATCATTCTCTAAGCAGTCTCTTTTAATCTTTTACAGCATTTTTTATATTTTTAAATACGAAACATGATGTTGGAAAACTGGATGACCATTACTGACTGGCTAAAAAAGTTTGAAAATCCTAGACTAAAGTAATTAAATGATCCAAGCACCTCTTATTTCAGAGGCTAAACAAAGAGTGTATTTATTCTTCAGTGTATAACCACAGGGTTTTTACTTCTGTTGGAGCCGAGACATGAATAATCGGGTCAGAAAATATGACTTTTAAAGCCATGGTAGGTCCAGAAAAGTGTTTTGAAATGTAACCATTATTTTGAAAGCATAGAATGTGAAATACTGCAGCTCTGGTGAATTTTTAATCTGCTTGGTAGATTTTCCTATCTTCTTCCTCTCTGGAGGAAATCTGTGAAGTTTGACGAAACAATATTCAAATTACACAATCTTGGTATCACAAACAGAGGGTTCCTATTTTAGTGTGTGCCCTTTTGGATTTACAGGACTAAGTTTATAGTCCAGTTCAAAAATTCTTGAGTTATATTGCTTACAACGCACACATAGACACTCATAGACACTTAACGTTGTTATTCTATACACATGAGTGGGATTAATGGCTTGTCGTTAAATGCTTAATATGCAGATTATTTACAATCATTTAACAGGGACATTACTGTCAAACACTAAAAAAATATATTATTTTTGCATTTTGCAAATGATAATGCATTAACAAGAGTCAATAATATTGACAGGGCCCCAAATAGGATTGGGAAAGTGATTAGCTATTTAGCATGTTGGTTTTGGTCTGGTGGTTGGAATTTGATGTCAAGTTTGTTCAGGTCAGGGCAGCATGAAGAACAAGTCACTCACTTTGTTTTTCCAGAATCCTCGTGAAAAGGAGACATTAAAGGCTCTCAGTAAGGAAAACTATTATAGTATACAGAGCATTTTGAAATTTAGTGCCATAAGCAAGTGCTGAAAGATGTTGTTTTTTCTAAACACCTGGTTGAGCAGTAAGTTGTTACCTGACACAGACGAATGCAGTGTAGAACAAACGCTAACTGCATGGACTAGTACTCCAGGATTAGCTAAACCAGACATTTGGTGGTTTTGGAGCTATTCTAAAATTAGAGCATCAGGAGGAATCAAAGGGAAAATCAGGACCTTTGATATCAACACAATATTTTTTTTTGTGATCAAGTGTCACAGTGAAATCTGAATGATTCAGTGTTTCTCCTGTTAACACTGCCTCTTGCCCTCTAAGCCAGTTGGTGCTGTTATTGATCAAAGGCCTCAAATTGCAACATCAATCTGAGGCTCCCTGTGAAAGTCCATGAGAATAATAATCCCACAATCGTCTCCAAGGAAACAGAAGCCGAATTGTTCTCACAACAAAAGGAGTCTTTAAAGTATAGTTTCCGAAACTACAGAAGGGCTGGGTCACTCTCCTTTGTGCTCACACACAGCAGAATGAATAATGCTGTCTTTGAACATCTGTCAGAATGCGACTGTCTGATCTTGTCGGTCTGGCCTTGCTGTGCTTCATGTGGGCTTGTCTGTGTCTGATTGTGTACTGTACATTACTGCACCTGAAGAATAAGGTCAAAATCAGGGTAAGAAGGGACCGGCCTATAATCATATATGAATTCAGTTTTGAATAGAACCGGTTATCAAGAACCAGTGATAAATTAGTTGGTGTACCTGAATCACCATTATCAAAGTTTCAAATAGCCCACAGAAGAACACTGTCAGTAATGGTATATCTGCTACATTTCTTCTTCTAACATAGCTAGCATTCTCTAATGGTTGGTACTAAATTGAATCATTGGGAGATGGAAGGGGGGGTCTGCTCTGTGTAATGAAAGCACGCATTGTAAACAGAAAGCATTTGATTTCAACTCCAGATGACATCGCAGATTGATCCATAATGCAACACACACACGCAAGCAAAATGTTTGAGGTGAAGTAGCACCAACAACACTTGCAAATACAGTACTTTGTAAATTGGAAGACAATGCAACCTGTTGGATTGGTTTAGTAAAGTGCCTGCTACACCTAGTGTAACGCCAACCATAAAATATTTAAATTGCTGGATCTCTGAGTTTGCCCAGACTTGTTATATGTCATCATCATTGCCTATCACAATTATTACATAATTGTCTGATTTCAATTATTTATCTGAAATTGCATTGCGTAGTATAATCATGAGAATTGTCTTCATTCATTTCAAAACAACTGATTGAAATGTATGTCGTATGTCCCTTTCATTTCCACACCATTCTCTACCATTTCATGTGTAACTGCTGCTTATTAATGATCTGGTTGTGCTTATTTGCCACAAGTGTATAATTGAGTTGTATTTGACTATTAATCTATCAAGGAGCTTAATATAATAACATTATGTATCATTTATGTAGAAGGTCAAACACCTCACTGGTGTTGGCAAAGTGGTGGTTTCAGCCAAATGAAAAGCAGAGCCCAAAAGTGGTGATACGTTAAATATACAGATTCATCCCATCCCGAGTTGATTGAAATTTGACAGACGTGCCAAAGCTGCTGGTTTAATAAATAAAATAGGCAGAATAATACACCTTTAATTTTTATTTTGCAGTTATTTAGTTATTTATGCTACATTCTTCAGAAAAAAATTTTATGATCTTGACAGCCCTTTGTCATCAGATGCAGACAATATTTATACAGTCAGATGGGTTTTATTTCCACAATTACTGAGTGAAAATAAATTTGCTATTCTCAGAATTTAAAGGTTACTTGCAGAATATACCAATTTGGATTTAATTATCACCCATCATTAATTAATGGCTGTATTAAACCTAATTTAACCAGGTTAATTGATGATTGGCGGGAGCAGCTTTACTATGCTTTTCTCAATATTATCGTTTTTACCTTAGTTTCGGGTTCTGACCCGTTCAGCCACATACTGAATGGTGTGTATGGTGAGGAAGGATGTACAGACTGCTTATTTACACACTCAAACTTGTCCAGCATGCATTTTCAAAGGTTTCATGATTGTCTCAATAAGAAATTTAGAGCGTTATGCTTTGTGCAAAGTGTTGTTTTTTTCAATTTGTTTCAGTTTGATCGTGGAGGTTTTTCAATCACTGATATTATTGATCCTTTTCTCAAAAATGGGATTATAAGATGAAAAGACAGCCTTGCCTTTAATGTTTTTGTTGTTTGTTTGTGTGTTTGGTGGTTGCAGTGGTTCTGTTCTCAGTACAGGCTGTTCTGCTTGATGTCTTCTAGGCATTTAGCTTTCCCTTGAGTGAGTGAACACTGTGTGCTTTGTGAGACTGGCTGAGTGCTGCTGAAGTTGATGCCATGTTATTCCCAACATACCAGACTTATACCAGCTCTGCTCTCAGTCTTCAGCCACAAAGGCGTGTGAAAACCCATTCTGCCCCTTCTCATTTTTGGATCCCTTCAAGAATGTAAAACTGAAGCAGTGTTGCAACCAACAATTCTTTTCTCTATGGATTAACATTTTATTGTTTATTGGTTATGTAATTTCATCACTTGCTCTTTAAAATGTTAAGAAGTACTGAAAATGTTTAGAGGTCAAGATAAATCCTTTGAATAATTTTTTCTGTCTGAGCCGAGAGAGAGTCAAGTCACTAAAAAGTTACCAATTGGAAGACATTTCTACTCACTGTATTTGTGAGAACTTAACAATATCATGTTAATATGATAAAATAATATCAACTTTACACGGGTAAAGAATGTGTTCTGTCTCATCTACATCTGTCATCTTGTCTCGTCTGTCAACTGTCATGTGGGGGGGATACACCAAAGGGTCTTCATTCAAATCTTTTATTGTCCCTTAACTTCAGTGTGAAATCAATGACACAACAAAAAACAATCTACCAAAGTAACAATCCCGTTTAAAGAAAAGGAATAAAAAGTTGATGTATTTGTGTAGAGAGTAAAGATTAAAGGATGACAGTAAAATAAATACTCAAGTTGCGTACAGATGCTCGAAAACTCCAATTAAGAATAGTAACAAAGTATTTGTACTTTACCTCCCACCTCTTTCGTGTTGTCAATTTAAAAAAAAAATGAAATAAGATTAAATTCCTTTAATATGTATTCTATAGGAAGCTGACAGGACGAAGAGAAAGATCACAAATGGCATGCCAGTAAGGAACCAGCTCTGATGCCAGTGTTGAGGTTCATAGTCGGAGCTTTAAGTCCTGAGGCACAAGGGTGTCGTGGCCCATGTAAATTTAAACCTTTATTTTGACGAGAGTGTGACAGAAGTCACATTAGCATTAGATTGACTATACATGACAGCTGAATTGATAAACTGACCCAGCTAAACCCAACCAGCAGGCCAGCCCCGGGTCATAAATATTAAGAAGAGAGTCAAGGTGACTCAGAGAGACACTCTCTGGTAACTAACATGGCTGTTTGCTGAATAGCTTTAAATACAGTGGGTCAATCATTATCATCATTCATTTTATTTGGCAGCTTTTTGACAAGATGGTCACATTTTGCATCAAATGCACCATATATGACATAGAACGTGTTTTGCCTGTAAGGCATTTATTTAATTTGTATTTAAAAGTTTTTGTAAATTTCTTCTTTAAACAATTTTTATTTATTTGTAGTCAAAGCCAGAAGTCCTATATCTGCAACAGAGCTCACAAAACGTATTTCTACGTCATAAATGTTTCCTTTCAGTGCCGTTTGCTCACTCCTTGTGAAATTACTTGCTGTTAACTCCATTCCAGTGACGAACGAGGCACCCATGCTATAATGCCGATCTACCTCCATCCATAAGAAAACTCCAAAGAGACAATGCCATAAGTTTGTGTTTTTCATAGTAGACAAGTTAGAAAATATACCAGGACATTTTGTAAGCTGAAATGGATGATTTGATCACTTTTACTTTATGTAAAAATGTAAAGGAATGTCATTAAGTTAAAAAGACCGGAACTGATCACTTTTTTATATTGTTTGGTCACAGTTTTCAACAATGTTTAGTGAAGAAGTCACAGTAAAGAGTAAAATCTATTTAGGCTTTCTATACTGTTTCTCTCTGCAATGGTTTGACTTGGAGTTAAGTCAGCATTCCAAAATACTGCAAGAGAAAACTATAGAACCTATGGAAGGAAGACAGGGTACACAAAATTGCTGTCTGAGAAAAGATGGTAGTCACTCTATATTATATGTTAATCACAGATTTGTAATTAATCTCTAATCAATGTGCACACACCTGTAAGGGAAGAAAATTCAGGCGCTAATACACATCTAGATGCATTAAAAACCACACACAAAAAAAAAAGTGAATAATCACTCCCTGGTTTGCTCTCTTACAGACACACATACTTTGTGTCTTTGTGGGTTTGGCCACCAAGAATACAGTCGACTGTGGTTGAAAGTGATGCCTGTCATTTCCTGTACACAGAGGATTTGCAGGACACTACAGCTGATGTGGCAGACTGGCAGGGCTCCCTCTTCACACATGATTCAGTGTAGACAAACCAAAGACTGTTTCCTGGATAACATTTGCTCATTTACTGGTAGTCCAAATACATTCTGAAGAAATTAGAGAAAATAGTGATTTCCACTGAATACTTTTGTTATAATCTTACAGGAATTCACACCCCAATCAAGATAATTCCTATTTATTCATAGAAACAACTAATAGGGGTTTCCTTAATGGGTTACTCTATGTTTGAGTTATGTTTAGAATGTAAATCATTGGGCAAATTCACATGAGTTTCAATTGCCACCATACTTTTGGTAACCGACAAGAGGGGGAGATAGTGGCTCAGTTGGTAGAGCGGTTGTCCACTTATCTGAAGAACGGTGGTTCGACCCCCTGTCACTGCTGTCAACATTTTAAAGTCTCCTTGAGCAAGATACTGAACCCCAAGTTGCTCCCAAAGGCTGTTCCATTGGTGTGTGAATGGTTACTGCTCCTGATGAGCATGTGGCGCCTTGTATGGCAGTCTCTATCATCACTACCTGAATGGGTGAATGCTGACTCTTGCTGTTAAAGTGCTAGACTAGAAAAAAAGCGCTGTATAAGTACAGTCGCTTTTCCATTTTGTGTGTATATATATATGTATATATATATATATATATGTATATGTATATGTATATATATATATATATATATATATATGTATATATATATATATATTCCAGTTGAAAATCTTTTTTGATTTCATAGTGTAATTTGTTGAGAACAAGATAAGAATAATCAATGGAAACACAAATGATTAGCCCATTGAGGACTGGTTTCTGAATCATGCTCAAAATCAAACTGGAAAAATTAGATCCAAGGCATATCCAACTTTTGTTAATTTCCTCGGGACAATTTATAATGTGGCTCAGAAGTGTGTATGGCCTCCATGTGCCTGTATGCACTCCCTACAACATCTGGATCTGCTCTTGATGAGACGATGTATATTCTGCTGGGGGATCTCCCCCCAGACCTGCATCTGGGCCTCAGTCAGCTCCTGGACAGTCTGTGGTGTGACGTGGCGGTGGTGGATGCAACGATACATGATATTCCAAATCTGATTGGATTCAGATTTGTGAACAGATGGGTCAATAGTCAATAGCATCGATGCTTTCTTCATCCAGGAACTGCTGACACACTCCAGCCACATGCGGCTGGGCATTCTATCGCACCAGAAGGAAGCCAGAGGCCACAGCACACGGTCTGACAGTGGGTTTGAGGATCCCATCACGTTACATGATAGCAGTCAGGGTTCCCCTGGCTAGCACCTGGCGGTCTGTGCTGTCCTCCAAGGATATGCGTCCCTAGATCTTAACTGACCCACCACCAAACTGTTCATGCTGGAGAATGTTGCAGGCAACAGAACGTTCTCCAGAGCGTATCCAAACTTTCTCACGTCTGTCACATGTGGTCAGTGTGAAGCTGCTCCCATCTGTGAAGAGAACAGGGCGCCAATGGTGAATCGGCCAATTCTGCTGTTCTCTGGCAAATGTCAATCGGGCTGCACGGTGCCGGGCTGTGAGCACAGGCCCCACTTGTGTACATCGGACCTCATGCCTCCCTCATGGAGTCTGTTTCTGACAGTTTGGGCAGAAACATGCACACAATCGGCCTTCTTGAGGTCATTTTGTAGGGCTCTGGCAATACTCCCTCTGTTTCTCCTTGCACAAGGGAGCAGATAGCGGTCTTGCTGCTGGGTTATTGCCCTTCTACGGCCCCTTCCACCTCTCTTGGTCGATTGCCTGTCTCCTGGTTTATCCTCCACGCTCTTGACACTGCGGTGGGTGAAACCTTCTGGCCATGGAGTATGTGGAAGTGCCATCCTGGAAGAGCTGTACTACCTGAGCAAGTTCTGTGGGCTGCAGTTATGCCTCATGCTACCACTAGTGGCGAGGGCACTGGAAAAATTCAAAACTACACAGGAATCAGTCAGAAAGGATGAGGAGATGGAAATGGTCTGTGGCCACCTTCTGCAAAACTACTCCTTAATATGGGTTGTCTCGGAATTGCTTCTCCTTTCCACCTGTTGTTTGTCCCATTTGCACAACAGCAGGTGGATTTGATTCACAATCATTATTGCTTTCTGTATGAATAGTGTGATATCCCGGCAATGAAATTGACCTAGAGTAACACTGTGACGATTATGTGTTCCCTTTATTTTTATGAGTAGTGTATGTATACACACACACACAGACACACACACACACACGCACACGCACACACACACACAAGATAGTATGGTCATGATTCTCTGATGATGACTCATTTGGACTTTAATAATAAATGTGGCAAAAATAGCACAGTATCCGCATATCAAGTCATGTTTAGCTCATGTTTAACTCAAGCTCATGTTGGAGATCAGTGCACGGTTGGCAATGCATGGCCGATAGGAGCAGTGCTAATAGTGTTGAAGGCTCATTTCGAAGAGACAATACAAAGCCAGCCACTCTAGTTGTGGTGGACAATGTCTTAAATTCAAAATCACATTCGTTTCTGCTATAGCGTCAATCTGGTAACTATCTGATGAGTTCTGTAGAAAAGAGCAAACAAAAATTTGATAATAGTATTAAACATTTGTAGTATTAAAACAATCCCCAGTCTCATTCAAGTCCAATTAAATATGCATGACAATAATATTTAACATGTTTAAACCAGGATCCCCGTTTAATAAGTATGTTTGTTGATGGATGTATAAGAGTGATTCATTAAGCAAAGCTTACCCCTGAGTGCCATACATCTCTGCAGACATCTGAAAGCAGCTGGGCAGGTTTGTTGCAAAATCTACTATCTCACGTTTGAAAAGTGCTGAGTCATTACTACCTGCCATACATGCAGCTGTTTATTTTACTAACCATGATTAACTCACATTTGGATGATAGCGGCATATCAGATTGTTGGTTAAAATGTTTGCTATTCATGGGAGAAATTAGTGGAGCATATATCAGCATATGGAAATTATCAGAAAATGTTTCGATATCTTTAAAATATGATGGGGCAATTAAAAATGCACTAGAATTCTGGCTGAAATGTATACAGACTGATGTGATCACACTTAATGCTTCACACTAAAAATGGTTTTGTCTTCTGAAGACTAGAACATATTCTCGTAAACTAGGTGTCAAGAATTCAAACGTAACTGGGGCCTCCATATGGGCCAATGGGTGTCCACACTCTAGTGTACACGTGGTGGGTGGTCCCAAATTGAGAAGATAGATAAATTGGCAGGGTTGGAAAAGGAAGGGAATCTGACGTAAACAACCTGTCACATCTCCCCATAACGAATGAGAGTCCACTGTGGTTACTGATTGGATTCAAGAGTGTTTTTATTATCACATACTCAGATCTGTATTGCAATGTATTTATACTTGTGTAATTTGGGCCACTGCATCTAAATGAACCAGCATGTGCTGATGCACGCACATTCTCATAATCTTTCTTCCACAATTAAGTGTTTATTATAAAATACAGGGAACAATAACACCATCACAAGAACTGTCATACCTTTCTGTAAGTGAAAAAAATGGATTTTAATTTCAGCATCTCATGTATCCCAATGAAGAAAGCCTGATAATAAGGTGGATCAGGGAGGGTTTAAAGCTGCCAGGTTGCATAAAATCAGATTAAGAAGACAACAGTGAGCTTTCTGAGTGTCCAATATTTAGTTCCACAATAGTTGACAATGATTACAAACACATAAAAATAATCACATACAAAAAAGTAAGCCGCTGTCGTTCCTGACCGAGTCTATCCTGTGATGGACCTGGGTAAGCAAAAACTTGGAGATCAGATATAAAGTGGAAAAATAGGGGATTTATTTACCCAAAATATGTACAATAATTAGGATGGGCAAAAAAGAACAATATGCCAGAATAATGTAATAATTTTAACATTTTTTTTAGAGTAACTTTACAAATTAAACAAGCTATAACTTTTTTTGTATGTTTAAATAAGAGACATGCTACACTTAATCGTACACAGTCTTTCATAAGTCTTTTTAACTTGTTATATTCTGTGCAAAAATATTTTGAAGAAACTGCTGTTAAAACTTTGGATTGGGATTTAAACAGGTAAACAAGGAAATAGATGCAATTAATATATTGACTGACTCTAAAATGTCATTGAAAGATAGTCAGCCCTATTCTGACCAAACATCACATTGCTCTTGGAATTTTGAGAATCAAATCTGATGAATAGCGTTAGAAAAGTCCTTTCCATTAGTGGTTTTTCAGCAGGCAGAGGGTCAGGTTTCAGCAATAAGGCCATGTTATTGAGGTGACAAGTGACGAGATTGCTCATGATAAAGATCTTTGAATATAAAATCACCACCACCAAAGACAATGTCAACATTTATTGTGAAAGATATGATTGTCCAAACAAAAGCAAGAACGATGTGACAACTAGCAGACTATTTGTGTCATTATCACATGTGACACCAACCTACACCAAGTCTACCCCTTGTACTGTGGATGGTTTAATGAGGACAACAGCACTCACTGGACAAGCTGCCGCCCCCACATTTAGGAAGCACCACAATGTGGACGAAACACTTATTTGGAGGAAAAATACCATCATGAATTAAATTCTTCATCTTTAAATGCAAATGTTGTTAAATTAATTCTTACCATGCTGTTCCCTTTTCTTTGGTTAGCTTATTCTCTCCCTTTGTGGTGAGCTTTTTAAAAGGTGGAACCTGAAAGGACTGGAAAGCGACCTTTCCCCATAGCATGCCCAGCGTCGTGACCCTTTGTCACGACGCTGGTAATGCGCAGATACAACACAAACAGAAATCTTGACAATAAAGTGTCTACATGCATCGACTGGCTATCGGAAAGGCTTTCTGAAAGAATTTTGACTACCTCCTTGCCAAGGAATGAAATATAATTCGGAGAGGTTCTTTGCATTCAGAAAGGGTTTTTACATGCAGCCTTTTCTTTCTGATTAGACGTCTCTTCCGAATCAATCGGAATTAGGCTGTCCATGTAAACCCACCTAATGGTGCAGGGCATAACAGTGAAGTGGATGTTAAGAAAAGAGATCAAGGGGGGTTCCAGAGAAAAGTAGCATTATATTTCAGCAGCAGTATGCATGTATTTCTATTTTTACACAATCAATTTCCTGGGTCTTCGCATAACCATCTCTCCATAAAGTAGACTTAGAACATATGCAATTCAAACTTCTTTCTGTCTCAATGTATAAATGCTATGTGCATTCAGCAAGGAGTTACAGTGACAATGCCATTAGTCTAGTTTACCATTAAGCAAGTGAACCTCATCCTTCAGAAATGTACCTCTGAATGTCTCTAATGAAAACAATGACCCTTACATATTTAGTTTGAACACAAAAACCGGCATGAACCGTTTAATGACAGATCGTGAGCACAACAAAGGTTTATGTATCACTGAAAAGCTATTGACCAATTGGATAGTTAGTTGTTTTGGAATATTTTCAATGGAGAAGACTGCAGCTGAGCAAGGGTACAGGTAGAAGAGTGTTATAGTGTGTATATGGAATGTTTGCCTCTAGGGTCTCTCTCTGCTACTGCTTTCTGATTCTGCTCTGCAGCTATTGATCCTGGCGGACGAGTCTATTGATGTGATGATCGACTGTGTTTTCTTGAGGGACTACATGACTGAGTCTGGGACGGCTTGGTCTTTGTGTATGCGTGTGGGAGAGAGAGAGAGAGGGGCTTCTTTGGTTGTTGAACTGTTGTAGATACTGTATCTTTATCAACCTAGCACGCAAAGGATAATACACAACCCTCTGTTTTATTCCTTGATTAGTTTAAAAAAGAATGAATACATTATTATTTTCTCAGATGGCATGCTTTTATTCCCTGTAGTCCTTGAAAACCTTCATTTGGACAAAAGGTTTTAGTCATAGCATTAATAGATTAATATATTTTTTATATTACAGGTGTAAATTATGTTCTGAAATATGTGAATTTTAGACTCATGAATTAAGTGGTCGTTCTCAGCTTGACATTGCCATTATAGCAGTCAGAGTGCTATAATTTTCTGCTGCTAATTTGATGTTGTGTACCACCATAATGATACCACCTGCTATTTAAGCAAATTGAGCAACCAGGGAAACCTAGTATCTCTTTGGTAAAACACAATCTTTTGGCACTGCAGCCCAGTCCTGCTGACAACTTGGACAGATATCTGCCATTTCAAAAATGTACAATGAGTCAAGATTGATCTTATACAGATGGGATGAGTGTGGTATAAGGCAGGTGGTAACAGGAAATCGGTGCTATATCTTTTTATCAAGCTAGGAAGCAAAGGATAATACACAACCCTCTGTTTTATTTCTAGATTAGTTGAAAAAAGAATGAATACATTCTTATTTTCTTAGATGGCATGCTTTTAATCCCTGCAGTCCTCGAAAACTTTCATTTGGACAAAAGGTTATAGTCATAGCATTAATAGGTTAATATATTTTTTATATTACATGAGTAAATTATGCTCTGAAATATGTGAATTTTAGACTCATGAAGTAAGTGGTCGATCTCAGCTTGACATTGCCATTATAGCAGTCAGAGTGCTATCTTTTCTTGCTGCTAATTTGATGTTGTGTACCACCATAATGATACCATCTGCTATTTAAGCAAATTGAGCAACCAGGGAAACCTAGTATCTCTTTGGTAAAACACAATCTTTTGGCACTGCAGCCCAGTCCTGCTGACAACTTGGACAGATATCTGCCATTTCAAAAATGTACTATGAGTCAATATTGATCTTATACAGATGGGACGAGTGTGGTATAAGGCAGGTGGCAACAGGAAATCAGTGCTATCTCTTTTTAACTTTTTCTCTTTTTGGTCCATAGAATCAGAAAGGCTTTCGAACTAAATGTCCACACAGCAGTGACTTAATAATCCCTTTATCACCTAGAGTGGGGGTGTGAAGTTTAAATCAGGCCATTAACCTTTGATGTTTTAAGCCATCACGAAGGTGGAAACACTCACACAAAGAGCCAAAAATCAAAGTCGTGTTTGTGAATGGAACAAACACGAAAAACTAGAAATGTAAATTGTAAATATTTTGATACACTAGAGTAGCGGCCCTCAATAGGCAGCCCGTGGTCTGCGAGCTGCCGTAACTGCGGACTCTGAGCTGAACGTGTGACATTTGGGTTTACATGGACAGCCTAATTCCGATTAGATTCTGAAAAGACGTCTAATCGGAGATAAAGTGCTGCATGTAAACAACCCTTTCCGAATGGAAATAACCTTTCCGAAGTAGACTTTATTCCTTGGCAAGGAATTAGTCTAAAGCCTTTCGGAAAGCTTTCTGTTTGAGTTGTATCTGCGCATACCCAGGGTCGTGACATAATGCGCCGCTAAGTTTTTTAAGCGGCGCAACGTATTTCAAATATGGCAACTTCAAAATAGTACCGGTCTGCATTGGAGCGTGATTTATTCATTGCAACTTTGAAATATTTTAACATATTTGGACGGTTCAATGGGCAAAAAAGTCACTTCCGCGCACGCTCTCTGTCGTATTCTTCAACTGGGCGCTTGTTAGCGGTTGGCAGCCAACTCACTGAAGCATTATCGCCACCATATGATCGGGAGTATGGATCGTCTGCGCATGTCTGAAAGTGTTTCCAAATAGGATGAGTTGATGCACGTTAACACTGGGTCAGAAACGATCACAAATCATGTAAACAGGCAACCGACATTGAAATTCTAAAAGTTTTAATTCGGAAAGGAGAAATGTGTCCCATGTAAACCCACTTAGTAGTGTGTGTGTTTTGGTTTGGTCAGCACGTGTAAACAGGCTGTCATCTCCATGCCAACAATTCACTGATAGGTTGTTACTGGGTCACTGACACAACCATAAAAAGCAACAGTGCTATCTCAGTGTGGGGTGGGTGTTGGGAAAGCACAAGATGCCTTAATCTCATTAAGCAGCAGTGTTTGACAGAGTGTAAAATAGTTTTTCATTGCACTTTGATTCCTGAGATCTTGATATATTTGTTTACCAAAGCATTCTATGTACGGTTCTGTTTTATTTGAATATTTATTTATGTCAAAATATAAATGGCATTTTATTTCATTTTAGGATGTATTTTTATTGTTGTTTGTTCAGTTACAAAAAACACCTTATTTCACAATGTTAGATAAAAGTGGGTGACTAAATAAATGTTTCTATTATGAACCACACCAGAATTCAGTCCACCATCCGTAGTATGTCTTGCATAATGTTGATTGCCAGCTGTTACTTTATTGACTGACTTTATCTGTTGTATTAAACCTTCTGTCATATGTAATGATCTGGACCCTGATGCAAACAGAAAGAAGTTTGATAAGTAGAAAGCAAGTCTTTTTGACCTTAGAGAGGTAGATGACTTGGTGGGGGTTAAAATGATTCGCTAAGTCCAGCTGTAGCTTCTTGCAACTCCTGAACAATTCAGTGGATGAATGTGCACGGTAGAAGCTGGAGTCGGACTTCTGTAATCAAGGAGATCAAAGTTAAGAATAAACATGCTACATGCATGCTACAGCTCGACCACTCAACGTGCTTTACATTGTGAGCCAGCATTCACCCATTCACACAAACATCCATACATTGATGATAGAGTTTACCACGCAAGGGCGCCACATGCTCATCACGAGCAGTAAGCATTCATGTCATCATACACACCAATGGAACAACCATTAGGAGCAACTTGGGGTTCAGAATCTTGTTCAAGGCTTCCGTATCTGTTTGTTTCATCGTTTATGTCCGTTTCTGTTTGCTCATCGTTGATATCAGTTTGTTTATCCGTCTTGTTCATCAATGCCCCCGTATCACTTTCACCAATAGCCGCTGTTGATCACTTTCTGTGTTTGATAGCTTTTTTCTCGGCATCATTTCTCTGTCCTCTGTGCGTCTCGTCCAACTGATGAAATTCAACAACTACAACACTCCGTTGTGCATATCGGTTATTAAAGAACTTGGACTCCTTCGCCGGCCCCGTTACATTCACAGAAGTTGCCGTTCTAAGTTGGTTTACTCCCGCTCCCGCTCAGATAACTCCATTCCGTCCTTTTGCTCTGACGTGCGCACTATGGCGTCTCAGACGCGTCATCAGAATGCTGCATTCTTTCCCATTACTGTCAATGGACTTTCCTTGTTAAAATCATCCACTGTGCGGGTTAGAAAACGTGGAGTGGATTTCAGTCTTCTTCGGCCAATACAGAGACTCCCTGCTCCATCTAGTATTAAAAACGAACTCTTTAATTCACAATCTCTCACAAACATATCATGCCTCATACATGACCACATCCTGGAGAAATGTCTGGACGTTATGTGCCTTACAGAAACCTGGCAACAACCAGATGATTTTTCTGTCCTGAATGAGACCTGTCCCGCCGGTTACTCTTACCTCCAGAAAGCCCGCAGCACTGGTCGTGGTGGTGGTCTGTCTGTCATCTACCGCATTGATTTGGACTTGTCTCCCCTGCCGTTGCCAGAGATCTCTTCTTTTGAATGCCTGGCATTTAATTGTAAACCCCCTTTCTCCATGACCATACTTCTAATCTACCGGCCACCCAAACAAAACCCAGCCTTCATCTCTGAGATGTACAACCTTTTGTCGTCATTTTACACAACCTCTGCCAATATTTTAGTTCTTGGAGATATGAACATTCATGTCAACTCCCCTGCATGTCGTTTTGCTTCTGAATTTCTCCAACTACTGGATTGTTTTAATCTCAGGCAACTTGTCGATGTCCCCACCCACATCAAGTGGCACACTCTGGATCTAGTCATCACTGACTCTGCTCCTCTCAGCAATCTTCTTCAGGAATTTGAAAAACATCAACCCAGAAACCATGAGAGTCGACCTCCAGCATCTTCTTTCTGCCAACTTTGTATCAGCAAATGACTTAGTAGATTTCTACAATAAATCCCTGAGTAGCATCCTGGATCGTCACACCCCTGTAAAAACTAGAACAGTCACCTTCTCCCGCTCAGCCCCCTGGTTCACCAGCGAGCTACGGAAAATGAAGGCAGCTGGGCGTGTCCTTGAGCGCCGTTACAAGGCTTCAGGTCTTACTGTCCACAAGCTAGCCTTTCGGGAACACCAAAAGGTCTACTCAAAGTCCCTTAGAGAGGCTCGGTCACTGTTCTACTCCAACATCATCAAAACCAGTCCTGGAAATTCTAAGCAGCTGTTTTCCACTATCAATCATCTTCTTAAACCACAAAAGCTCCCACTTACAGAAATTAGAGAAGAGCACTGTAATAATTTCATGGCTTTCTTCAAATCAAAAATTGACTCAATCCGTTCTGTTCTTTCCTCCTCTCTACCTATCCAGTCTGCTTACTCACAGTTTGAAATCTCCCAGCCTTTAAGGTGTTTCCCAGAAATCTCACAGCAGGAGGTTGAGGTTATCATCAGGACAATGAAATCCTCCACCTGTGCCCTCGACCCCTTTCCTACTGCCCTGGTGAAAACTAACATCTCTTCCATCAGTCCCCTGATCACTGCTGTTATAAATCAATCCCTCCAGGCCGGCTTTGTTCCATCTGCCCTGAAAGCCGCCATAATCAGACCACTCCTCAAAAAACCTACTCTCAATCCAGAACTTTTTGCTAATTACAGGCCCATTTCCAAACTCCCATTCCTCTCCAGAGTTCTGGAAAAGGTAGTTGCTGCCCACCTCCAGGACCACCTCAAATACAACAACCTCTTTGAAACCTTTCAGTCTGGTTTCCGCTCCGCCCACAGCACAGAAACAGCTCTGCTTAGATTCACAAATGACCTACGGATGGCAGCAGATGCTGGTTCACCTTCCCTCCTGTTTCTCCTTGATTTGTCTGTTTCCTTCGACACAGTTGACCATGGAATACTCCTACACCGCCTAAATCACACCACTGGACTCAAGTTCAAAGTCCCAGACACACACCGTCACCTGTGGAGTCCCCCAGGGATCAGTCCTTGGCCCCATTCTCTTCATACTATACATGCTCCCCCTTGGCCGTGTCATCAGTCGATATGGACTCTCATTCCATTGTTACGCTGATGACACGCAAATCTACATAAAAACTGACACATGTTCCTCCTCAGCCTCTCCATCCTCATCGTCATCATCATCTCCCCTGTCAACTCTCCGCGCTTGTCTGGAGGAGATAAAGGTGTGGATGAAAAACAACTTTCTCCAGTTGAACAGCTCCAAAACCGAAGCTATTTTAATTGGCACCCCTCATCAGACCCAGTCTTCCTCCATAACCAGTATTACCTTCTCTGGTCATGACATTCCCCTCTCTTCATCAGTCACCAACCTCGGTGTAAGATTTGACCCTCAACTCACTTTTGAATCCCACATCAAACACATCTGCAAGATCTCCTTTCACCATCTTAGAAATATTTCGAAACTCCGTTCTTCCCTAACCTTGAGTGATGCTGAAAAGCTGGTCCACGCGTTCGTCTCCTCCCGACTGGATTACTGTAACTCACTTCTCATCGGGATCCCTGATAAAAGTCTTCAAAGACTGAAGTATGTTCAAAACAGTGCTGCAAGGATCCTGATGAGAGTTCGTAAACACGAACACATCACCCCTGTTCTTCATTCCCTTCATTGGCTTTTGGAAAGGTAACAAATGTGAAAAATAAATTAATCCGGATTTGTGGTACATCCTTCCAAGTTTTACAATTTTCCCCAATAGATTCACATCCACTTCCACTTGATGAACAAACAAAGACACTTCGGATTGAAAAGATAATCTCTTTGGTGGAGGTTATTGTAGCCTGTGGCAGGATTTCATCATAGACCGGTATCGTTCAAATAGCCAGGCCAGATGGTCATATCAGAAATGATCTTCATTTGGCTATGGAGGCATTTGGTCAGAATATATCAAGCCTTTAAATGTTGGCTAAACCAAGTACAATGACATATCAATATTTGCACATAGGTGATTGGGCAAATGTTATATATGAAACGTGTCATGAACACTTGCCAGCGTTCCCAACGTTAACTGTTAATAACTTCTCTCCAACACCTTTCTCTCCCATCTTCCACTGCCCATGAGCTGCAGACTCTGTTCCAAGTATAGAATGTGGAATAAGAGAAGCAAAATACATGCAAGTCTTTACTGTTGTGCGCCGCCACTAAATGTCCTTAGAGACACAGATGAGGCCTGAGTTGAATCTCTGTAGAGGTCGAACAATACTGGAGTGTAAATTGAAAAAGGATGCGCCGCACCTCCCACCAATAAAGGAAAAGTAGATATTTGTCCTTCAAGAAACACATTCAAGGTGTTACATCATCACCTCCAAGGAACCAGCACGATGACTTCTTTTATCCCTTTTACCGCAGACTGAACTATGATGGAAGGGACACACTGAAAATATAGGTTCAGACTATTAGGTAACAGCGAACACATACATTGATTAGAAAATGTCATGTAAGGAGAAATATTATGTTATCTATACCCAACATGTTTTCAAAAATCACATCAGATTTTGTCATCCCGCCCCCAACACACATTTTTTTATATTTTTCTGGTCACAAACATCATCCCTCTTATATTGAAGTCAGCCTATGTCCTTCCCCTTTTAAAAGGGGGTGGTCCCACGGTTTTAAATAACTACAGGCCTATCTCCAAACTGTGTGTCCTGGCAAAAATTCTTGAATTCCTTGTAAGTGATCAGCTAAAGGAGTTTTTCAACAGTAATAAGGTTTTATCTAATTTTCAATCGGGTTTTACAAAAAGACTACAATTACAGCAGCTCGTAAAGCTTTTAATGATTTTATTGATTTTATTAAAACAAAAAACACTTTGAATCCCTTTTTATTGATCTCTCCAAGGCGTTTGATACAGTGTACCAAACACTGCTAAAGGGTAGCCTCACTAGAGCAGGTCTGTCTCCTGAAACTGTTTGCTGGTTTGAAAACTTCTTAAGAGACAGAACACAGTGTGTGCAGGCAGAAGGTTATACCTCTGAGTCCCTTAAAGTAACAAAAGAAGTGCCCCAAGGGTCAGTTCTGTGGCAACTCCTTTTTATTCTTTTATATCAATAATATTGAGCAATATGTGTCCAATGCTAAGTTTCATTTTTATGCTGATGAAACTCTGTTGTACTGCACAGCCCCCAACCCAAACCAGGCAACCAACCAATTACAACTGGCTTTTCATACTGTTCAACAGAACTTTTATGATTTAAAACTTGTGTTAAACGCAGAGAAAACTAAAGTCATGTAAAGCTGTTCTCAAATGCTAAAGCTAAGCCCAAGAATTAGAACACTGGTCTATTCTTGTTTGCAAGGCTATTCTCAGTCTTTTCCTTCCTTCCTTCTGACCTTCATCAGTCAGAGGAGCTCTGGAACCTATCCTCTTCATTCTCAGGATGTTTTATCTCTGTCTGTCCCCCCAGTCAGAACTGAACTGGGAAAAAAGGTATTTATGTTTGCTGCTCCCTTTGCCTTGAACAAATTACAAAAAGACTTGAAATTTCCAAAGAAACTTGGTCTCTTTGGATGCTTTTAAGATAATTTTGGATGACTTGGAGGCGGACACATCTCTTCGTAGATGTTCTGTCTGATCTAAGAGGTTTTTATTATCGTGATAGAATTCAGAATAAAAATTTGCTTAATTGATTATTTCATGTTTTCTAGTATGTATGGCTGCTGATTGTCTGTCTGTCTGTAACTTTAACAATGCTGCTGCGTGTTTTGGCCAGGACAATCTTGGAAAAAAATATTTTTAATCTAAATTAAGTTTTCCTGGTTAAATGGACCCTTCCACTGGAAGGGTAAACAGGCTTGTCAGTGGTTTTAACAAATGACATCCTCCTTTTTTGAATTAGAATTGTTGGACTTGCATTGGCTTGATTATAGTTATTGTTATTATAATTAGTATTACTATTGATGATATTGCCATTTTCTTTATTGAAATCATTGTTATATACTCCATAATTATTATTAACATCAGTATCATTACTGTTTGATTATTCATTTTTATCAGTGCTGGAAGGTTTTCATCATTATTATTGGAGAAATCATGAACAAAGACAAAGATCAACAAAGATGACTTGCAGATCCTGACATAATATACTTGATAAGCCCAGTGGTAGTGACTAAAAACCATTAAGTATGTTACGTGTGGGTAATGTTTGGAGCATGACATATGATGTTTCGTGACAGAGAGATAGTAACTAAACAAGTAGAAAATTATACTTTAAAAAAATAAACTGCCAAATAAAAACCGTTATTGTTATGTATTAAATATTAAACAATAACAAAATCCATGCATCTTTGAAGTTTTTCTACCTCGTGAGCAGTGTAGGTTTTTTTTTTTTTATAACAGACACTTCCTGGAAGACAAGGGAGCTCACACAGTGTGTGGTTGGCCATGCTGCGGGTGCCCTTTAATCAACTTGTTTCCCAATCCCTCACAACAATAGCTGTCTTTTCCTGTAGATAATCAGGAGAAACTTTTGAGATTTTAAGGGGGGCTTTTAGTCACCGTGAAGGATTTACAATAATGCACTCTACTGGCTTTATGTACTAATTCTACTAATGCAGCATAAGAGACAGATGGGTGAGGAGGGATTCAGAAACTAGAGACACCCAGAACCACAGAAAGAAAATGTAGCATGTACGAGTAAAAGGGATCCATTCTCGAATTCCACTTCTGGCAGTGATTAGCAGTGGATAGGACTAAGATAATGGTTACTAATAATCTCGGGATGGTCTGACTGGGTATCCAAATAGAGAACAGAGCATCATGTAAAAAGACTGCCAAATAATTGCATACTTCTGTGATCTACAATTTACATGTTAACCTATTTTTTGTTTAGTTTTAGATTCCACAGACATGCAGTATAATCTTTTTCACCATGTTAGTCTCTGCTTACTTAGGTTTAATTTTCATCAAGAGTCTTATTTGCGTCATATAAATGCTCGATGGTAAATACTTGATAATTGCCTCATAACAGAGTCAATAATTTCATGTAATAAATAAATAGAAAATAATGTTAAAAAACAACATTTGATTCAATTTAGTTTAAATTAAGTTGTTATGGTTGAAAGGGAATAAGGAACAAATGTTTCTCCAAAGTAAAACGGGTGCCTTGGTAGGACAGCCACAACCGTTTCGGTGAGTCAACCCTCCAAGTTCTGAGTGGAGGGATGACTCTCACGAGGCATTAATATTGTACATTAAAGGTTAGAAATGTTTACCTCTGAAGTTTGAACAGACAACTAAAGAAAACTCTTTTAGGACTTACAATGCCTTAGGAATGTTTTTTCATGACAAGCAGCCAAAAGGTTAATTAATTAATTAAATAATTCCCCAAGTAAAATGTTAAATATTCATTCTGTGTGCAGTTTTTTGTTTTATTTGCCATGCCAACGACTGACTCAATTTGGGGTTTATTCACTCATAAATATAGTTATCACAGGGTGACTAAAATAAGCATCCATTCAAAGTGTGCCAATTTTAGCACCTACGAAGAGTCAACTTGCATGTCTGTTGTCATGAAGAGAGCCTACAAGAAGGAATAAGTCACATTGGCTTTCAGATATATGAGGCAGTTCAGAATTTTAAGTTAAAGTTAAATAACCTGCAAGGGAAGGGTTTCATATCTGAAATATGTAGATAAAAATAAAGCAGAAACACAAGTAGTCCAAAACGTCCCAAACAACAAATCCGAATATGAACATAAAGGCAAAGTATCCCAGAAGTGGGCAATAAAGAGCAAAAAACTCACTAAATACTCTACAGAAAAAGTTATAAGAATAGTTTTTAACTCGAAATATGATGAAACAAAAGAGAAAAACACAACCAACAAATGAAAACATCTTGCTGTAAAATATTTTCTCACAAATTGTCAACATCTTGAATTTCTTTTTTATTTATGATTTAACATCCAATCATTAAAATGACACTATATAAATAACTAAATAGATATACTTTTATTCTATACCTGTAAAGCATCTACATGTATGATGTTTTGAAAAACATCATACAAATAAAATTGTTATTGTTATTATCCTACCTTTTAATCAAAGGATTTCTTACAGGTGATAGTTGTGAATTATATCTATTTTCGAGAATATTTTTTGTTTTATTTAACAAAAGTTACTGATTTTTCAAATCAGTAACTTCAGTTTGAGGTGAGATTTTAGCAAATAATTTGAAATAAAGATCATGGGTAAAGACATTTTTTTCCCATCTCATTATACCATTTTTTTTAAGGGTGCCAATATTTCTGGAGGGAAGTGTATATCCCCTATACCCAGCCGTTACAGTATGTAATGGTGATGAGATTTAATAACACAGGAATCTATATGAATTGTCACCACTCTTGCAGGGAGGAGTTTGTGTAGTGTGTCATTACAAAAACCCATACAGTATACAGTAAATAGAGCAATTTGATGTTTAGCAAAGATGTTTCTGCCAAGGACTTGATTATGTTCCGGGCTATAAATCAGAGCACACGGGTTCAGAATATCTCCTGTAGGGAATCAGCCCTTATTTCATACATAAAGGGTTCCCGTCTTCCATTTTCCTCAAAAGCTGGCTTCCTCAAACCCACCCTTTCTCTCTCTTTTCATCAGATCCTCTCTGTGTTTTTTTTCTCTGTTCAAGGCTACAATAGCTTGACTTTGTTCATGCAGCCATAGCAAAAATCAGATAGAATCCAAAAGTAAAGCAAGTAAGAGAATGTATGATGGTTCATTGGTTCATCTATTTGAATTCAGAGGTTAGAATTTCCAGCAAAGTAGTTTCAGTTTATGACTTCACTTGCTATTATTTTCTAAAGCAGAGAGAAAAATCCCAAGAAAAATGGATTGAACAGTTTGAAGGACTGAAAATTCCCCCAGGATCTAACATTTATACATCTCTGAGGTCATGATGTGCATTCCTTTCCAAGGCTTTTGCTTTGTGGCAAAAGCCTATTAGTATTGAGATTCTCCAAATGTCACATGTCTGCCTGTACGTCAGTAGGACAATGATGTGGAAGTGGAGGACAGGCTTATCATAGCTCTGTGCATGCTTATGGATAACGTTGAGAATCCAGACACAGCTTCTTTTAGTTTCTGTGACTTCACAACTAATACATAGAAGCAATAGTGTTTACTTTTGTCATGATTGAAGATGGAGTGAAAAAGTGAAATTAAACACTCAACCCTATTAGTAAAGTGCAGTGTTGCCAGTTACACGAAATTATTGTATTTGTATGACAATTTCACCCTCATTATACAATCGGTAATTCCGAAAATCTCCAAATGTACGATAATTTCATAACTTCATGACAATTACATTTTGTGTTTATCTCACTATAATTAAATTATTAACCAGACTTTATATGGAGTCAGCAGCTGTGTTTACAGGTCTGTGTGCTGTGATGACGAAATCACGCACGATGTTGCATTTTACAATGAGTGCGGAACAGGTGGGTTGGGGATTGAGATTGAGGAGGAGGACATTAGAGTCTAATTTGAGCTGCATTGTCACCAACATTAAAGAAATTAATGAGAGAATGACCCAAATGTTACTGGTGGGCCAAAACCTGTTTGCGGCTTTGACAATAAAACTTTTAATCATTTATGTTTGGACTGTCTCCATAAATGTACAGAAAACATCACCGAACAAATCTTAGCAAAGACTAGTTTGCCTGCATAATGATTCCGAGAAGATTATATTTAACTGACAATCTGGGGGGCGAGTTTAGCCTGCACTTTCACACAGGTAGAAATACTTCTCCGTCTATGACGATATTACAATAGTTATGAAAAAGTAAAACTCTGACATGAAGAACAATAACAGTAAAACACTGAATACAGCACCGACTAGAATCAAACTGTTTAAATTAAGTATGGAAGTACATGGTTTGAGAAACATCACGTGAATGACTAAGCCTGATGACATTAGCATTTAACTTAATGTGCTGTGTTTTATTTTTGTAATGCGTAACTGAAGGTAATTGATTCTTGCTGTAAGGGTTATGGGGATGTTGCCTCTTCAGGGATGTCTTCTGTACAGTGTGTGGTTACAGTCTACAGGTTACAGGTCTACTCATATTCGCTTAGAGAAACTCGGTCACTGTTCTACTCGAACATTATCAAAAGCAGTCCTGGAAATTCGAAGCAGCTGTTTTCCACTATCAATCATCTTCATAAACCACAAACTCCCCCACTTACAGAAATTACAGAAGAGCACCGTAATAATTTCATAGCTTTCTTCAAATCAAAAATTTGCTCAATCCGTTCTGTCCTTTGTAGTTCCTCCACTCTACCTATCCACTCTGCTTACTCACAGTTTGAGATCTTCCAGCCTCTAAAGTGCTTCCCAGAAATCTCACAGTAAGAGGTTGAGTTTATCATCAGGATGATGGAACCTTCCACTTGTGCCCTTGACCCCTTTTTCCTACGGCCCTAGTGAAAACTAACATCTCTTCCATCAGTCCCCTGATCACTGCTGTATAAACCAATCCCTCCAGGCCGGCTTTGTTCCATCTGCCCTAAAAGCCGCCATAATCAGACCACTCCTCAAAAAACCTACTCTCGATTCAGAATTTTTTGCTAATTACAGGCCCATTCCTCTCCAAAGTACTGGAAAAAGTAGTTGTTGACAACCTCAAATACAACAACCTCTTTGAAACCTTTCAGTCTGGTTTCCGCTCCGCCCACAGCACAGAAACAGCTCTGCTTAGAGTCCCAAATGCCTTTGTCTGCTGCCTTCAACACTGTTGACCATGGAATACTCCTACACCGGCTACATCACACCACTGGACTCACTGCCACCGCCCTAAACTGGTTTCAATCCCACTTCCCCGACAGAACAGAATACGTTTCCCTTGGAAGTTCAAGGTCCCGGACATACACCGTCACCTGTGGGGTCCCCCAGGGTTCAGTCCTTTGCCCCATTCTCTTCATACTGTACATGCTCCCCCTTGGTCATGTCATCAGTCGATATGGACTCTCATTCCATTGCTACGCTGATGACACGCAAATCTACATAAAAACTGACACATGTTCCTCCGCAGCCTCTCCATCCTCATCGTCATCGTCATCTCCCCTGTCAACTCTCCGCGCTTGACTGGAGGAGATAAAGGTGTGGTTGAAAAACAACTTTCTCCAGTTGAACAGCTCCTAAACCGAAGCAATTTTAATTGCCACCCCACATCAGACCCAGTCTTCCTCCATAACCAGTAGTACCTTCTCTGGTCACGACATTCCCCTCTCCTCATCAGTACCTTGGCGTAAGTTTCGACCCTCAACTCACTTTTGAATCCCTCATCAAACACATCTGCAAGATCTCCTTTCACTATCTCAGAAATATTTTCAAACTCCGTTCTTCACTCACCTTGAGTGATGCTGAGTCACGCGTTTGTCTCCTCCAGACTGGATTACTTTAACGCACTTCTCATCGGGATCCCTGATAAAAGTGTTCAAAAATTACAGTATGTTCAAAACACTGCTGCAAAGACCCTGATGAGAATTCGTAAACACGAACACATCATCCCCGTTCTTCATTCCCTTCATTGGCTTCCCATCTCCACAAAGATAGATTATAAGATCTTCCACCTCACTCACCAGTACATCCATGGCAACGCATCCCCCTACCTAAAAGAACTACTCACCCCACTGACCTCAACACAATCCCTCCGTTCTACCCAGTCATACCGCCTCCTCCTTCCCCGGACTAAGCTCGGCACCATGGGTCATCAGGCCTTCTGTTCTGCTGCCCCTTGTCTGTGGAATGCCCTCCCTGACCATCTGAAAATTGCTGCTTTTTGGTCATATTTTTATACAGCTATTGTTTTATTTTTTATTGATGCTTTTATCTGCTTTTACTTTGTAGCACTTTAAGATTTGATCCAAATGTAAAGTGCATTATAAATTAAATGTATTATTATTTTTATTATTATTACAGTGAGACACTCTTTGGCGCTTAGAAGCCAGTGTCATCCCTTGGCCTTTGAAGACATGAAATGTCAGTCTTGCTCGTTGTTCGTAAGAAGTCTTTTCTTCCTGCTAGAGTTTCTCCTCTGTATTCCTGGAAACTTCCTTACGTCAGTCTCTTTTCATCCGTCTATGTCTCTCCCTTTTCTTTCTACCAAGGATCACCCTGAGGTCAAACAACGCCAACAAGCCCTCCCATTACAGCAAATGACATTTAAATGTTAATCTCGGATGTTTCGAAACTCCCACAATGTGCTGTGTTGTTTCCTACAATCTCATTGATCGCTCGTGTCATGGTTTGTTCCTGCCGTGCTGCACATACGGCATAATAGATCTTCTCATATCAATCTTTGGAAGACGATTAAAAAAACAAACCCAAATAAGTTATTGTAATTGAGCTTGTTCTTTCACCTTCTGGAAGTTCCCTAACAGTTCATAAAATAAAATATAAATGCATCGTATTGTGTTTTGTGCCACACTAACATCCTTTTCTGCCCGAGCTCCTCTTGTCCTTGGTTTCTCTCACTTTAGTGTTCTATATTTATCTATCTCGCCTTTTTTCCCTTTCATTGGAGGATTATCTTCTTTTGCATCATTGCTATCCACATACGGAAATTGCAGCAGCATATATGTTTATATTTGAGAAAACTGGAAGGAATGTGTGTTTTTCTGGATTAAACCACATTTGCAGGATTCATTGTTTTTCTCAGTTCGGTTTGATTCATCATAGATATTATCCGTCAGTTTCCCTCTGATTTTCTGTGTGTGGGTGTGTGTGTATGTTTCTGTAAACTCAGTACAGATTTTTTATCCCTATTATATTTTAGCTTGAACCATATTTTATATGATTTTGTAAGAAAATACATTAATGAACTAATTTTTTTCTTCATTTCCTGAATGTGAACAGCACCCTTCAGTATAGTTTATTTATTTCTCTTGTCTGAAAATAATCTACACTCATGCCTTTAAGTCATGAAAATAATCCATATGTCCACGCAATACAACAGACCGTCAAATTGACAAATCAGACACAAAGTCATGATTCATTCCTCCCTGCCCCTCCCATCCCCACCCTCCTCTCCCACCCATTACTTACTAATGCTGATTCTCGTTCTCCACTGCCACTTGTACATTTCCCACAAACCCAACAATGTCTGCTCCCTGTTTCTATGGTGAGGAGGTGTGATGTATGAGGTGACGGTCAGGCATGTAGCAAAACAAAAAAAAATTATTTTTGAATTTATGTGCATCAAGGTATGGATTCAGGATGGTTTTCTTATGTTCATGATAAGACTTTTTTGTCTCTTTTTGTGAAATCTTTCAAATCCTATAGGAGGGTAGGTGATGTACCCTAGGAAAAAAACTCTGTTGTTGAAGTGATTTTTTTCACTTCAACATTGCAAAAACCAATGTCATTTTAATGTCGCACATGATGAGAATGGGGTTTGGGTTTCATTTAATTAGAAAGGACAAAAGACGCTTGGTGAAGGAATACTCTCTAAAGTGTCCTTCTAGAATTATTGTGAATTCTAATATAAGCAAAGGAGATGAGGAATGTATATTTTATCTCCTTGGGAGGGATTTTATTCCTACCGTTTTTCCTTTCAAAGAAAGAGAAAGAAAGCAGTCATAATGCCCCTCTTTCCTTGAAAGTGTTCAGTTGTGTTCGTAGCAAAGAGGAATTTCTAAATCAATCCAACACAAGCAAGATTATAGTTTAATTTATCAAATATCCAATTGTTGGGTACTTGGGTACTAAGATTTCATATACGACTACATTTCACAGGCGCCTCTTTAGTTGGAGATATGAGCCAAACATGATTCCCCCCCCCCCCCCCCCCCCCCCCCCTAGGAAGCTGTGAAAGGACTTAGGAACATGCTTCAGTCTCACTTGGTCAGCTGGTACTGATCCCCAGGCATATGCGAGCAGACATGATTGGCAGCACCACATAGTTAGTTGTTAAAATACCGTCGAACAAGCGTGAAGACTCATACGCATGCAAAAAGCCTTTGTCAAAGCCTGAGGAAGCAGCACACCATGATAAATTACATGTGTTTACTAATGCCCGGTTCAGCTGTCAGAGACACTGCTGGTCCAAGGTCACATCACCCACCTTATCTTTAGGCCAGATGTGTTTATATATCAGGAGATAGGAATAAGTAATACTTACATTAACAGGAGTTTACCAGATGGCTCTCTTGAATGGAAATCAGAATGAAAATCTAATTTATTGTTTGTACCTGGATATTGAAGCTGTGGAAAGAAGTACTGTTCACATGCTCTCCCATATCTATTGTAGGACCCGTGATAGGGAGGTGTGTTCCATCTGCCCAGCCTATCACATTGAAACCCTACAAAATAAAATCCCAGTCTGAAGATGCAGAATAAAACATAATTATTATCTTCAACTGAATTATTTCTAAATCACCTGTGAAAGTGACCATTTTACCAATTTAGCACTGGATCGGAAAACCCATAGTTTCCCTCGTCTCGGGATTTTTGAGTTTTCACTGAATAACTGTGCAAATAAACTTTAACAATGTTTTACACTATCTTACATTCTTATAATATAAACACTTGTGGGATTAGAGGACCGAACACATAAAAATGTTTCTATACTTTATTAAGTCCTGAACAACAAGTAGTAACTGTAAAAATAGACTGCAAATAAAAAAAAAAAAGTTAGAAAAGTAATATATAAAATATAAAAGTTTAATTGTTTTGAGCTTCGGTCTAAGTGCTAAGTAGGCAAGTAGCCAGTCATACTTAAGGATAATGTGGTGACGGATTAAGAGCGATTAATAACACCCTGAGCCTTATATTTTTGACATAGCGATGCATTCCATATGGAATATCACTGTTTGTTTGCTAATGGAGCAATGTTACCATTGAGATAGTTTTGTACATACACATTACAATTTCTAATACTGTGTGCTAAGTTGAGCCTTCTACCCTGGTAATTTTTAAATCATCTTAACAAAGTCAGAACTCTCAGGGTGACTTCTTTCCATTCAAGTTTAATACCTCACACTATATATTATATAATTGATTATTAATTCTATTAAATTATGACAATGTTGCATTCATGACGTGCCCAATTACACTATAGTGCACCTGCAAAACACTCGAAAAATGGATATTGAAAATTGATGATGGAATTTTTGATGCTGATACCAGTATTGGTTTGAAATAGTGTTCCAGCTTTGAGCATTCATCTGGTTTGTGGACTAGTATGGTGGGAGTATGCACCATACATCCATAAAAAGTAGAACCACTCACAGGTGAAGTCCCAATAATACTGATTGCCTCACTGCAATGGAGACTGTTAGAGGTTAGGATACTGTATATTAGGCAGCAAATGAAAGTTGTTGTAGAAGTGGTAGGAAAATGGGCAGAGGTAAAAATCGAAGCAACATTGACAAGGGTCAAATTCTGACAGCTTAACAACTTGGTCAGAGCATCTCCAAAATTACGTGACTTTTTGTTTGTTCCTGGTCTGCAGTGCTTAGGACCCGCCAAAATGATCTAAAAAAAGAACAGCTGTTGCCATGGTCATTGTTATGAGGAGCAAGGGCTAAACAGCATCATCTAGTCCCCCAGGAAAGTTGTCGTAGTACAAAAGTTTTTTAGGTTAATGCTGGCTCTGACAGAAGGTATTTAGAAAACATGGGCATGTGGTTTTAATGTTTTGGCTCATAGCATATGCAATCATGGAAACAGCATTTTTAGTCCAATGTCTTTTCACTGCACATCACATTAAAAATCTTGATTTTGGGTTCAATATTGTAGTCAACCAAAATGTGGCTGGTGATTTCACGTTTAACCACAGAAATCCTTTTTTCATGTCACACCAAAGCCTCCTCAAAATGTATATTTATCCCCTAGTTGAAATACAGGTCATGTTTTCGTAGCATTACTCCAGCAAAAGAGATGAGGAAGACAGTAGATATAATATTATTATTATTGCATAGCATTTCCTCAAAATCTAATTTCTAAATGTTACATTGCTATTAATGTTGTTATCAACCTGGGATCCCTGCTGCCGCCGCGGCCCAACACTGGAAAAGGGAAGAAACTAGATTGGCATAAACTGATATCATTGCTTCTCTCTCTCTCTCTCTCTTTTCAAACCCGACTGGTCATGGCAATTGGCCGTCCACCCTGAGTCTTGGATCTGCTCGAGGTTTCTGCCTGTTAAAAGGCAGTTTTTTCTCGCCATTGTCGCCAAGTGCTTGCTCACAGAGGAATTGGTTGGGTCTCTGTAGATAATTATATAAAGAGTTTGGTCTACAACTGCTAATTCTGCTGAAAGCACCTTGATACAACTGTTGTTGTGAATTGGCACTATATAAATAAAGATTGATCTATTGATTGCTTCTTCCTCTGTATAAATATATTGTTTGTCTTGCACCTTTTCCTTTCACCCCGTTACTTGATTTGTTTCATTGAGTATCCCTCTCCTTTTCTTACAGTAGGCCGTAATATCTGAACTGAATTTTTGGAGCTCCCTCCAAGTCTTTTCACACAGCAACAAATGAAAGTCCAAGCAACCCCCTGATTAAACTACTAAAATTAAATGTAAAGTTATGTCCAAAGACATTTTTGTAAAAATGCTCATTTAGTGATTGAAATAAGAGTGAAATAGGAGAATAAGTATTAGATAATAAGTATTAGAGTGAAATGTGATATATTCAACACAGATCTCCTCCAGTCAAATCATATGCATAAAATTTGTATTAAATCGGTCCAATATTTAAGAAATGATTTCTGCAAAACAGTATATTTGTGAAAACGTTCCCCCTTGTGATGAATGCATGTTTTGTTAGAGTATATCAAAATAAATAATAGATAGATCTCCTCGAGTCAATTTCTATGCACCAAATTTACTATAAATCGGACAAACGGATGAAAAAATATGGCTGAAATTATTTTATGAGATTATTTCTTAGTGTTGGAAATATAAAACTGAGAACTTTCAACAACTTTCCCAAAATCACCCCAGTTTTTCCTCGCGCTAAGGGTATGTGTGTGTAAAATTCTAAAATTATCCATGACACAGTGTTTGAGTTATTGCGTTAACACGAAGGAACTGTGGCAGATGCAGCAACAGCGATGATGATTCCATAATATCCCTTACTTTTCGGGCATATAATTAACAATGTTTGTAGACAACTGTATTGAATAAAAACGAAGGATATCCGCTCCATCAGATGTGGATGAGACGGACGATTGTTTCATTGTTGAGGCACTTCCTGTGTCGTCTCACTGTGAATGTTTTGGCTGCACCAGCCACTAACATGCAAGAACATACTGCATACAGAGTGCCTTGTTTTCCAAGACCTGGAAAGAAAGCTGTGGACAACAGTGGTATTGACTTTTGTTATCAAATAGCAAGGAGGTTCTGGGGGATTGAGGCCTTCCTTGTGGAGTTTGCATGTTCAACCCATGTTTACCTGGTTTCCCTCCTGGTGCTGTGGGTTCATCCCACAATCTAGAAGAACAACTTCTAAATGAGTTATTGACTCTACGTTTGCGCTGGGCGTGAATATGAGTGTGAATGTTTGTTTGTCTCTATGTGTTTGCCCTGTGATGAACTGGTGACACGTTAAGGGTGTACCCCCCTCCCTTTCCCACTGTTAGCTTCGATTGGATTCAGACCCCCATGATCCTACAAGGAAGATGTTACAGAAAAATTGATGAATAGAGAGAAAGAATGCAGTTCTCAATGAAACTTGAGAGCTGGATTCTATTCCAGTGTTGCCGTGGCAGTCCGAGTCTGGATCTCTTTTTGTTGCCAAACAAATGTGCACTGACTAAATCATAATACTGCTTTATATCATCAGCATAGCACTCATCTCATATACTTTCTTCCTGGCTTGCTGGAGCACAGTTGGAAGACCGGTCATGCATTATCGGAAGCTATTTTGATCACCGGCCCATGTCTACATGTTGAATTCTCCTTAGGAAGACCCTTATCTGCTACAAATCGCTGTAATATGTGAGTGTTGATGTGAATGGTTAACACTCCTGATCAGTAGATGAGGCTTTCTCTAGTAGACTTAGCCTCCACTGTGTGAATCAGTGAATGCTGATTTGAGTTGTGAATTACTTTTGCAGATGGTCGAATTAGAAGGTTATATTCAATGGGCTCAGTCTCATTAAATATGAAATGTGATGTCTAAGAAGTAATACCGCAAGCATGTCAACAAAAGCCTTTTGTCTAATATCCACGGCCCTTTTACCTCTGGCCTGTTCCCTAAAAGCCCCCTGAGGAAAATATTCAAAGTAATTTGAATCACTTGACGTTTTAAACTAATTGATGAATGCAGTATACACATGTACACTGGACTAGGCAGCAATTCCTAATTAATAGACTCTTTTTCACCAGATATTCTGAGAAAGCTTATGCCATTGGATCCTGCATGCTGTATTGCACAACATGTTACAATTTCCATTGTATTTTTCAATTTCCATTGTATTTTTGTTTTTTGTAAGGCCATTTGGAGGGATTAGAGTATGTGTTAAATATAGTGTCAATTCTGTCTATCCCTCACTGTCCCTTAGCTCCCCAACCATGCAGACGGCGTATTAGTGGAGCTGCTCTGCATTACCACTCTGATGTCAAAGCGTCCCGCTTTCTCTTCAGCTCCAATTCACCACCATAATAGTGAGACATCAAGGGTGTAAGAGGGGGAAGGATGGGAGGGTTTGGAAAAAGAAGTTGAAATGCAGTCACTGACAAGTTGTTTTTGTGCACGTGTGGACAATGTTCTTATAAGCTTATGCTCATTTATGCATGTCTTCCTTGGCACCTCCTTAACTGTTTTTATGACACAAAGTGCTTGCACCAATCTGAAGATGGATGATGTACAGCACTGCCACTGGTCTGTCAATAATATAGCGATATTTTACGTAATTAATCATAAAGGGACTCTCAACAGTTTGTAGAGAAAACATTATGTCATGCAAATGTCACCATATGCGTCCGTCTGCTGTTGCTGGTCTCTGGGCCCCTGACTTGGCAGCACCTGTGTGGTGAGATCAGTTAAGGATTATAAATAATCAATGGTTTGAACATAACTTGAATTCCTAAATATTTTACAGGACCGTTCCTGCGTTTTGAAGCAACTCTTGAAAAAGTATTTTCTGAAATGTTCTAATGTCTCGGTCAATAATGGAATTCCTGTGATAATAACTTGATTATGTAACTGTGTTGATTTGTCTTTCTATCTAATGAGTTGAGGTCTGATTACTGCCTGGTTAATTGTTCCCAGTAATGGCCTCAAATTGGCATTATGATTCATGGTGAGTGTAGTTCAAAACATGAAAGAATATACAGGTTAATTTTCTTTGTTGATTGGCTATAGGCTCTTAGCCTTAAGAGATTATTTTTCTTTCTGTGTTGGGTGTGTGTGTCTGCATTTGTGTGAGTAAAGGGATGTCGTGGATATGGCATGAATTCTAGAATACAGAGAGTTCACAGTTCATAATGTATATGTAACACCTTTTGCAATATATCAGAGAAGATATATTTAAAAATCTATGTAACCTTGACCAGAAAAAGTGGCCAGCTGGACGGCACCCAACCTTCATGGAGTGTTTAAGCCTTTATCATCCACCAGATGATGTTTCAGCAGTGGTCCAGCACTTCCATCGCCTCCAGGATTCCTTTTGGTGTCTTGACTAAAGGTGCACTGATGGCAATTCTCTTGGCCGATCTCCCAAGCCGTGCATTTCTTTAACCAATTTTATAACATTTCGAACCCTGTAAGCCTTGTTCATTCCATTATATGCTATATGTTGGCTTTATACAAGGAATTCAGGGCTGGTGGCTGGCTCTGAGCTCCCGCTAGCTTTATCCTCTCTGCTAACATTAGCTTCTCAACCTGCTGATCCTCGGGTGATTGAATTTGAAGTGTGTTAGTAAATTCGTTGTGCCGAGCGCTTTTGGGAGTTGTTCCGGCGAAGCTTCTTCTGTCGTTAAATTTTAAAACTATAAAAGACAGCTTAGATACATACATACCGCGGAAAAGTGGCTGGCTCGTAGCTCCCTGTAGCCTTAGCCGCTATGCATAAATGAGTTTACCATGTTATTTTCCTCGGGTTGATTAAATTGAAAGTATGTGATAAAGTTTGTTGTGCCGAACATTTTCGGTGTTGAAGTGATGCATTATTTTGTCCTAATTGGTGTTACAAATTACAAGCTTAGTCTTGTGGCAACCAGCCTCAAGTGAGGCTGTTCGGCCGATTGTCGATTTTTTTCAAATTAGGCCTACCGGTGCCGATCGATCGGTGCACCTCTAGTCTTGGCCCCGCTGGCTCATGTAATATCAGGTCAATATCCACAACACAAAATGTTTTTTGCAGTTTTGGACCTTAAATTGTTCCAATGTAAGCTACCACTTTATAGCTTATCAAGCCTCAGTGCAGGTTTTTATCTCTTGAGACACCATATTCCTCATTGCCTAATATAATGAGGATATATAGTGTATAGACGCTGGCTCTGAGGGATCTTTAAGTTTGCTTCATTCCCGGACTAAACCTGTTTCACAACAGACTGAATCTTTGTTTACCATAGCAGTCACTCTGTCCACAAATGGGCCTGATGTGAAAACTGGGCACATTTTCCTGCGCAATGGTATTTAAACTTGGCACAGTTGCTTCAGAGCAAGGTGGTTCCAGGTTCAAACCCATGGGGTCTCTATGGCAATGGGGTCTTTTTGCCTTGTTGTGAAAGGCTGTTTGTCCGATGGCCACGTTTTAAACTGCAGACATTTCCATGGTTTACTTCACCTCTCGGACATTTCCAGCTCCACGTGACTCTGAAAAGGATAAGTGTTTCTGTCTATGGATTGATGCCTCACTGGTCCAGGTTATTTATCTGGTCCTACTTGTGTTGAAGTCCTTATCCTGGTCGTTACCATTGTTTTGATCCCAATGAGTCTCTATATCTCTCCTCTTAGGTAGCATTGCATCTCAATAGTTTTTTCTATTGCTTACTAGGGCCTCTTGCGAGTATTGCACTAAGGATTGCTACACCCTGTTGCTCATATCAGCCTTTTACTGATAGGTCTGCTTTCTTTTAACCAGCACCACAGATCTCCCCCAAGTTACCATCCAACCCTATTCTTTAAAGTCTGGCTCAGGGAGAAGTCTCACTCTGAAACCATCCTTGAGTAGGCAGTAACACTATGATGGAAATTTCATTTTTTTAAGATTTAAGATTTTGCCTTGAAGAACTGTTGCAAGATTTATTTCCAAAATCATTACTGGATTTTTAGTGGCTTTTGAGATCTTATTTTTAGCTTTGTCAAAAATGTTTATATTGGTCCAATATTGAACAGACACAAATATGATGTTGAAATTTGTGTACACACACTAAGAATGGACCTCACATTTAAATAAGATACATGTTGTGTTCTGCAGTTAAACTTGTTAAATTAATAATGTAATCCGAAGAAGATTGGGACATCAGAATGCCACCATTATGTAGCCTACCAAGGAAAAATGAGAATTTCAGTATGTTCTTCATATACTGCTGATGATAAACAAATAACACAATGACATCACAGAGCTGTTTTTCCACCTTCACAGAATGAGGCAGGTGGTTTCAATCTTATGGCAGTTTGGTTTGGATGTAATGTACACAAGCCTACCTACCTATACACACCTTTGGAAGTAAGTTTACGTTAAGTCTCGGACAGAAAGCATTAAACTATAGACAAAGCTTTGTGCTCTCTTTGCATAGTGTGTCCTTCCATAGTGTTGATAATCGTGGAAACTGTGAAGCTGTGATTATTTCCTCTGACAACAATCGTGACACCAAATCCGACAATGTGAAATCCCTTTCGGCATATGCCATGATACAAAAATATGAGGAACTTCTCATGATGTTATAATATGGAATATGTGTACACTCATAATCCGACAAAAATCGTCGACAGAAATTGTTGACAGGTATGGCGTACAACTCTGATGAACAATTGTTAAAGGGTTTAATGCTGACACATTTTTTTTTATCCACTACGACTTTAGTTAAGTATGTATTCTCTTTGAGCTTTATAGATTATTATTTTGTAAATCAAATTCATTTTTCATCAGGTTTAAAATCATCTTATCACAATTATGGAATAATTACGGAGCTTTTCAAATAAAGTAACTAATTTTGAATTGGCTTTTTATTGTTCCCTTGAATTACATAGCTCCTCAAGTATCCATCATCATGTAAATAAAACGTTCCATTGAAAATCTTCAATTTATGTCTCTAATTACGACAATAGGGAGAGTATTTCATACATCTCCCATCCAACTTGATGTTAATAAACAACAAACCCAGAACAGCCAGCAGCCCCCTCATTAAGTCAATAATGATTTTACTTCTGACTTTGCCCTGTGAGCGAAAATAAATGCAGTATAAGTAACCTCCGTCAAGGGTCAAAACCTACCTCTGAACCTACTCATAAACAGACATTGTTTTGTCCTTTCCTGTTCCTCTCCAGCATAAAACATCAAAACTAACAAGGACCAACAGTACCCAAGGTTAAGGAAAATTCAAAATTCCAAAATTGTTTGAATTTTTTTCTGGAAGTGGATAATAGAAGTTTGTTGAGGTATGGATTGGATCTGAATTTGTTGTGCTGTGTTGCATGCAAGTAAAGCGGACTTCATGTATCCTGCATCAAAATGAGACTCACTCGTTATTCTTGGTGATGTTAAATGTTATGTTGTAAAAGTTTTCTGCATGTGTAGACTTTTTGTTTCTTAATCAAATAATCAATGTTCATATTTAATTGAATCTATACTTATAGATTAAGTAATGAAATAATAACACAGAAAATAATAATTAAATTTTGATTTAAAACCAACCAAAAGGGAAAGCTATTCAAATATGACACCCAACCTCCTTTTGATCCAGTATCCCCACAGTGTTTTTTTTTTTGTGACAGACTTTATTTGATATTAGTAATACATAATTATGAACATTTCCTGGTTTTAGTTGATATACAGTTTAAGTCATTTTAAATTAGATTTAATCCAAGAAATATTTTGAACTAACAAATTAGTAACTAATCAAACTGAAAAGATAATCCCTTGAACTGATAGTTACGAAATATTTGCTGAAAATTGAACATCAGATATTTAAACCGGAGGATTATCTTCATTAATTAAACATTAATGTTGTTTCTTTGTTAATCTTATATGATTTTGTGTCTGAAAGAATCACAGCACTTTTTTTTTCTCGGCTGATCCTCTTTCATGAAATTTCTATGCTTAGCCTTTTACACATGCTATACATCCCACACTGATGGAACAGACATTATGAGCAATCAATTCCACACTTCAAAATTTGGTCTGAGACTGGATACATCACCAACCAACCCTTTCAATAGACTACCTGCTCTACTTCCTGACTCACAGTTCTCTCAATGACTAAGTAAGCTTTGGATGCACTATTATTCCAGAGCCATTTAGTTTTTTGTGTCACACAACATTATTTTATAATACATTCATACAATTTAATGGTCTTGCAAACTATTAATTAGTTATGCTGATTTCCTTTGTACTTATATATCTGCTGTGCTTTGCATTGCATGGTATCATTATGTTGGCTTGGATATAAAAGTTTTCAACAGAGCTTTTACTTATTAGCACAGATTAGCTACTGTGGCACCTGTACAAACCCTGCAGTACATTTAGCGTGTCTGAGTTCTCTTTTGTATTTTGGATCCCTGAGAGAGTTTCTGAATGTCTGATTAATATGCAAAATTAAAAACTGGTAAATAAAACTTTTAGGTTTGGAAGATATCATCTGGGTAAGTAAGTGTTTACTGCATGCTTTAAAGCTTGAAACTAGAAAATACACACCTTCCAAGGAAACATCCACTCAATTTGACATCACACCTCTGAACTATCAGAGTGGAAGCTTCTTGCTGCTCATGCATGATAGTAAGATTGGTGATGAACACATCATAAGTACTTACATCATTCTCTGTTCTTTCCACATCGATGGACCTTTGCTCAAAAGGTTTTACAAACAAATTTCTTTATTTTACATTACAGTGTCAAACTATAAGAAAGAATATTGCTGCCTGGATTATGTGTTTATTTGTTTCATTTTCACGTGGACATTCCCAAAATATAACCATAAGAGTCAAATGATTACAATCTCACTGAGAGCCTTGTTCCCTCTTTACCAAGGCTAGGACGTTGGTTGAGGCCTACTATAAATTTATAGTAGATATTCAGTGTAGACACATTATTTTAACAAAATTCAAATTAAACAGCAGAAAGTGTTTAAGTATCTAGAGGTTTTGATCATGAATGATGGGAATCAATGCAACGATGTATTTTACAAAAATAAAAAAATTAAGAAGCATTCCTTTTCACTGAAAGCATTCATAAACGCTCTGCCCATCCTTAAAGTAAACAAAAATTCAAAATATTCAATTCTTTTTCTGCTTATATTTTGAGACACTCAAACTATATTTTCTTTCTAACAGATTTGAAAACATAGCTTACTGTGAGTTCAAAACACCATAATATTAAAATTCCTTAGACTTTTCTACCTTGCCACACTCCTCTCCCTGTGAAATTAAAACTTAAGTCTGGCAGAAAAGGATAAGAACTGAGAATCGCTGTCTGGTGACTCCACCAAGTTGTAATGTATTGTGCACTTGACACATGTGAGCATGTCTTCATAGCCATTGGATAAAGTCCAGATATTATAGAAAATATCTTTCCTACAGTGTTGATTTATGAAAGCTAGAGCCATTCAAAATGTGGGATATTATCTCAATTTGTGGGGCAAAAGATGAAATTGCTGTGCAGACCTGCACAAAACTGGATACCTAGTGAGCTAAGCTGTATTGGCTCGTCATGGTGACGAAAGAACTGAGCCGGAAAGGCATGGCTCTCAAATTAACAGTCTAAGCCCCGTCTATATTCGTGAGTTCATTGGTAGTAACTGAAAGAATGATATTGCGGATTCAAGTGGCCAAAACAAGCTTCCTTATGGGTTAGCAGGGGCTCGGCCTTCTAGACGAGGGACAATTCACTTGAGATTGTTTGGGTATTTGATTAGGATGCACGCAGGGTGTCTCCGGTTGAAGGATTTCCAGGCATGTCCCAAAAAAGGGGAGACCCCGGGTAAATTCAGAATTCGCTGGAGGGATTACATAGCTCATCTGGCCCGGAAAGGCCAGGTAGAGAGATGTCTGGAACACCCTGCTTGGTCTGCTGGAATCGCAACCTGATAAACGGATGGATAGATGGATGGATGAATGGAACTGACTAGCTTGCAAAAGAATTGTAATCACCGAAATGACCAAAACGTTGCAATATATTGTAATTGTTTGCAAGCTAGTCAGTGTGCGGGAATTGATTTTTTCCATATATCAAGAAATATTAAAATGGGAACGTTGTTATCAAAGCTGTCAGAGACAGAATGCTACGAAACCGATCACTAGATCAATGCGAAAGTCTCAGGATACACAGATTAAACTGTACCTGGCATTAAATAAACCCATCTTATTTTACTGATGTTTTTTTGTATTGTGAAATTAACGTGTGAGAGATCAAACTGTAAAGCACAATCCATTGCATTAAAAGATGAATATATTCATTTATTGCTCAGTTGGTTACGTCAGGAAAAAGGGAAAGGGGTTTTTGAAGCAGCGATCTGAGCTATTTTAATGTTTAAGGGAACCAACTAATTTAAATATAGTTTACTACCATCAATCAGGAGAAAGGCCATATTTAATTAACCTCTAAAACCCCATTGATTGACCAGTGAGTCAGTCATTACAAACTCACGCAGTCCAGCCTCACATTATAAAAATATGCAATTCTAGTTGAAAGCCTAATGTTTTAAGATATGCCAAATATGCCAGGCTCACTAAGAGTGGAATATACGTAAAAAGTTCATAACGAGGCAAAAAAAGCATTTTCAACCCGGAGTAGCTGGAGAACAAGACTGGATACATGCAGTGTACGCTGATGTCATTTTTCAGCACAGATCTTCCTTTGGTTGAGAACAATTTTGTTTGAATCTTTGCTGTCTGGTTTTATGTCAGTATAAATCTTACTTTTTATTAATATTCTCCACTCTGATGTTCTTTATTAGTTTCGATAGACACTAAAGCTGTAGCTTCTCATACAATGTTTGAAAACTATGGTGAATACAACGGAGAACCAGACAGGAAACATTGTTTTATATGAATGTCCAGATTCATTAGACCCCTCAGGCAGAGACTGCCTCCCCATGCAATGGTTGTGTGTCATATAGTCACGTAGATGAAGCATTCCAGAGAGGATTTAGCTGAGGAGGTTGAGGTTGATTGCATTTCCACACATGAATCACACCACATCTTGTCAGGATGTCTCCTTGGGGGCAGTGCCCTCTAACAACAACGCTCATACAGTGAAAATATGGTCCTTCATGTTTCTCACTACTGGTTTATTAGGTGGATACGCAGCACTCTTGTCATACTACTACTGATAATACCAATGATGATGATAATTATATTTGAATCCATATTTTAGCATCAGAACTGATCTTTAAAATGTGTTTACCAAACAGATTACCATGAGTGTCCTTTAAATTGACAGAAAATCTGTTGAACTTGTGGCTATGTGCCACTTTGAAAAATTACAACATTCTCTCTCATCTGTTTTTGACAAATCTGTCAGTCATTCAAGCTCCCTGCTTACCTCTATGTTTTGCATCTGCTTCCTGTTTGCATCCGGGTGTGATGATAGTTTTTCTGATCTGTTGTGGTTTCACTGAAACACCTGGCATGCACGTGTTTTGCCATCTCAAAACAAAATCTAATCTCCATGGACAGCAAGGGAAAATGGATCTATAGCTTCTTATATCCTTAATTTATATACTTTATTTAACCAGATAAAATCCTCCTTGGGAGGATATATATAGCTGATTATCATACTGTACAGACTCTAGTGAATATTTGTCAGTGCTCTATCAGTTCACTAAATATAAATGTACTTTGAGGTGTTGTATTAACAAGAAATGATTTCAAGACATGTCGAAGCAAGCATCTAATTGTTACACCAATATGGGACTGCTGGATAAACTGCTATTCCTAGTTCTTCTATTCATGCATGTCAGGGTCAACCGTACTTACCAATGGCATTTAGAATACACAGGGATATCTTGGAGTATTTCTTTAGAAGTCATAATTGATATTCTTATAAAAATAATATACGAGAGGGTCATTAGATATGTTGAACCTACAGTGAATAAACACCTGGATCTTTTCACTGGGTTCCTCAGTTAAAGACAACGAATGTACGTTACATAGCCTAGATGAGCCCTGATCAGGAAAAGTTCCATATACGATCTCAGTAAATTACACCAATCGGCCATTAAATTAAAGGCACCTACAGATGGTATCAGAAGAAGCTTTATTATTTTGTTTCAGATGGTCCAATGTCAGTGGTAGGGGTATTCTAGGCAGGAAGTCCACATTTTGTGCTGAAATTTGTTTGTTTAAAGCAGCAAAAATAGGCAAACATTGACTTGGCCAAGGGCCAACTACTCATAGCTAGACGACTGGGTCAGAAGATCTCCAATCCAATCATCTCCAATGCAGTTATCATATACCAAGGAAGTACAATGAAGGACTACTGATGAATCGGCAAACAAGGTCATTGAGGCACGTGGGGATTGAAGATTAGCCTGTGCTGTCCATTCTGACAGAAAAGGCCACTGTAGCACTGAAAACCTTAATGCTGTTTGTGACAGTAACCAGTCTGAACAGTTCTTCATAGAGCTGCTTTGGTTGCAAAAGTGGACTACACAAAATTAGGGTGGTGTATGTCTTTGGAAAATTATTCATTTTGAGGCTCAAAAAATTTTTCAATTATGAAGTTCAAAAAAATGACAAGTGGTTCAACATGCTTCTATTAGTGCTGGGTCTTTTTGAGGCCACCACACTTTGGATCAGGTCCACCCTTTTTCTGAATATCTATTTTAGAAAATTGTAGAAACTCCGATGAGGAGTTTCTACAATACAATGCTGTATTGGGTTTATAATTTGATCTATATTGAAAATATTATTTCTGTTGGTGTTCAGCCATTCAAGGAGGCTCAGGTTGCACGGTGTGGTCTCTCTGTGAAACTGGATTTTCAACATTCACTTCAGGCAACTACACGCTGTGTGAAAAACTCTGGGGGTCTCTGGTATAACTCAACTTCAACCTTAGAACTAGACTAGAACTAAACTAGAATAAGTTTCTGGCTCTGACGTGAATGTTATAGAGATGTGTTATACTTGGAAAGTTTGGGATTAATTACAGAGTTAATTAACATTAACAAGCAAAGTAGGAGAAAGAGAATGAAGGGAGGTAGGTACAGGGCCATTACTTACGCTTATGCTGTGCTTTTCATGATCACCAAGGCAAGACTTACTAAGACCCTTAGTTGAGCAGTGGACAAACTGCTCTTACGCTAAAATGAAATCTAGGACGTGATTTTCACTTCTGAGTCTTCAGTCTTTCGGTTGGGGGTTTGAAAATTTTACATGAATAGTTTTAATTGTCATTTTTCGAGACGCATACACTGACCAGCCATGACATTATAACCACTGCCAGTTGTTTTGGTGGTAGCAAGAAAAATTGGGAAGTGTAAGAATCAGACCAAAGTATAGCTTGATCCCAAAGAAGAGCAGAAAACTGAAAAGGTTCATGTTCCCAAAATCTGATGGAAAGGTTAATCACAGAGCTGATTTGAGGTACAGTATTAAATAGGTGGTTTAAAGTGATAACAAGGAAAAACTTTGATCGTAAAACATTCAGGTATATCATATAAAAGCTGAGGACCCCGTGATCAACAACACTCCCTATGGTAAACAAAGATAAACACAGACGATGTTTGGTAGGCCTAGTATCTCTCAGACCGGATGACATACAGGTGACTTTCTACAGTAGGACTGGGTTTGAATTTCTACCAAGTAATTCCAACTCAATTATTCCACTATAAAAAAGTTATGGCTGAACACTCATCAGCCATAACATGAATAGCCATAACCTTTTGTTATGGCTGATCAGTGTACATCTATAAAGAACTTTAAAAATTTTAATATGGACATATGTATGAGCAATTTATTTTACTTCCATTTAATACTATAGGAAGTATTAGAGTCGTTTCCTTACTCTAACTTCAGTTTCAACTTTTTCAATGGATAAAGTATGTGATGTTTCAAAAAGACTTGGTCATCAATTAAAAAACCCAAAGTATTTGTCAACGGAGACTGCCTCAATTTGTTGACCTTGAGGAGTAACAATAATCTGATTGAGCTCTCTCCTCCTCGAGTTTGAAAAGAACATTATTTAGTTTCTTTCAGCATTAACAACAAACTTCAGCTGATAAAACTGAGCTTGCAATGTGTCAAAAGCGTTTACAAATACTCAAAAACCTTATTGGAGTAGGTGCTCACAGTCAATAAATGACTGTGTCATCTGCATGAAAATTGAAAGACGAGTTTAGTAAATGGAAGCGGTCGTAAAACGGAACACTGCAGCACCCCCTACCAAACTGAAGACTTCAGGTGTTAGATCTTCAAACTGTGTAACCTATCCTATAGTCCTATCTATAACGTAGTTGTCAAACAAACCAACATGAGAGATGGGAGAAAAAATGTTAACAAGCCTTTGAATCAGAAAATCATGATCTATGGTACCAAAGGCTTTGACCAAGTCAATAATTGCAATACAGTGTTCCTTATAATCCAAAGCTTTGATAATATCATTTAGAACTTTCATGGCAGTATTTACATCAATATTATCTTTTCTGTACTTAGACTGATAATCTGAAAGTATTGATTGAGTGCTTAAACACTCTTGAAATAAGGGGTAAATGAAAATTCTTTCATCCAATTGAACCACTGACAAAAGGGACACTCTCGGGAAAGGTATTGAAAGATGGAAGCAGATATTACCAAGACACAATACAAAAAAAAAAATCTCAATCTTATTATTTATTTCTATGATGACAAGCATGGCCAATTTTATAGTTACATGAATATATGGTTCAATATGCTCCCTGACTTGTGGATAGAGAAAATTGGCCTGGTTAGTCATAAAAAATAAAATAATTCTTTAATTAAAGTAGATGTGATAATAATTCAGAAATATTAGGATTCGAATATGATTATAATCAAAGAGCATCTGGCCTGAGCAACAACAAGATACAGAATACCTCCCATGGAGTCCAGACACTTGTGGTGGTGGTGTCCCATGTCTCTGAAGTGTCTGATGAGGCTGATGAATGATGAAGTTGTTGAATCTCATACTGGGCAATAATGAGATGGAGGATACAGAGCTTATTTAAAAAGACAGCAGCCAAATGTTAAGCTAATAATGAAGGAATGTCTATGTGTTGTTGGATAGCTGAGTATTTGAGAAGTTTATATTAATTAACAGCTCAACACAATGAAATAGGACATTTTAATTGAGCACATGTGAAGGGTATAAATGACAAGATGGAATGAGAAGTAAAGAATGGCATAAGTGTGCAAGGGAATAAACTTCTAGACCGGGCTTTTGCTAGAACTACTTATCTTTTATTGATCACATACAGCCACACATAGTGAATTATTTCTCTACATTTGGCCCTTCCCTGAGGAAGCAGTGGGCAGCCCCTTTGAAGTGCCCGGCGAGCTAGGGTTTCAAGGGCTTTGGTCAAAGACCCTACAACAAGTAGACCCAGCTAAGATTTGAACCGACAACTCTACGATCATCCGATTGGAAGACGACCGCAGTACCCACTGAACTACAGCCGCCTGATGCCTTTGACTTGTTTATGAGTCTAATATGGAGGAAGCCTGCATGTGTATGTATGCGCAATGCATGCAGTGTTAATCTAGAGACACACCACTACAACAGCAGCCTTATTTGATGGAGAGTGGCTCTGACAGCCACGATGAGCTCTTGAGTACCCCCTTTTGTCCTAATGTGCATTGTGGAAAATATTTGTTCTCCTGACTCTGTCACAGCTGTCCACTCACATCGTATAACATCATGGCGGTTACAACCCTCCATCATTCACACACACACACGCACGTAGACGTATAGTAATAAAACAGAATAGAAAATGTAAGTTATAGTTTCAACTTGTTTTATTGACAATTTAATCTCTGATGCCTAGTTTCTGAGAATGACGGACAAGAAGGAGACAAAAAATTTGCAGATTCTGATTTGGCCAATTAATTAATCATTCTTATTTTGAGAATCACTCGGTCCTAATAGTAGTACAGGAGTAATTAAATACATTTTGTAGAAATAAATGTAGTTAAAGTTTGATTTAAAAAATGAGCTGGCCAGTCTCTTGTTTCATATATGTTTTCAAAATATGGCTTCAAAATTTACCATAGTGGTAAAGAACAAATACTGACATGGTTATGGGGTATGCCCAATATCAGGGTCTGAAAATGTATGAAAGTAATTGGGATGCTTTGGCTTTACTGGTAAAAGTAAGCTAATGCACGCAGTAGATCATTTGGTATCATATTGATGGTGATCCGATAAAGATTTTTTGACGTACAGAAAAGAGACTTAAAAAATCAACACTTGATGAGTCCGGTGGACAGATATTAACTCACGGGTTATGTGACCAACCATGTTTGTCTGTTTGTTATTGTCCCCAAAATATCTCAGAATGTTGTCAACTGATTTTGAAGAAATTTTTCGTGTGGGTGGATATTGGTTCGAAGACGTATACAGGAAATTTTGACAGTGATCCTGGTTCAGACGCAGATTCTGGATCAGGATGACTTTCTTCATTATTGTAAGTTTTGATCTTTTTTAAGTGTTTTCCAATGTCATGAAAAATTATAGCTGTCCCCCCTGGAAGTTGCAGACTCAAAGTGGAGCACATCTGTCTACAATGTAAAAGCAGATAAAAGCATCAATAAAAAATATAATAATAATTATATAAAAATAAGACCAAAAAGCAGCAATGTTAAATAAAAGTTATAGGTTATACTAAAAATGAAAGTTTTAAGTCCTTTTTTAAAAGTCTCAATCGTCTGTGGAGACCTCAGATGGTCAGGGAGGGCTAATGAAGATGACATGTCCATGTCCAATGACCAGGGAAGGTAATACTGGTTGTGGAGGAAGACTGGGTCTGATGTGGGGTGCCAATTAAAATTGCTTCGGTTTTGGAGCTGTTCAATTGGAAAAAGTTGTTTTTCATCCACACCTTTATCTCCTTCAGACAATTGCGAAGAGTTTACAGGGGAAATGATGATGACTATAAGGATGGACAAGGTGCGGAGGAACATGTATCAGTTTTTATGTAGATTTGCATGTCATCAGCGTAGCCATGACACAGTCCATATCGACTGATGATATGGCCAAGGGGGAGTATGTCCAGTATAAAGATAAAGGGGCCAAGGATCCCTGGGGGAACCCAAAAGTGACGGTGTGTGTGTCCGGGACCTTGAACTTCCAAGGGAAATGTATTCTGTTCTGTCTGTGAAGTAGGATTGAAACCAGTTTAGGGCAGTGGCAGTGTGTCCAATGGTATGATGTAGGAGTATTCCATGGTCAACAGTCTTATCTGTACGTTTTACAGAAACGTAGCACTGATATGGACCAAATTGCAAGATCATGTAGAATGCAAAGTGATTGGTTGAATGTACATTAATTATTGCAATTGTAGCATCACATCTTTTTGGAGGGACTTGAATAAGCCAATTAAAAGAAATCATATGGTACCTCTCTTTATTTGTCTTTGATAAAGAATTGATACTGAAATTTGTCTTGATATAGTTTGAATGTCAGCTCAAAGTCCTTCTCAGTTTTTCCTTCTCTCCCACAGCTTTTATCTTGTTAACTGTTATTTCCCCAGTTGAGTTTCTGGGGAACAAATGCAACCTTTGAATATATTATCCATTTTTTGGCTCAGTTGAGATGTGAGGCAGACATGCATGATGTGAAACAGTAAAGCAGCTGACAATCTTTGAGCAGTTGATAATGTCCAGAGACATATGTGGGCAGTGAGTCAGTCAGGTTCTCAGCACCACCATGTTCTAGTGTCTGTCCTCTTGGAGTGTGCTAATCTAGATTTGGTTTCTTTCCTCTCTTTCTCCAAGGTAATAGTTGGATATATGGATATTTTCCTGAACTTTTTGGATTTCTTGTTTCTCTTTTCCTACCTGATTCTTTGACTACATTTTGATATTGATCACATTGTGGATTCATTTCAGTACTATTTTGGATTATTTATGTATCTACACTGGATACTTATCTTTAACCACTTGAAAAAATGACAATTAGATTATGTGCACCTGTTCAGTGCCCTCCAGTGTATTTTCTCCTCTTAGCTTTGATATATCTGACTCTTCTTTTTATCAGATTGTTACTGTAGAGTGTAATTGATTTATCAGGTTTTTTTATAAAGCTCTGCTGACTCCTTGAAACAAGGATAAAGGGAAACCAAAGGATATTAAATTGACTGTCAACCAAAACAAAGATCTGAAAGAGGCTAAAAAGCTTAATTTCTAATGTAGTCCAAAAATATTTGTCATTAGTTGGATGCAGAGAATAATATCTCACATCCATCAAGTTGTTTTAACACGTTTTATGTTTTTTTTTTTTTTTTCAGTTGTTGTTTTTTTCACTGATTTATAAACATATTTGCCAGTTGTGTTTTCTTTCTTTTTTCTTTGCTAAATTGCACAAACAATGTAGAAAGACTTCTATTTACTTTCTCCAACTTTAATGGTTGCGTTTATGTGCAATACAAACTAAGCTCACAGAGCATGTAGCTCTGTGTGTGTGAGCGAATGACAGACGATAGCAACACTATCCATATTTCCTGTACCAGTGTCTGGCACCCTCATGGATATATTGTGGTGATGATAAAGGGGTAATAAAACTCACAGTATCTTCTTCTGTCTACTCCAGGCCTGTCTGTACGTCTACATTCTCTTCAAATCATCCCTACACAAACACACACATTGACCCTTGGAAACTCTATCACATATACACACGCACACACGCACACACTGCACCTACCAGAGCAAAGTTAGTTATTAATTGGGGACAAGGATGATTTAGGTTTTTATATCCTCTTTTTGTTTCTTCTATTCTTTTTAAGGTCACTGGGGTTTTATGTACTCTAAGTACAGCAAACTAAATGTCCATGATTGTCATAAATCTGTAATATATCGTATTTTTAACATTTATTATATATATTTTTATATATTAAAAATTGCCTTCTGCTGAAATGATAAAACATTTGTATTTTCATCACTCCCTGAGAAATTGATCATATGCAATGTATGCAATGAATCTGTGCATGAAAGCCGGAAAGTACAAAATAATATTTTCAAAACTACATACTATAAGGGGAGTCATTTCATCCATAATGATAATTCCCATAATGCACCGATGTGTGTTATGGGTTACCCTTCCAACTGGGAGCCAGTGACGGATAAGCGACAGTTTTTGTTTACTACTGTTACTTAACTATATATTTGTACTTTGGGTCCCCTCTGCTTCAACCATTAGAGGTTTAAAAGGTTTATTAATACAACTTTACCTCGGTTGTGTCTAAAAAAAAAAACGGTTTCCAGGTTTTGTTTAAAAAAAAGGAGGAGTGAAGTATAATACCTAAATAATCCAGTAAAATAACAATTTTACTTTAGCTAATTTTGTCTAGTTGGAAAGAATATCTTCGCTTCCTTCAAAGCTGATCCTCAACAACCTATTCATGGTCGTTCTTAGATCTCAAGTAAATTAATATCACTTCTGTTTGTGTGTTGTTTATTATATCTGTGGACAGTAAATTTTATTTTTTATATTCCTCCCCTCTTGTTGTCCCCCCCATCTTTCTTTCAGTCTCTCTTTTCTTTCTCTCTCTCTCTCTCTTTCTCTCTCTCTCTCTCTCTCTCTCTCTCTCTCTCTCTCTCTCTCTCTCTCTCTCTCTCTCTCTCTCTCTCTCTCTCTCTATCTCTCCCTCCTTTGTCCAGGGCTTCTATTTTTTTCTGTGTATTTCAGTAGAGCACTTAAGTCTCCCCTCTGTGCGCAGCCTGTAATGAGGGCTGCCAGCTGTGGCTCAATAGCTAGTACACACAAACACATACAGGGACCATCCACAGTATGCCGTTTTCCACTTATAGGTAAAAGCAAGTACAACCAACATGATGCTGAAGAGAAATATTTGCGTACACTTGCGAGTGCTGAAAAATTGTAGAAAATACTCTGCCAATGTAAAAAAAACTAACAATTGTCAAAGTCATGGCTCCAAGAGGATTTTTATGTAGATAATGCTAGGACACACATGCATCAAGTATCAGATTTCTATGTGAATCACATTGTACGCGCTGTTTTTTATAAAGATTTGCAGGGAATGCTCTAAAGCGGAACTTGCTGTGTGGCCATGGCAGCACTATGGGTCAAAATCTCAAATACGGTGCAATGTTTACTCACCACTTGGAATGGCTTATTTTGTTTCCTTACTACGGGATCAACAGTGATACAAGTATAAAACACAAGATTTCTTGTTGCCACTAGGTGGTGCTATGAAATAGCTGATTTTTTTTCTTATACACCTTTTCAGGGCAGTACCTTTATCGATCTTTATCGTGAGATTTCTGATGCAGATCTGACCACGTATAGTGGAATTAGGATGATATTGGGCTTTGTGTTGTGACATCGCCACCCTGTCCCGCCTAACTGAACTTACAGTTTTTGAAAAATGTCAAGGCTTTCCTGACTGAATTTGAACTATGTGGTGTTAATGGGCTAATAGTCATGCATCAAAGTTCTATCCAACATGTGAAGTTTGGGGTTGAGGGGTCTATGTACTTTGGAGTTAAGAGGACTTTTGTGTTTATCAATATTGCCGTCCTATACCAAAGCTCAAGCTTTTAATACATTTTCATTCTTATGGTCTAAACATGTCATCACCAAAGTTAAAGTTGATCCGGTTTAGACTGTAGTACAAGAACCACTAATTCAATTCAAAAATGGCCACTTTCTGTTAAGTTTACATCCTCGACTTTCAGGTAGATGCTGATACGATAAACAAATGTACCAAATTTCAGTCTTCTTTGCGGCTGTTATTCTAAGTTTACACGCACATTGATGTGACCACTAAAATACAACATTTTTATGCGACGACTGATGTGTGTGAAAAGTTTCTTGAGTTACTGAACATAATTAAGCTCACAAAAAAGTGATTAATCTGGAGAAATATTAATAATCACTTCAGTTAAGGTAAGGTCCTCAGACAGCTGGTGCTCAGGCCCCATTTATAAATAGACTGGACATATTCGATATAAAAGGCTAAAAATATTTGGTACTTAACTTAACAGCATGAGCTTTTCTGTATCAGTACTACTGTGAAATATTGTGTGGCATGCTGATTTGATCTTTGTGTGTGTCTTTGAACAGAATTCTGGCAAAAGTGGGATCGGACTTTGACCTGCGAACCCTGCGAGCGGTGCGAGTGCTGAGACCCCTGAAGCTTGTATCAGGAATCCCCAGTAAGTCGCCCTTTCTGCAGGATATAATCATTTGAAGAGAAGAATCATTCTGAAGACGTTAAATTCTGCTGGATGTGAGACGGAGCAAGACTATATCAATATAATTTTTCCATCTTTAATTTTGTTCACTGCTTGGTAACTTGAGATCTTAAAAATTATTATCATTAATTTATTATATATATTATTATATTATATATATTAATATAATATATTATTATTAAGTTCTTTATCTCTTTAACCCTCTGCCATTCATAAACCCTAATAATTCATCATTTTATTCTTTAAAATCCCACAGAAATCACAGTTCTCGCCTTTGGATTGCTTTTTATATATTCTACAAGCAGTAAAATCGAACGTTTTTGCTTATCAGTTAAGTAGATGAAAATTTCTAGAATTCTATTGAATTTTATTGAATGTCAATTGCAGTAACAACCTGGGATAGGTTGTAAACTAATAATGACTGTTTTTTGGTACTTGGACAACAATGACATTGAACATTGCTTATAAAGTAGCTACATTCAGATAATAATCACACTGTTAACATCCATCACTGTTTATAGACTAATTGCAATGTTATCTTCTCAGATCTTACACACAAGTCTTAAGTCAACACCAGCTCAAGTTAACATGTGTGTCTCTATTGGTCCACAATACACAAGCTTCACAATAAACTACACATTTGAATGTTTTAAAAATTTAGTTTAGCATTTCAGCAACCTCGTAGTCTAAATATTTGACAGCCTGTAACAACTGTGGAATAATTGTCAAATTAAATTAAATTTGAGAACTGTTGGACTGTTCAAGATTAGACCCAGATGGTTACAAAGTTTGATTTACTGTTTGAGGCTGACATCTAAAGAAATGTACACAGCCCTGCTAACAGTCTGTCCCATGCCCATCTTTCTCTCTCTCGTAGGTCTCCAGGTGGTGTTAAAGTCCATAATGAAAGCCATGGTTCCACTGCTTCAGATCGGCCTGCTGCTTTTCTTTGCAATTGTCATGTTTGCCATTATCGGTGTGGAGTTCTACATGGGCAAATTCCACACCACCTGCTTCAGGATAGATACTGGTGAGAGCAAAAGCTTGGCTGTGGTGTGTGTTTGTAAGCAAAAACACTAACACTCATCTCATCTTGATGCTCCTGTTTGCAATGATTGTGAGCATATATTACATTATGTACACGTACTTCAATGATTCAGAAGATGTATGGGGCTTATGAGTGGCTGCAAATTCACAGCATTGGCAATTATCCCATATCTACGTTACACAGAAGGACATGTTGAGTTTGATGAATGGTATTTTCGATCTTTCGGGTTTTGATTGATAGCTTATGTTGCAACTCAATAGGAGGGCTTATGTACTCACATCCGAGGCAATTTCCTGTTGTAATGCCCTGGTTCACCTATGCCTATACATTTGAAGCGCGTGATAGAGGGGATAAGACATAACTGATAGGGTTCTTGATTTGTTAGTGTGAGTTAAGGAGGTTAGTGTGAGTTAAGGAGGTTCTCCATCACAGTGAATCCCTATTTTTGTCCACTAAAATATAAAATAAATCTTTAAGATTGATTTCCCAACAAATAAATAAACATAATCAGCATCGAATTGATGACTTTGGGCTGGATTTTATGGATCCAAAAGAAAAGATCAACTATCAAATCCTCAGATGTTTTCTTTAAAGATCCTCTCTTATTTGAATTATATACATACATTATATTAATTATACCAGGCAATTGTAGTGTTCATTTGTGACACTTGCATTTAGTTCAAACTACCAAATTTGAAAAGGAACAACAGGTCAAATTCAACAGTTATATAGTTGAATAAAACTTTTTTATTAAATTTTTTTACTTTGTAGCACTTTGAGATTTGATCCAAATGTAAAGTGAATTATAAATTAAATGTATTATTATTATTATTATTATGAGTTATAAACTTAGAGAACGCATGACATAAAACAAACCGATCCAAATTTAAAATCTGAATATTACATTCTTTTGATATATGCCAAGCTTTTTTTATTCTCCAGATATGTTGAACTGACCGTAAATATACTGACATTGAGATAAAAATAGTTTTACCAAATGGCTGTAATTAGGTGAAAGCGTGCCACCACATCTTAATTGCCTAGAATTGGAATTTAACTTAACTTTTTCAGTTCTGTCCAGCACATTATCAGAAACCATGAGTAATTAGTAATTTGGGTGAAAATAAAACTATATTAATTAATGATTAAAATTACATCAAGTTTCAGGAGAGTAAGTTGTTTTTCGAAAAAGGAAGTGAAAGCCAAACAACCTCAGCAGTTCCAATAAGCATCAAACATGTCACATATATCCTCCTCAGACAGTAGACCATACTTAATTCCCCACATCTGGCTAAGATGAAGCCAGGCACATGAACATATTTGACAGTTTCATGTGTTTTTCAGCTAAAATCATATACTATGTAATTTTGGAGTCCTCTCGCTGTGATAAGCCCATTTTTTGCAAACATATTTAATTTTTTTGCAAAAGTATTTAAATGCACATTTCAAGCCTAGATTTAGTCATATTTGTTTAAAAATTAAGGCAAAGAAGGTGTTCACATTTTATGTAATTTTGAAGTCCTCTGGCTGAGATATGCCTATTTTTGCAATCTAGTGTAATTTTGCTCAAAAAAGCCCTTGGATGCAAGTTTTAAGCAAACTACATCATTGTAGTCATTTTAGTCAACACACAGATTCCTTGGCTTAAATTACCCATTATGCAATATAGTTATAAAGTTTAAAAGTTTATTTTCCCTCTGCCTATGTCAGATACAATGTGAAGGCATGACTTGAGGGCTATTGACTGTCCAGCTGTAAGTATGTGTTTGTCAGTGTTAATGTGTGCGCGTGTATGTGTGTGTGTTTCCGCGCGCATAAGTGCGTGTGTATTTCAACCTAGTCAGGGTGCTTGTAGTGGTGTGAACAACTATGGCAGCTTGATAATGTACATTATATGTGTTACTGAGTTATTTTAGTCTAAGTCTCAGCAAGGATGGATTAAAATGAGCAGAACTGCTAATAAGCTTCTACATGAAGGTGCGTCTGATTTTTTTTTTTACCTCTGCTAAGGATATTATGTTTTCACTCCTTTCCGTTTTCTCTGTTTTTGTGTCCGCCTGTTTTTCTTTGAGCAGAATTACAGAAAAAATTACAAGACAGATTTGCATGAAATTTTAGTAGATTTTGGCATATCCTAGATGTGATTACATCTAGGATATGCCCAAAGTTTGTTGTCGAACTTTGGGCTTAGTTTCAAGAGTTCCTTGGATTTCTTTGATTTTCACTTGCGGTTGGAGCTTTGGGAACAGTGGGCTGAACAGAGACGCTGAAGTGGAAGGCACAGGAGACAATCAGCTACAGAGTATTTTAGAGACATTCAGAGAGTTTGTGGAATTTGTCGTTACATTTACAGGGTGGCAATAAGTCGGACATATCTGGAAAAATCTGCATTAATTTTTTCCCAAACCTTGGGTACTGTTTTGCCTTGGCGGAGATTTGTGCTTTCTCACTGCTTTTTTAGTTTTGCTTGTCTGTATTTTAGATTGTTTGTTTTTGTGCAGGATTACAGATAAACTAAAGGACATAGTTGCCTTAATTTTACCCAGAGGTAGGTTTTGTATATCCTATCGGTGATTAAATTTGGTGGCGTTATATGTTTCACGGCATTTCAAATAAAAAAATTATAAGCCGTTTTGAGTAGTTGAATCACAATGTGGCTATTGCTACCTTTGTCTCTTTGATTCCTTTTATGCTTGCTTGGGGGTGGATATAGAGGCTCAGTTTCAAGAGTTAATTTGATGTTCCTTTGGGGGCGGAGAAGGTGGCTCAGTGGGCTGAACAGAAATGCTGAAGTTGAAGGTGATACTGAGTGACACTCACGCGTTTGTTGGATAGCAAATTTAGAGGCTGATCATTACTCAGACATTAATGATGGAATTTGCATGAATTTTTCCTTTTTTTAGTATTATTTTCGGGTTTTTTTACTTTTAGGATGTCTTTTGAAATATTCTGTCACTGTCCCATGTGTGAATACTGAGTCTGGCTGACGCAGCACCTGTCAGTAGACGGGAACGGACATATTTTACTAGAGTGACACCAGAGGGATGTTGGATGTGCAATCTGGCTCTCCAAATCATTGTTAATACTTGGCTCAACTTGTGATCGTGGCACTATGTCTCACAAAATGCTGGGTGCGCAGGGAATTTGTTATACTCAGCAAATATATTCTTAATTGTGTTCTCGTCTGCTGACATATGTTCCAGCACATCTTTTAAACAAGCTCTCAGCACACTCTATAGATCACTGTCAACCCAAGATCCTGAAATCTCAAGAACACAGATGTCACAAATGTTGCTAACCCCTTCTCGATTGTGAACAAATTCACAATCAAGAAAGTATCTTAATCAGATTGAATACCAAAAACAAAGAACTAGCAATTACTTCAGGAAATATTCTGCAATTTTGTTTTCTTCTCTCATTAATATATATTTGAAAGTAATTGTTTACAATGATGGTGATACATATTGTAATATTCATAGTTTGTTTTATCAATCTAAATCTGAAAAATAACTGGTTGTTCAATTATCAGATTAATGTTGTGGATCAAAAAACATATTTGTCTATAGTGATATTTGTCTGGTCAATCCTTAGTTCATTGTGACCTTTAGTACTAACAATTGGAAAGAGTTGTTGGGGTATGTGTGTAAATAATTAAACACCACTGTGTTATTTGATATTTTTGGTTTGGATATTGAATCAAACACCACTGTTTCTTTAATCAATTCCATTACTGATATTTCTTTAATTGTCATTTTTACATGAATTCTCATCCTCTATAGTGATGTGTACCCATGTGTATATCTTAAATTACAACGGGTTTTATGGGCATCACTGAAATCCTTGCTGACTCAGACTCCTTCAGCTAATGCTCTCTAGAATGTTGACAGCAGGAGGTGTGTACCAGTAAAACCCATTGGTTTAAATGAAAGCTGCAAGACATAAGAGATCGCAGTTTGACTGACCCTAAGAGATCAAATATAACGATACAGAGACCTATTTACTCAACCTGAAGGACAGGGTTGACAGCCCATGTTTCAAGTTCATCCATAGCATGTTCAATTTCATTTTGCTGAATAAAGAATGAATAATCTGAGCATAAACTAAGGACCAAATACGAAATGGTTTGTCTTCTAAAGGAACACACCTACAGTATGAGCCTCCCCACATGCATCAGTGCATGTTCACTTGATATTTTAGAGTTGGTCTGACAATCCATCTTTTTACGGAACATGTATGTTGTCCTTGGTTGATTGAGCCGGTGCCGCTGCAGTCTCCCAATTCTTTGTCTTTTGAACCTAAGCAACAGCCAAATATTCAAACTCAGTATGTTTTTGTAATAGGTCTAGTAATGTGTGTGGATTGCATTCTGCAGATTAAGCCGGGCAGGTCTATTTAATTCTTCATTTGATAAAAACAATAATGACATTATCCGTAGAGATCCTCCAGGTGCAGAAATGATCTTTGTACCTGTTCAATTTATACAGGAAGTACAGCAACTTCAAGGCTGTAAGGGATATTACAGAACAGAACAACAGAACACTGTTGTTTATTTGCTTTTTGCCATTTAACGACATTTATTGTATGTATTGTATTATTTGTATGGCTTTATTATATATGTATCCCCAATTCTTTTTGTCATTGCAGCATGGTACATTTGCACATTTTAACTTATATTATGTATGAGATGCAACAGTTAAATAGTCCGTATTGATTGTGCATGCTACAGAGTTTCTTGTTGTGCCAAAATGAAGCACCCTCACTGTACATGACAAAGAGTCGATGCACATTCATACGTTCATCGGCCCATCCATTCGAAGCGGTGAAGAATAGAAATGCATATTAAAGCCCATTCCTTACCTGTCTTCATGTCTCTTCCATTAGGTGAGAGGGCAGCAGACTGGCCTTGTGGTATCGAGCCACCAGCCAGAATATGTCCAAACGGAACACAGTGCAGAGAATACTGGACTGGACCCAACTTCGGTATAACCAACTTTGACAACATCCTGTTTGCGGTGCTTACCGTTTTCCAGTGCATCACCATGGAGGGTTGGGTGGACATCCTCTACAGTGTGAGTCTAAATGCTCAAACTAACTTTGGTCTAAGCTTGAGTTTTTAATTTTGTCTGCTGTTTTCCTCATGTTCATCATCAGCGTCTTCCACTTTTGTCAAGCTAGGCATCACTGCCCAGAGAGCCTAAGGGTCAGTGGCCGTTGTGGATCAATTTGTTCAAATTTTCCTCTAGCATCACTACCTATGTCGGCTTTTTCAGTGGACCAGCCATTTGATATATTAGAAGATCTCTAGAAAAACGAGGACAGTTTTTATTAAATCCATTGTTGATATTCATCTACCTCTGTTGGTGAACCGACAGGTTTTGGAAGCTCTCAGCCCCATTGCAATCCTCTGACCAAAGCAACAGAAATAGAAAAATGTAGTAGTCAGTGACACAACCTAAAACGAGAGCTCCCATATTACACGTACAATGAACCTTTTTTACTGTTGGACATCCCATTGGCCTTCTTTGACTGCCATTTTCAATAAATCACAATTCATTTCATTAGTCTTTTATTTATTTGTCCGACATTTTTGTGCTCAAAATGAGATACCACAGGAGTTTAGGCCTATTAAGTTATTTTGTTATAGCCATTAATCATTTTCAAGTTTTCAATCAGGATGTTTTAAAGCTCTCTTTCATGAATTAAATCCAAGAATAAGCCATTTGAAGAAGTTGTTATTTTGGGGGTTTTCTCCACGAGTCATGTACATAACAGAATTTGTTTACAATGGGCAACTTGACAGTAGTGGTCATAGAGATGAGAGCATTATTCATTAATTTTATCCTTCATCAGGCCATTTCGGTTGAGTGAAGTATCAACAGTACGGCACGGTCAGAAAGTGTATGTAAAAGTGTTTCATGGAAGTAGCCTGTTTGAAGCTTGCATAACAACAAAAGCAGTGGAAAGCAAAAACATATTATTTAAGGATTTGGTGGTTTGCCTCAGTGTAGAGATGAAATGACCCCCTTGCAATTGTATCATGGACATCTTGGTCATTGGGACAATACCCCAGTTCTAATTTTGTCTTACTTTTTCTCTCTCAAACAAATAGCTTGTCAAAATGTCCGATGTCAAAACGCCAGCCACTCCCTGGGTTTATTAGCATTGATAGAAAAGCAAGATAATGACCGTTAAGAAAAGCAGTAATTGCTAAAAGCTTTCTCTGTTATATCAAGTCACACATTGAGATAGTTTTAAAAAGGAAAAAGGAAATAGAGTAGAATATCATATACAAACTCAGTTTAAAAAAAACACCTTCTGATGAGCTTTGAATTACCTTCGTAATTGTGAGAATGAATTGTGAAAAGCTCGTAAATTGGTTAGGATAAGGCATGTAAATTTACTGGTTGTGTTTAGGAACATATTATAGTTTTGGTTAAGCTACTTCCATGAGTTTTGGAAATCACATGGAAGAAAGACAGAAAATAATGGATAAAAGGCTGCAGACCCGTCATTATAAACGGATACACAGCATGTGAATTGTAATTATTATTACCCTCACATTGGAGGTATTGTTTTACTGGTATTTGTTTGTTTGGCTGTCTACCTGTTTTCTTGGCGAGATGGGAGATTTCAAGATCTAGGTATCTTTTCATGAGGATCAAACTGCCATTGTCAACTGCTGTGTTTAGTTGCAATGACTTCATGACTTTATTTATTATCTTAATTCATTATAAATCATCTGAGTATTTTACTTTTATTGTCTAATAAGATCAATATTGATCTTGTATGTGCATTGCAGAATCAAACACCTACTCATACACTTACTAAATCTAGTACATATAAAACAGTCATATTAAATACTTTAAGCCGACAAAAACAATGAGGAATGCTGTGCTGTTGCAATCTAAACTTAATTTTTGTTAAAAATTATGGATTTGGCCTGATGTATTACTGATTTGAATTATGACATAAAAGGTTTTAGTCACACGAAGTGCAAGCTTTTTGGCGTTTTGTATAATCCTACTCCTTTGTTTGCCTCGTTTTTTTTTAAGTGGCTATCTATTTTATGTTTTCTTGTTCCTTAATTCCTTAAACACCTCTCTTTTTCCATATCCCACCGTCATTCTTGTTCATAACTTCCTTTTTTTGTAGATTGTGAGTCACTCACTGAACCAAACATTCCTCCATCATCATCTTCTTCTGGCTCTTCCGCTTTATTTTCTCCAAGCATAGTTTTTCTGGCTCATTATCCTAAGCTTTGCAGAAACATGCTGGTGTGATCCCAGAATGCTTTTTCTCTTACTTGTTTGTTTTTCCTTGTATAACTATATTTTCATTCTTTTCATCCACCATTTATTTTTTTAATGAATTTACTCCTATCCATCTTCAAACTGAACTTAAACCCTTTGCGTTCTTTTTTGAGAGTGAGAGCAATTTCCCTTGGACTTCCAGAAAATGTACTCACATCCTGTTGAGGCAGACAAGGTCCCCTTGCTGCTTTGAAGGTTTTACTTCACCGCACACAGACAAAGTTTATCTTATTAGAAAGTGTTTTCACAATCCTTGAAGACCTTCACTGAATACTAACAACTTGCTGACATTTCTCTGTTTGTGCCACTGGAGTCTCACTCTGTGGCGGTGGAACATCAGCCTGTATGCTTGTGTGTGTAACAAGAGCTAGTTATCCTGCACAAGAAATTAGGCGTGCCCCCGACAGCAAGGGTGTTTACCATGTAATGTCCCCAATCCACTGCCGTGTACAAGCAATTCCCCTGACTGAACTACTCAAATTGATTTTCGAGTTCTGTCCACAATATACATTTTTTTAAAGCCCCCCCCTAGTAAAATATGAACTGTTGCCGTAAAATATTATATATACAAGATTAATCTCCTTGACTCGATTCATACACATTCTGGAATAAATTGGATCAATGGTTAGGAATTATGGCCCGTAAGATTTTGGATATAAAGCACCCCCTAGTGTCAGAATTATACAGCCAATCTTTTCAAACATCAATCCAGTTTTTCCTTAAACTAAGGTCTACGTGGGTATAAAATTTGAAAATGATCCATAGAATGTTTTTGAGTAATGTCCGGAAAACAGTCTTTTTCTTACAAAGGCTCCCCCTGTTGAGTAAAATATAAACTATTCGAATAAAATACAATGTATATAAGAGTCTATTCATATGCACCAAGTTCGGACTAAATCAGACAGATGGTTGAGAAAGTATGACCCGAAAACTTTTTGAGCTACTGCTCCCCCAGTGTCAGAAATATACAACTCAACTTTCCTAAAATCTATATATATTTGACAGTGATTGATGAAAATAGTTTTTGGGTTATTGCGTTTACCAGGGGGAATCTGCAGAGGAAGCGGACAAGACCGATGGAGAGGCAGCGATGAGGATTTCCTGATTCTTCGGGTATATTACGGAACCACTTCTATGAGTCCAAAGTTATAGATATGACGAAATGTCACTCAGAGGCCCCATACCATTGCCAAGCAAATTGACAAAGTGAATAATCAACTTTTCGATAATCTTTAAAATCGAGTCACCTGTTTCTCTCAGTCTTTTTACAAAATATTAAAAACGGAATTGAAATTTTTGAGTTGTCCTGCAAACAAGCATATGTCACTAATTACATGAGATCCTCCAACCCGGTTGCGGTAAAACATTAAAGCTGCATGTAGTACTGAGCGAGCCCTTGCAGACCCGCATAAAGATTACCACTGCCATGGCTCCACTATGGGACCCCTGAATTTGTGTACATCACGCACAAATCTTTCCGTTTCCACTATGCATGGTTCCATGCAGAACCATTAAAAAATGTATTTTAAATTTTTTAAATTTAAAAGTTATTTTAAAAACCTTTCAAAATGTTCATTACATGGATGCTAATGTACTGACACAATAACACATAATTCTGGTGCACGTCTCACTTCCCACATAAGTCTAGGTTAAACACAGCATCCTGATATGACATAGTGATTACCACCTCTGATGACTAGGCCAGGTTTGGTGAGTTTCTGAGCATCCCTGGCTTCTCTACGCACCTACTTCCAATTCAATAGTGAAAACCAATAATCACTGCTTTGGCGTTTGATGAAAACTCACAAAATTCACATTAAAGCTTCCTCAATGTATGTATTCCTAGAATCAATTTGGGGTCAGTGTAGCTGAAGTCCAATATGCTCATTCCATGGCTTTTACAGCAATTTATTAAAATATTTTTCATTTCATTCGGCTTACAGTTTTTATGAAGTAGGGATTGTCAACAATGTTAGGTATCTACTAAAATTACTCACTAAATTTTTCTGAAATGTTCCCTGTTGTGTCTCATCAATGTTGCAAAGGACATGAAAGGAAAAAAAATAAAAAAGCATTAGAATGATATGTACTGGAGAAAAGCCATAGGTGTATTTATGTGATTGCGTATGAGCATGAAAGCCTGCCATGAATGTATTAATGTACTGAGTGTACAAATGTAGATGCACTCTGGGGGGTGGGTGGCTGCGGGGGCGGGCTTAGTCTATAACATCATGAAACAACATCCAGGCAGCGGCTCTTTTCAGATGATCATGTACTTTCCTGTAACCCAGCATTAACCTTGCAGATTGATGACTATTCTACTTCTACCCTAAGGGGTATCGCTCAGACCTTCCTCTCTAATGGCGCAAAGTAAAATGCAAAGAGTCAAGAAGTGGAAACTTCTTGCTCCCTTTGCAGGGATCGCTTGTCCTCAATGCTTCGTCTCTGTCATCCTTCCTCTAGTTTCCTTCATAACTTCATCCCCCGTGGCAAGGCCACGTCCCATTATCCTGTGATCATGCAGCAGCTGATGTGGTGGAATGAAAAACAAATTCATGCCATTTGATTCTCCAGCTGGGGTTAGTGGCAACATTGAGGGCAATAGCCCAGTGATTAATTGTACCAAAGAGGAAATGAAATAGAAAATCTGGAGTTCTAGCGTTATCAGACTGAGAGATCCTTAAATCTTAAAACCATAAGATTTTTTAATTTAAAGGACTTGCTCATTGCTTCAAAAGGCCACTTTTATGTGCATGATGAAAATTTGGATTCATAGGGAAACGATTGAACTTTAATTAACCTCAGACAAACTATTTATTTTACATAGCCCTGTTCCACTGGTGTATTCTGCGCCATCATGTAACATGGAAGGTCAATTATTGTTGTTTAAGTGTTTTTACATTTTTTTGGATAAACATGTATTCTCAACGCTCAACTTATTTGTAAAGTTTCACAGTTTCACAAAGTTTAGACCGCGGAGTGACTGTGTTATTCATGTGCATTACGCTTTTTTTCTACAGCATGAATAAATAAAAACAGCAGCTCACAAGGAAGGAAGGTGCAAATGTGCAATTTTCCTACATTTTTGAAATTAGTGTGATAGCAGCTGAAACAAAGCTGTTCATCTTTATTGGAAGCACTGTGGCGTGGCGTTGCACAAAGAAGTAGAGAAGATGTAGAGCTATTTTGAAAAAACGTTGAACCCTACATAAATGCAATGAAGTGACTCACCAAGAGACAATTAGACAATGCATTGCTTTGGCCAATTAAAAAACACAAAAACATACATCCCATTTACAATGAGAATATCTTGTGAGATGAATGATAGTTCTCAACCATATAACATAAAATGCCATCATGAGTCTAGGATTTTAAAAAAAAAAGTGTATTGTATCTATCAAATAAAAACTGGTTTTACTATTTAACCATTTCACTAGGATTCTCTGTATTAAGCAACCAACATCAAAAAGAACTGCATTCAAACTAACCCATAGAATTTGGATCATGTTCGTGGCATTATTAGTTTGATGTTATATATATATATATACTATGTATCCATCCCATCCGTTCATTACAGAAAAGGCAATGGGAGAAAAAAGGCATATTATCTCATCGGATCAATTTGGAGATTAAAAATTTAGAGATCAGTAATAAACATCATCAGTTCGCTGCCGTAGGAAAAAGACCCAAACTGTTTTATTGCCTCTCCTTGAAATTTAATCTTGAACAGAGGATCAGAAGGGAAGGCAGTGCAAATAAAGAAAGATTTATGCTAATGGTGATAAAGTTGCCTGGCATTATACATGTGTGTATTTGACTCAGTGGCGATCAGTGTCGTCCTCTATGATTAAACATTAGGGATTTTCAGAACAGTAACAAAGTTAGATTATAGAAGAATTTGCATCGAAAGTTGAAAATACCAATGCATTAGAGTAAAATAAGCATTATACTTTCACATCATTCTGCAATTTGCAAATTTTTCCATCATATTTTCTCCCTCCCTACATTCACGACATTTCTCCGGTTGCAATATTCAAAGTCAGTTTTCAAGTTAAGGTGAACATATGAGAATATTATACTGTACATAATTACAGTAAATCATCACATACTTTGGAAAATCAAAGAAATTAAGGTCATATCGTAGAGAATTACAGTTACTTATAACATACTGTAGACAATTGCAGTAACTAACATTTAACATTTGTAGAGAATAATAGTAAATCATCACGTACTGTGAGAGGTCACAGTAACTAATTCTGTACTGTAAAGAATTACAATAAATTATTACATACTATATACAATCACAGTAACTAACCTTATAGTGTAAAGAATTACAGTAAATCATCACATACTGTGAAAAATCTAAATAAATGATCAAGTCATCTAGTATTACAATAACTTATTTGCCAACGGCTTCCACGAAATTCCCCGTGTACTTCTGTAAGTTTAGGGTATACTCTACACACAAAGACAGATTGCACTCTGTCCTTATTGCATGACTGTTTGTACCACAGTATTGTTTTCACCATTACAAGTAATGCTATGAATTTCTCCTCAACGTACAGGCCAATGTCATATCGGTTAGCTCTCTCCAGAGCAAAACATTTTCAACTCCAGATCCCCTTTCACATAGTGCTGCCATGATATCGCCCTCCAGCAGCAGACATATCATCATTCTCTCATTAGAATTCACATGTACCTTGTTATTTGAATATTATATATTCAAATAACAAATAATATAATATTTGAAGACAGGAAATTACCATAGGTCCCCCCCTGTCAAAGATACGTCTTGTACCATCCATCCACCCGCAAAGTCTATTTGAGTTTGCTGTCAGAGAAAGTAAACAAGTGTGTAAGGGTGTTCTTTAAGTATCCGAATAAATGTCAAATGCTGTATCTCCTGTTAGTACATCTTGGAAAGCTATACATAAAAAAATGTAACCTTGAACAAAACATTCCCCTGAACTTAACTGAGCTCCGCCGGTCATCAGCACCTCATACCAGATATTCTTTCATGAAGAAAATAAACAAGTAATAAAATATATTAGGCTTATCTGTTGCCACATTATTTTAAGAGACTCTGATAAACCTCAAAACACTCCACTTTTACACAAATCAGGTTTCATCTTGACATGTTTCCTCCGCTCCCATCTGTCTCCATTTCAAACTCATTTAGCAGAGATGCCATAAGAGCAATCTCAAAATCGAGATCAAAGACTTGCTTTGTTTCCCCGTGAATACTGTTCAGCTCTCAGCCAGCCAGCAAAGGACGTGACAGAGTAGGATGTATATGTGGTTTCTCAGCGTCTATAATGTTATGGTCTTCATTTAATGCCCCGTGATTTTATTCAATTCCCTTTTTTTCTTTCGACTAAATTGGATTAATGGTAAGGAATTATTTGCTTTTTGGATTACTTCCACTTTTCAGGCAATTAATTTGCATTACTGTTATATTGCACTTAGTTGAATCTTGAAATTAGGGGATACTTTAATGTCCTGCACCTTTAGTGTCCTTGGTTAAAAACTGGACCCAAACTTGTTCCTAATTTGTTTAAAATCAATGTGTGTTAATACCCGTTAGTGGTTATAACTCCTGATGAGCATAATTGCCATATTCTTTCTTCTGACACCTCTCCACCAATATCACCACCACAGCTGCCCTCTAGCATACCTTCACCTTCAGTTTCAGGTGCATGGTTAAGGCAATGGTGTGGATCAATATGACAAGTACAGTAGGTCGAGAGGGATTTGGGGAGAAACAACATATAGTTTTACTTGTAAATTAGTCATGGGAAATTACAACCTGGTGTGTTTTCCCTTGGTGTCAACACATCTTTCAGTTAATTAAGCCTAGTTGACATTACATTTTGCAATGAAATTATATATTCTATGTGCCATGTTTATAGAAGTCAGAACTATTGTTCTTCCATTTGGCACCAAGTACCAAATTAGAGTGGTGAGATTAAGAAGTGTCTGTAAAGTTCCAATGTCTGTACGGGTTGTAAGAACTCTTTCATCACTGATCATGAGAAATATAATTGCGTCCTATTAGTTGAGACAAAGACATTATACTTCTTTTTATTATTTTACTTATTTTTTTTTGTTGAAATTGAAGACCGATAAACTTAATATGATTCTTAAAGTATGGTATGTTAGGTTATGTGGATATATTGATAGTAGCTTTGTTCCAACTTTTTTGAAAAAAGGAAAATTGCCTCTTTTTCAGTCCAAGCAAACAAGACCATGAGTGTCTTTCAGTGGATATTTGTGCAACTTTTACATCTTTATTAGAATAATATTGACCTTACAGACACATGTATATATAGATAGATAGATAGATAGCCTTTATTAGTCCCACAATGGGGAAATTGCAATATTACAGCAGCAGAGCATGTTACAGAGTAAGAATGACACAGAGTAAGAATAACACAGAGTAAGAATAACATCGTGTTATGTGCAATTAAAATAAATTAAAATAAATTAAATTAAAATTAAACGTTATGTGCAATTAAAATAAATTAAAAGGTAGATGTGTGTGTAAGTGTGTGTGTAGTTGTGTAGGTGTGTGTGTTGCTAACAGTGCTGGTTGTGGAGTCTGACTGCTGCAGGAAGGAACGATCGGCGATATCGCTCCTTCACACACTTGGGGTGAAGGAGTCTGTCGCTGAAGGAGCTCTCCAGTGCAGAGATGATTTCCTGCATGGGGTGGGAGACGTTGTCCCGGAGAGATGACAGCTTGGCCATCATTCTCCGGTCTCCCACCTCCTGCACCGAGTCAAGAGGACATCCCAGGACCGAACTGGCCTTCCTGATCAGTTTGTCCAGTTTCCTCCTGTCAGCAGCTGAGATGCTGCTGCCCCAGCAGACCACTCCATAAAAGATGGCCGAGGCGACTGCAGAGTCAAAGAAGGTCTTCAGGAGCGCCCCCTGCACTCCAAAAGACCTCAGTCTCCTCAGCAGATACAGTCGGCTCTGACCCCTTTTAAAGAGTGCCGCTGAGTTGTGGGTCCAGTCCAATTTGTTGTTCAGGTGAACACCAAGGTACTTGTAGGACGTGACCATCTCAACGTCCATTCCCTGGATGTTCACCGGTGTGTGGGGGGGTGTTTGCCTTCGGAAGTCCACCACCAGTTCCTTGGTTTTACTATATATAGTGTGCCTTGTGTTTATTCAAATATTATGGTGGGGTTCTTTATCAAGAGCTGTTTGCTAGTGAGCGAGAGTGAAAGAGGGAGAGGGACTGGGAATTACTGCCACCTTTTCCTCTCCCTTTTATTAGAGCTGTCAGTCACAGAAACGGGTGCACCTTGACTTTATTAGACTGACGTCTTGTTCTGTCAGGCCATTTGTGATGCCTGTCAAAGCATTGTGAAATTACAGCAGAGGATCAGTTATAAACTGATTCATTTATGGCCGTCTCTTAATCCTGTAACTTGTGTGGATGAACTGTGAGAATCAGTATTATAGAAAGGGTACTGAAGTTTTCAAAGGTTGTTTATAAGCAACCTATGACCCCATTCAAATTTTTATAGGTCTGTTTCAACCTGGATCGACTAACGAAACAATTAAAGAAGAACTGAAGAAGTGAAAAAAGATTAAATCTATTGTGTACAGAAGGTATAGTCTAAGACTTTGTAGGAAATAGATCAAGACCTAGAATTCCTCAAAGAACTCAGACACCAGATGAATATTGAAGTTGGTATGACTTCATAATAAAGAATTTTGTTGAAAACGACCAGAGACTGTCTGAAATGTCTGCAGAATAAAAATCTTATTTCTGTGTGTTGGCAGTTTTATACCTGATAGGTCAGCGGATACAGGAACAGGACCTAAGTGTATGAGACACAAGTTTGAGAATCTCATCTGCCCACTTTTTGAACATTTAATTGTTTTTTCTACTTTAGGATTTCCTTCAAACAAATGAATGTGTTACTGTTTTCTTACAGACCTTGGGAATTCTTTCTTAGAATTTAGATTTTAAGACCTACAGGTGCTCATCTTATGATGTTGACGTGTACTCCAATAGTCATGATATTTTATCACTTTAACCAATATAGCTCCCATGGCTAAAACAGTTTTCCAGATGCATAGTGACTGTCATTTAGTTTGAGTCATATTTTTTTTAAAAATTTCACAAGCCATTTGATAAATATGTCGGTTTTCCATTTGGTTCTAGGCTGTTGAAGTAGAAGACAGCAGGTGCATGAGAGGTTGTTTGATGAAAACAGCTGCCAACTGATGAAATTAACCACAAAGTAAATGTCCCATGACACCAAACTAATACCAAAATGGGACCAAACATTTGTGGAGGAGACCAAATTTACAAATTCAAACCATTTAAATCAGTATGTACAAAGTATATTCAATATGATATAATGAAAGTCCTGTTTTATTTTGAAGTAAGACACATTGCACTTTATATTTGGTAGAATCTACAGTGTTATCTATGATGCAGAGAATCTATGATGTGGATCTGTTTAAAATGAGGGAAAAGGCACTAAAATGCACTGGGGTGGATAAGACATTTCAGAAGGTGTGCCTGTTTGGGTTCCTTGATGTGAAATAAACTTCAGCCAAGATTAGAATAGTATGCTAACTTAAATTGCATGATCCTCAAAAGTGATTTAAGACATTACCAGAAATAGTTTTTTGTATTCTTATTGTCCAAGCTGCTCTTTGTGTACTATTTTTGCTCATGGGGTAACCAGAGCAGTTAAGAACGTTCACTGATGCTTGCTGGAATGATTCAGGACTCTGAGGAGATACCGGATTGATTCAGAGTGCTCTTTTTATCTCAGCAGGCTTTTCCTTAGCATCAGGGAAAGTGTGTGCTTGTGTGTCTGTGTTTGTGTGTGTTTGTTTGCGGTGGCAGTACTCAGTAAGCCTAGTTTGGGAGTAGCATGCTGTCACACTGCTGCTACGTGATACATGACTCAAAATTATGTGGCAGCTTTGGCTTTTTCTCTCGTTTATAATTCAGAATAGTCAGCCAGCGATGACTCATGGGAATTACCGAGATGGATTCACAATATCGAGTGTAACAAGGTGTTGTGTCATTACCTAAAGTTTGTTTTTAAATATCAGCGTAATGTAAGAGCCAACATTTTGGTGTGTCTTCATTTTAACTCCAGTATGGATATCAATTTAAAGGTTTCATACCATTGACTCTAGGCAGAATATTGTTGAAATTACTCAGCAGCTTAAAACTGCTTTGACATTGCCCATTTCCACTTGAATGGAATACCAACAATTTATTTGATTTCTTCTTCTATCTTTTCCGCCAAAAGAGAACATCTGCACAACTCAAGGCTCTAACTCACTTGTAACTTAACAAAATTTAAATTTGACAGGTGTTAAATCTTAGTTGTTTTCTCATAATCATATTGATCAAAATTAAAAACATCTTTACATTAACTATAAAGAAGAAATGATAACATGTTCATTAGATAAATATAATTTAATTGTGTTTGAAATAGCCCACCTTGATTATAAGTAATTTTCAATATTTAACATTTAACATTACCATCATCCATTTATAAATAAACTTTGTGATCATTTTACTCATGAATGCATTTAACTCATCAAATTATATTCAACATATGGGGTCATTATTAAGAGCCTTGCTAAAGGCGCGGTAGTTCATCAGCGGTTTCGTAATGAGTTGCATTAGTCTTGCCAGTGGCTTTTATTGCCATATGCCCTGTATTTTCTCTCTTGCTGTGCACAGTGTGATTTCATCTTTTTTCATGGCTCCATACCCAGTGCCCTACTAGCAGAGTGAGTTAATCAGATCTACAGTTGAATGAAACATACACCTACATCCTGTATAATTTTATGTTTACACAGAGAAATTGATAGGTGTGAAAAACCAAAGCAGGGCTGTGAGCTTTAGTGATCATCATATCCTCCTACTGAATGAAAACTATTTTTTCTCAACTCTGCTGCAGTCTCTGCTTCCGAAAGATTAAAGCTGTGACAACGTTACAGACATCTCTTTCCTTTTCACAAACTAAAACTGGGATTGAAAAGTGATGCACCAGAGTTGAGTTACACTTCACTTCAACACCAGATATCCCAGATTCCCCAGCGAGAAAAGACATAGATATATATCGTTGAAAAAATAACTAAGTCTGATTCTGAGAAAAGTCAAAAAGACAATTTTTACCATGATACAGTACAACAATCTCCATCACTCTATACAATTCAGAAATGGATTGTACTTGTATAGTGCTTTTCTAGTCGGCTCGACCACTCAAAGCGCTTTACATTTTGAGTCATCATTCACCCATTCACACAAACATTCATACAGTGATGCAAGGCGCTATATGCTCATAAGAGCAGTAACCATTGACGGCATCATTCACACACCAATGAAACAGCCATTGGGAACCACTTTGAGTTCAGTATTTTGCTCAAAGACACTTCGACACGTGGACCACAGTGGCCTGGGATCGAACCAATAACCTTCAGATAAGTGGATAACCGCTCTACCAAATGAGACACCGTCGCCCCAAATGTGTAGCAGGCAAATTTGGAGCAGGGGAAGACAACCTATTCATGTATCCGGCCAGCTGTTATGTCCCAAGTGTGTCGAGGACATGGGAGAGTTATAAACTTTGTTTTTACCAGGATCTTTAAAAAATAATGAGACAGTATACTAATTAAACAAGTAAATGAGTTATTCAAATACTTAAAACCAAATGAACTATTAACTCAAAAACTAGCCTTCAAAAGGAAGCCACTCAGTATAAAATAAAGGGAGAAAAATACAACACATACAACTACTAGGGCCCTAACAACATTGGGGGGTGGAGGGGTGGCCAGAGGTGGCACGTGCAATCTTCCAGAATCTAAACTGCCAGCCCAGGTGCCAGCTCTACCAAAGCAACGTGATAGGTCGCTTGACTTGTCTGTCTGACTCTCTTAACCAAAACTAACATTTTACGGTGCTTTGATACCGGCAAAACTATTAATGTTCAATTTCATCCATGCACATCTGCCTTCACTACTGTTATTGTCATGGTTGTGGAGCCACTGAAATTATAGACTGCGCTCTGCGAAGAACATGTTGTTACTGGAGTAAACAGCAGAGCGCACCCAAATCCAGTAAGACGGTAGACGGACGAAGACAACTTCGGGGAACTGAATTAGCTTCATGCTAACATATGATGGGAATTGGAATTTACATGCTAACAGAATTGGCAATGACGGCACGACCATCATCAAATGATAAACAAGTATGTACAATTAAACTATTTCACTTTACATACATATTTTTCAGTTAAACTTGAGAGAGTTTTTGCTGATGAGACGCTGCTCTGAATATTTTTTTAATGATAGAGAAGGGCTCTGTCGAACACTAACCACTGCATTTTCCAAATTCATGCACCTCTTTTCGGTTACATAATAATGAGCACAAATCAAGCTCATGAGTGTATTTTTACTTAACATATTTTGAAATGGAAATTGATGTTAATATGCAAATAGTTATTTATTAATAGTTATTTATTCTGAGATATCGAATACAGGGAGCTTATGCTTCAGGTATTTATTTAGAATCATCACAAATGTTAATTGTAAATTTTATTTATTAAAATATGTAAAAAAAGTTTTTTAAATGTATTTACTTATGTCAAAATAAGATGTTTAGAGTTATTATTCAATCGCAAATGGTAATTTATTATAATTTGTTAATAGTTATAAATGTTAATCTAAGATAAATGATTGTTATCAATTTGCAGTACATGTAGTAAGTGATTAACTTTTGTTTGACTAGTTTACTAGTGAACCCATACGTCACATACTTTGATGCAATACCTACCACTGCAACTTTGTTACCAATTACACTGTGATATTTATATTTGTCTAAGTGTAATATTGAATACTGCTCTTGTGCAATAATCTGAATAGACTACAGAATAGTTTGAATTCAGAGAATTTCTCTGAAGTATTCCTTTATGCTATGCCATTCTTTTGTTTTCTTGCGTTATTGTAGTTTGTGTTTTGCATGCCTTTGCTTTTACATGCTGCTAATCCAAAAGCTACCAAACTGCCGTTCATTGTTTTTCAGCAGTGATAATAAAAGTTCTATTCTATTATAGTCTATTCTATTATTTATTAGAGCACTAGCAGTATTTAAGATTCAGCAAAACTAAATGTGATATAATACAGGGTATTCAAGCTATTAATCCCAAGAGTGAAAGCTTTTTGATTGAGGAGAGAATTTTACATTAAGGGCAGTCTGTATGAATATGATCTTGATGATCTCAAACATGAACTATATCAGCCAAGGAAGGTTGTTCAGTGGAAAGCTCAGTGTGGGAATGACCTTTCCAGTGTTTTGGAGTTTTCATCTTTCATTGAACCATACAAGGAAGTTTTTATGTTGCATAGCTTTATTTCTTGCCTATTGGCAGTGTTAGTTGTGAGCGCAGTTTGTCAATGCTAAAACTTATAGAAAACAATTTATGAATGAATATGAAGGCGGAGAGAGGCTTAATAAAAGTACCGAGTATGAGGGAAGAAGGAGAGAAACATCATTTAATCATCATGACTTTGTTTGACGCTTTGCCCATTGTCACTGTAACAGGCATATCCAGTTATTGTAACTGTGTTGGCATGCATGGTTTAAATCTCATCAGAACCAAACAAGATATAATGCTGTCAATTCATTTTTATCTATATGAAATAGAAATGCAAAACTATATGGTGGAGAATATTCTTGCTTTGTGTATTGTATGTTTCATGGGGTACATGCAAAAAATGTTGATTTCTTGTAAATTATTTTCTACTTCATTGCACGTGTAAGTTGATTAATATGCACTCCTTTTCCCCAAAATGAAAGGTTTTGTTACTTATTTCATTTTTGTTATTTAAATGTGCCACCCTTCTCTGAGTTTGTGCCCCAACCTGGCCACCCCATAAAATAATTCCTAGACCCGCCCCTGCAAAACATTCCCTCCCATAAGAATAAATAAGGAGTTTGTATGCAATTATAGCACACTGAAAAGAACCATAATCTTCACATACCCTCTATGTATCTACTCACCCACAAGATAGAACGTCAGCCACCACATTTTCAGACACCCTACCCTTCTTATGCCTGATCTCAATGTTCAACCATTGAACCAACAATGCACAACTCATGAACCGTTGGTTATGGTTTTACATCTGGGACAGAAATAAAAGAGGATTATGATCTATGAACACGACAAGTTGGCCCACTGGTATAAACCACAAACAACACAGATATTATGAATCCCAGAATGCACTGCGATAGCCGGTGCGTAGATCAAGAGGGCCAGAACTCCTCCCGCTCCTCTTTTGTCAGATTTAAACGTTTATCCAGTCACTGTGATAAACATCAGACTAAGAAGAGATGGTGCGGTTTTAAGAGGAGCGGATATAAATGATAAACGTATTAGGAAGAATAATTGTGTATTTGTAAATATAATTAACTGGCGAGCGCTTAAATCTTCCACACGTTCAAAATGTGTCAGTGCTGTTGATCTCAAAACAAGAAATCATGAAGCTGCTTACACTTAATGTGACGTGGACTTAGAGAATATCTTTACACTTCATTATTTTCTGAGGTGCAGCTACTCCTGACTGCAGTAACAGATACGATAACAGTCTACTTTCACTGTTTTATTATGGCAGAAGAAAGAAACCGCTAAATCAGCCCAGCCATTTCCCAAGGGTGATTTAAAGTTATTTCGTGTTTGAAATTTTTAATTAAAAAAGAATGATTATGGATTTACCTTGAAAAATATAATTTTCTGGCTAAGGATGCATATGAATGAAACCTTTTGTTGGAACTGATTCCGTGAAACTCTGCTAGAGTGGGAGGATTAAAAATGAATGGGGCTAATCTATTTTGAATTTTATCTGTAATTTCGACTAATTTCTTTTTCCTCGGTTTGTTCGGAATTCTTGGAAAATAGTAAAAAATTACACATGGCCAATTTCAGTCCTTTTCCCCTCAATATGGGCTCAGTTTTACATTTTTGCCCCCTCTGTGATTGAGTTTGACAGCTCTGATGTAGAAGTTTATAAAATACAAATATTCACTTGTTACTTGGCGACTTAAGATATGTTGGTAGGTTTGTTTTTGAACACTGAACTGGACACTGACACATTGGGCGGCTCCTTGATCCTGCATCTTTTTTAAAAATCTAGATTCAGAATATCCTCACTTTGCCATAAATCTTGCAATTTAAAACCTGAAAAGAAAAACAAATGGGCCCAAACACATCTGTCAAAATATGTAGTGTATTGGACCAAATTGAGGGAGAAACTGTAAGAGAATGATCATGCAGGTAAGAAGTGGATGTCGAGGTAGAAGTTAATGTCGAGGTAGAAACAGAGAAAAACATTACAACTGAGTGACGAGATGATGATAGTAATTGGATATTGGACATGTACAAAAAGATATGTTTAAATCAAAACAGTAGAGCTACTGCCATTTATCATGGTTTGTGGGATACTGCTTCTCTGACAGTGAAGACAGACTGTCCTACTGTATGTATGTGTTTTCATTTCTCATAATGGGGTGCATAATAAAGATCTCCAACCTGCTGATTCAGCCGCCTTGAACCCCCATCACAATTATGATGAGTGTGTAACAACGACCTGACACTGCGTTTTGCAAAATGTCACGGTCCTTCTCTAAGCCCATCAGTCTACAGGTCTTTCCTCCACTAACATGCTGCTATGCCAGAAGACTATCAGATATGGAAGGGACTGAATCCCAAAAACCTCCTGAGGGAAAAAAACATTAAAGTCAACCTTGCAGCCTGCTAGGAGAAAAACAAGTAACAAATGCAAGACTTATTTTAACCACATAAGTAGTAGCAAGTTTGGCTGACAAGTGAACTAACAGGCATATTAAGGCCTGCTTCAGTTGTGTAACTTTTCAATCTGTTTTAAGTGTTTTTTGGTAACTGATAGATGTTAGTCCGATGCACGCTCTCCTTCTCAGCTCTATTTAACTTTTAGCAAACTCCCATATATTCTCATAGCTCAAAGTTGCTATTCAAAGCTACTGTACATTGAGTTTAAATTCTTAAACTGCTGTGAATGGCTGTATACAAGGCTGATAAAAACTTGGAGTATAAATCATACAGAAAAACATCAATGGTTAAGGCCAATAAAAGAAGCAGTATCCTCCAAGTATGTACAATTAAACCAACATGTAAGTGCCTGAAGCATTTATATGCTGCCATAGATTAAGCCAGAGTTAGATTAAGATGCAGAGTTGTTGACAGCTGGATTCACCACATTGAGCTTTAAATCCATGATGGGTGACATCACAGAGACTACATTCATGGTCGACCCAGTTTGTACGAGATTATGAGATGTTGGATAAAGTGTGTGTGTGTGTCTGTGTTTTATTTGAAAGTGTAAGTCATTTTATAAATTCCGACTTTTTCTCTCATATATAGCAATGATTTGTCATGCTTATTTGGGGCAAATTCAGATTGTCTTTTTGAGCGGTAACCTGTGTTGAATTAAACAGTTGTTTTTCCAAGATCATTTATTTATGGAGGTCTATTTGTGAGGCACCTCACAGAGAGGAACAAGGAGAATTTGGATTCCCTTTTTTCCAAATTGAAAGGATGTCAGCACTTTTCTGATGGGGAAAGTTTGCATAGCTTTTTCTTCAGTTATCCAAGGTTGTTAAGAAAATACATTGCAAATCAAAATGCATTGTCAACATAAGCTTGCTCGTCATTTCCTCGTAACTGCTTATTCTGTTCAGGGCGAGTTTATTTGTACACTATTGAGACATCTTGAATTTTTCTTCTCACATTTGGTCCCTGTTTTTAATTATATACAGTAAATATCTCATGTGCTATGTGTGCTGTACAATTTTATAATCCCATCACCAACCCAGCTCCAAACGAGAATTAGTCTGCCAAACCTGATGAAAAAAATTTGTACTAATCAAGCATCTGTCCCTGACATTGTCTACCCAAAATGACTATTTATGAATATCGTAAGCACAACAGTTAGGACCGAAGAGTTGCAAGAAGATGTAGTGGAATTGTTTTCTCCAAAGTGCCTGTCCATCTGCTGTTTCCCTTTTCTTCACAGTGGAGAAGATGTGGCTTAAATGATAGATGAATAGTTCCAAACAGTGTTCCTGATTGTTAAATAACAGCAAAACAAATAATCCTGCATTACATATGTGAATTATGTCTAAATGTTTTGTCTCTCTTTTGCATACAAGCTTTCTTTGATAATAAACCCTCTTAATTATCAGCTTATCAACCTCCACAAACCCAGCGGGTCAGCCAGCAGGATCTTGAATTATTAATTTAACCAAGCATTACTGCTTTGCAGAAAAAGTGAATTATACAAATGAATTAGGTGTAATGTGCATATCACATGTGGTGTGATTTTTAAAAAGAGAATCTCTCTCCTTACTTTGTCTTGTCTATGTGTCCAGACCAATGACGTAGCAGGGAACACCTGGAACTGGCTCTACTTCATCCCTCTTATTATCATCGGCTCTTTCTTCATGCTCAACCTGGTGCTGGGTGTCCTGTCAGGGTAAGTCATGTCCTACATGGTGAAAAGATATACAAAGTAGATTTTTTTGTCTCACTTGATAATAGTTAATGACATAGAGAAATACCAGAAATAAGCATTTTTAAACTCAATTGATCCTGCAGAGGGTAACCTGAGTAGATCAATGCATCACAATCTGTGAGCTGTGGTTGGTTCATATATAATTCAGTACATTTCAGCAGAAAATTCTTCACACAGTAATCAAGTACTTATGAAACCTTTTGCTATTTAGGAACCTTGAGAATTAGAAATTGGAACATCTCATTATATCTTTGCCACGACTCAATAAGATGTGGGAACGTCTTATTATCTGGTGGGAACAACTTATCATCTTGTGGAAACGACCTTATAAGGTGTGGGAATCAGGTATTATCTCATGGGAACGACCTAATAAGAAATTGGAACATCTCATTATCTCTTGGCCACGACTTAATCTCATGGAAAGGACTTATTATATTGTTTGAACAACCTTATAAGTTGTGGGAATGACTTATTTTCCTGTGGCCATGACTAAATAAGGCATGGGAGCGCATCATTATCTAGCAAGGTAATTATCTGGTGGCCCTAACTTAATAAGGCCTTGAAAAGACCTATCTTGCGGGAAAAGGTAATTTAAGTCGGGCCATGAGATAATACGTTTTTCCTTTGCCTTATTAAGTCATGGCTACAAGATTTTTTTTTTTCAATATCACAATGTATATTTTGGATAGTTTAATGAATTTTTATTCAAATTTTCGTAGATTTGCAATTAACAAAGATAATCGATTTGTTCCCATCACTACCTGTTAATGAAAAAAATAACTTTATGTGGGATATGAGTGTCTCACACTTTCATATATTTTATGTTGACAAATAATGGAATAGATGTTTGTTTTTTATGGTTAGTGTTTGACCAAGGATAGGTTGCAAAATACTAGTAACATCAAATTACTCTCTGCAGTAGGATCCTGTAACATGGGAGGAACATGTCCCTCAATTATCAGTTCTGTTAAAAACTTTTTATCTTTCATCATTGTCATGCACCTATAGCAGAGGATCTTGATTATTTCATGGCTTTAGAAGAGGTTTCAGCTTGTGCCCATATGATTTTTTCAAACCTAGACTATGGTGAATGTAGATTTATCTGTAAGATAGTATCCATGAACAACTATGGAGCAGAAACTTTGTGAATAAACCTGCTCAATTCTGGGTATATTGAGTAAATAGTTACTTACTTACAGTCTGGACGCTGAAGGGAGAGGACGCTGGCGTTGTCTGTTCGCCGCTTTTCCATCAGAGTTCTACAGCCTGCAATACTATTAACCGACAAGTATACCTTTTATTGTTGGTCACCGGCAAACCTTTTGGATATATATCCGTATTTGTATCTGTTATTCTGTATTTGTATTTGTTTTTGTAACAATTCTACCGAGTCTGGTGACGGTCCGCTTACCCGTTGCTGCAAGTGTACCATCACCCGGAGACTTTTGTATCTGTTTGTCTCATCGTTTATGTCCGTTTCTGTTTGCGCATCGTTGATATCAGTTTGTTTATCCGTCTTGTTCATCACTGCCCCCGTGACACTTTCACCAAAAGCCGCTGTTGACCACTTTCTGTGTTTGATAGCTTTTTTCTCGGCATCATTTCCATGAAAATAACGGCTATTGACGTCCTCTGTGCATCTCGTCCAGAGCTAACGGCTAAAAACGGGCTAGTCTACACGTCTGGCATGATGATGAATTATTCCGTCACCCAACTGATGAAATTCAACAACTACAACACTCCGTTGTGCATATTGGTTATTAAACAACTTGGACTCCTTCGCCGGCCCTGTTACGTTCACAGAAGTTGCCGTTCTAAGTTTGTTTACTCCCGCTTCCGCTCCGATAACTCCATTCCCTCCTTTTGGTCTGACGTGCGCACTACCGCGTCTCAGATGCGTCATCAGAATGCTGCAGCCTTTCCCATTAGTGTCACTGGACTTTCCTCGATAAAATCATCCACTGTGCGGGTTAGAAAGCGTGGAGTGGATTTCAGTCTTCTTCGGCCAATACAGAGACTCCCTGCTCCATCTAGTATTAAAAACGAACTCTTTAATTCACAATCTCTCACAAACATATCATGCCTCATACATGACCACATCCTGGAGAAATGTCTGGACGTTATGTGCCTTACAGAAACCTGGCAACAACCAGATGATTTTTCTGTGCTGAATGAGACCTGTCCCGCCGGTTACTGTTACCTCCAGAAAGCCCACAGCACTGGTAGTGGTGGTGGTCTGTCTGTAACCTACAGCAGTGATTTGGACTTGTCTCCAATGCCGTTGCCAGAGATCTCTTCTTTTGAATGCCTGGCATTTAATTGTAAACCCCCTTTCTCCATGACCATACTTCTAATCTACCGGCCACCCAAACAAAACCCAGCCTTCATCTCTGAGATGTAAAACCTTTTGTCGACCTTTTACACAACCTCTGCCAATATTTTAGTACTTGGAGATATGAACATTCATGTCAACTCCCCTGCATGTCGTTTTGCTGCCGAATTTCTCCAACTACTGGATTGTTTTAATATCAGGCAACTTGTCAATGTCCCCACCTACACCATGGGGCACACTCTGGATCTTGTCATCACTGACTCTGCTCCTCTCAGCAATCTTCTTGTGAACGATCTGGGTGTGTCCGACCACAAGGCCGTCTCCATGGAATTGTCGCTTGTGTCCTCCCTCACTAAGCCCAAACGTCAAATCTACTTCAGGAATTTGAAAAACATCAACCCAGAAACCATGACAGTCGACCTCCAGCATCTTCTTTCTGCCAACTTTGTATCAGCAAATGACTCAGCAGATTTCTACAATAAATCCCTGAGTAGCATCCTAGATTGTCACGCCCCTGTAAAAACTAGAACAGTCACCTTCTCCCGCTAAGCCCCCTGGTTCACCAGCGAGCTACGGGAAATGAAGGCAGCTGGGCGTGTCCTTCATTTCCCACTGCTTTACAAGGCTTCAGGTCTCACTGTCCACAAGCTAGCCTTTCGGGAACACCAAAAGGCCTACTCAAAGTCGCTTAGAGAGGCTCGGTCACTGTTCTACTCCAACAGTGCATTATAAATTAAATGTATTATTATTATTATTATCCTCAAAACCAGTCCTGGAAATTCTAAGCAGCTGTTTTCCACTATCAATCATCTTCTTAAACCACAAACTCCCCCACTTACAGAAATTACAGAAGAGCACTGTAATAATTTCATGGCTTTCTTCAAATCAAAAATTGACTCAATCCGTTCTGTCCTTTCTGGTTCCTCCTCTCTACCTATCCAGTCTGCTTACTCACAGTTTGAGATCTCCCAGCCTCTAAAGTGTTTCCCAGAAATCTCACAGCAGGAGCTTGAGGTTATCATCAGGACCATGAAACCCTCCACCTGTGCCCTCGACCCCTTTCCTACAGCCCTAGTGAAAACCAACATCTCTTCCATCAGTCCCCTGATCACCGCTGTAATAAATCAATCCCTCCAGGCCGGCTTTGTTCCATCTGCCCTAAAAAGCTGCCATAATCAGACCACTCCTCAAAAAACCTACTCTCGATCCAGAACTTTTTACTAATTACAGGCCTATTTCCAAACTCCCATTCCTCTCCAAAGTTCTGGAAAAAGTAGTTTCTGCCCACCTCCACGACCACCTCAAATACAACAACCTCTTTGAAACCTTTCAGTCTGGTTTCCGCTCCGCCCATAGCACAGAAACAGCTCTGCTTAGAGTCACAAATGACCTACGGATGGCAGCAGATGCTGGTTCACCTTCCCTCCTGATTCTCCTTGATTTGTCTGCTGCCTTCGACACAGTTGACCATGGAATACTCCTACACCGCCTACATCACACCACTGGACTCAATGGCACCGCCCTAAATTGGTTTCAATCCTACCTCACTGACAGAACAGAATACGTTTCCCTTGGAAGCTCAAGGTCCCGGACACACACGGTCACCTGTGGGGTCCCCCAGGGATCAGTCCTTGGCCCCATTCTCTTCATACTATACATGCTCCCCCTTGGCCGTGTCATCAGTCGATATGGACTCTCATTCCATTGTTACGCTGATGACACGCAAATCTACATAAAAACTGACACATGTTCCTCCGCAGCCTCTCCATCCTCATCGTCATCATCATCTCCCATTGTCAACTCTCCGCGCTTGTCTGGAGGAGATAAAGGTGTGGATGAAAAACAACTTTCTCCAGTTGAACAGCTCCAAAACCGAAGCTATTTTAATTGGCACCCCACATCAGACCCAGTCTTCCTCCATAACCAGTATTACCTTCTCTGGTCATGACATTCCCCTCTTTTCATCAGTCACCAACCTCGATGTAAGATTTGACCCTCAACTCACTTTCGAATCCCACATCAAACACATCTGCAAGATCTCCTTTCACCATCTCAGAAATATTTCGAAACTCTGTTGTTCACTCACCTTGAGTGATGCTGAAAAGCTGGTCCACGCGTTCGTCTCCTCCTGACTGGATTACTGTAACTCACTTCTCACCGGGATCCCTGATAAAAGTCTTCAAAGACTTCAGTATGTTCAAAACAGTGCTGCAAGGATCCTGATGAGAGTGCGTAAACACGAACACATCACTCCCGTTCTTCATTCCCTTCATTGACTTCCCATCTCCACCAGGATTGATTATAAGATCTCTCTCCTCACTCACCAGTGCATCCATGGTAACGCACCCCCCTACCTTAAAGAACTACTCACCCCACTGACCTCGACACGATCCCTCCGTTCTACCCAGTCATACCGCCTCCTCCTTCCCCGGACTATGCTCAGCACCATGGGTGATCGGGCCTTCTGTTCTTCTGCCCCTCGTGTGTGGAATACCCTCCCTGACCATCTCAGCGCTCCACAGATGCCTGACACATTTAAAAAAGGACTTAAAACTTTCCTTTTTAGCAGAACCTATAACTTTAATTAACATTGCTGCTTTTTGGTCAGGCTTTTATATAGTTATTTTTTTATTTTTTATTTTTTATTCATGCTTTTATCTGCTTTTGCTTTGTAGCACTTTGAGATTTGATCCAAATGTAAAGTGCATTATAAATTAAATGTATTATTATTTATTATTATTAAATCAACAGATTATCATTATTATTAGCAACATTATTCGTCTCCTCCTCATCAATCATTTATCCTTTTTTCTCTTTCTCTCATCATCCTTTTCGTTTGTTAAGAGGCCTTGCGCTGTCCCTTAAATCGTCGGCGCTGTTACAGGATCACATCCCCCTCTTTGTCCAAAACCTGAATGAAGATAAATTGGTTCTTGGCCGGGAGTCATGAGATCATAAGAGAATGCACTGTTTAAAGAACTCCATCATTACTCGTTTTTGCTGTCAAACTGTCATCCATGATCAAGAATTTTCTTTTGTCAGCTATCAACGCTTTTACTTCATTCATAATCGTTTCCTATAACTAGCTCATATTCCTATCACACTATAGAATATGCTAATTAATATATGTAATTTAAAAAAAAAAGGTTGTGTTCTCCCATGACTGTTACTTTCAAGTAAAATAATGATTTATTTGAAATGAAAAAAAAATATATATTATATATATATATATATAGTTTAATTACTCTGAGATTAAGATCTTTATGAGATTGAGATGACTTACCTGTGTGTTAAACAGCGAATGGCACAGCCACCAGGCTGTACGCTTTGCATGAAGACAGGAGGCAGGAGGAAAGCAGGAGGATACAGCAAGCTTGGCTTGTGGTTAACAAAACAAATAATCTGTTTACTAGCTAATCTGAAACTTTGTAATTAACATTTTTTGTGTAATTTCTTTTCTTCTTTTATGTCGCTGGAAATGGGAAACTAATGCCAAAAATAATTCACACAATTTTTGTTGTTGCTGAAGTGCATGTGCATTATAAAAAAATTTGATTTAGATTTTAGCTATAATTCTAAGTGCTGACAATGATAAAATGTTACACATATTTATTCTTTCATTAAAATCTTTATTCTTTTAAAAATATCTCCATATGTTCTGACAGAGAATTTGCCAAAGAGAGAGAGCGTGTAGAGAAGAGGCAGGAGTTCATTAAGCTTCGGCGGCAGCAGCAGATCGAGAGGGAGCTCACTGGATATTTGGAGTGGATCTGCAAAGCAGGTCGGACTAATTTCTTAAAAAGTATATATCTTTTTTTTCTTTACATTACAGTAGATTGAAAATCCACCTTCCCTTCTTCTCTCCCGCTGCAGAGGAGGTGTTGCTGGAGGAGGAGGATGAGATAGCCGAAGAGAAGTCCCCACTGGACAGTGCGTGGTACAAGAGGAAACAAAACATTCCAGGTAAAAACAGGACAGAATAAATGAAACTTGCTTTATCAGAGTTTATCACCAAACGGAAACTGTGGTAGACCAGACTCATCATAAGTACTGAACATAATTTCAATAAACTATTTTTTTTTACAGTAGTGATGAGTATGATCAGGTGTCCTCTTGTGTAGATAACGTACGTAGGATATATGATATAATAATGGGTATGCATGTATTATATAAATCTATCCGCCATTACATTATAAACACTGACAGGGGAAGTCAGGATGACAACATAATAACATAGACGTATATTATGAGTGACGCATTTCCTTAGTTTGACAAAAAAAACATTTTGATATGCCGCTCTTAGGCACAACAGCCAGACATGTGTCCATTAATATATACATAGATAGATAGATAGATAGATAGATATACCCTTTATATGATATGTATTATATGTATAATTCTACTGTAAATATTTCATGATACAAGAGCACTTATGTCACTGCTTGCTTGCAAATTCGGATTGGATGCAGACTGCATTTCATAGTTTGAGTACTTGTACTTTGCAATAACAATAAAGTCTAATCAAATCTAATTATTAGAGTTTATAATAAAATTATTAGAGTTGTGATTGTATTATTGATGTATTCAACTTAATTCCCAATAACATGTTCAACACACACAAACATACCGTTGTTCAACACGCACGCACGCACACACACTCACACATACACACACGCACGCACGCACGCACGCACACACTTTTGCTAGTAAACAAACACATGTTGGGAAATCATCCATAAGGCGGCACCCAGCTGCCTTATTTTCTCAATTAGTGACATATCAGGGATTATGACATCTGAGTCCACAGCTGTAGAAAAATTAATCTCATGTCTTTGGAGCAGAAAATATAGAGTTTGCCTTCAGCAGATAAATGACAGGTATAAGTATTTAAACAAACTGCCAATCACACCTGACAAACTCAGCCGAGGCGGCTCATGTACGTGCAGTTCAATTTATTCAATACTAAAATAATCTTTGTAGATAAGATACATCCCCTGATTTTAAAATTTTGTTTAAATCAGTTGGGTTAGTTAAAGATGGGGGAATTCTTGGAGGTGTTCAGTTGAAACACAGATTGAAAATTCTTGGTTATTCTTACAATAACTGAATTCCTCTCCCTCACAGATCTATACTTAAGACATTTTGCAAATGAAAGATGCACCAGTCCTGTATTAATATATAATATTCTATGAGTAATACCTTTTTTTTCACTTCATCTCTGTACTGTTTTCTTAACAGTCATTATACGAAGCAAAGCAAAAAAAGGTAAAGATGACCTCATAAGTGCGGAGGAGGGGGAGGATCCTTTCGCAGACATCTCTGTTGGCAAGTCTTTTTTTTTTCTGTCACCACCACCATCAGATCACATCTGACCTTCACTGGCTAGGTCTTTACTCTGCTGACCTTTATAGTAAATGGCAACATAAAAGTTTGTCTTCAATAATGAACACAACTGTGTCCTGTTACGTTAGTAGCTATATCACGTCTCCTCCGCAGCGTAAAACATTTGGTTAAATAACTCACTCACAATCTCAATAATTTGCACATATCTGGAAATGTTTTTTTTTTTTGTTTTCCTTGTTTTACTCATCTTGCTGCATTGATGTACAAGTGAACTCTAGGATGTGGCCAATACACACAACACATATTTAGGTGGCTGTTGCTCAGGAAGTAGAGTGGTCGATCAGACGGTTGGTTGGTTGGTCACTTGTGCAAGACCCTGAACTTTAATTTACTCTCCAGGCGCCTCACACGTCTACCCATTGCTCCTCAGGGATGGGTCAAATGCGGAGAACTAATTTCACAATGCAATGCAATGCTTGAATAAAATGACAATAAAAAGTGTAATGCACTACAATAGGCTGTTATATCACTGCCTGAAATATGTAAATGATGCCAGATTTTGTGCCTGGTGGTTAAAATATGATGATCCTCCTCAGTCAACTGGGACCTCCAAAAAGGAAATTTTGCTTTTACCTGCTGTTGCAATAAGAGCAAGTTTTAAACAATTCCATAATTTTTAATAATATAATTCCTTCCAGGGGAGACGGGTTCGCAGTGACCGATTGCAAACATATCATATTCCACCTACAGCATATAGAACTTGACATTGAGGTTGAGTATAGTCTCGTATTCCACGCTCAACGTTTTGGCAGTTTTCTAGTACGTCCTGTAGCACACTATATTTGACATTTTTGTTAGTGTGCATGCATTTATGTGCTCAGACTGGTAAGTTCTAGTATGAGAGTGAGAGAATTGAAATGCAAATTCTCTGCATCATGTTCTTGATGGACCTGTCATACTTGATTACTAATATAAGATGGATTTAATAAGATCAGGCGCACATCTTGCCTCTCTGATTGGAAATAGGTCCATCCAGTTGTGTCCATTTCACAAGTCCTGCAGGCTCACATGACTCAGAGTAATATATTATACTAATAATCAAATATGGATCCATTTTTCAAATTTTAAGATAGTGTCTTCTGTTTCTGAAAACACATTTCCCTGGACTGAAGATTAATATTTCTGAACAGGCTTACCCTTTGTCTTTGAAGAAGTGGACTGAGCCTGGCTCCGATTTGGATGTGTCATTCACGAATATGTCATGTGTTTTGTTGTTCTGATTGATTGTAGGTTACAGTGTGTTAACATTTGCTAAAAAATGAATTGAACAAATACCAGTTAAAAGCACTTTCACCCTTTTGACTGATATGTAGAGTTTATATACTTATGGTATTTAAAAACGTACTACTGCGCTAATACACAAATTTGTGTCATAGGCAAATTACAACCAATATTCGATTGAGTTCATACATAAGTGTACAATCTCAGTTTAATTTTTAAATGTTTTGGCGTGGTGGATATGACATATTCTGGGACATGATATCTACCATGGTGTGGTCGTCCTTGCTCCCATTCCTGTAATGCTGGAATAGATAAGGATGGGGAAACCAGTCATTACTATTGTAGTTGAAGGAAAAAAAACACACATGGTTACTAACTTTGAAAATAACAATGTATTTAACCCCTGCACATGACTTGTTTCCTCTTTTGCCTCTCCTCATCATTGCCATCAGCTCCACCAAGCTCTCCGTTTGGTCGGGCCAGTGTGAAAAGCAGCAGTAAGATTGACAGCTCCTCCTTCTTCAGGCGTAAGGAAAAGAGGACCCGGTTCTTCATCCGCCGAATGGTGAAAGCGCAGAGCTTCTACTGGATCGTTCTATGTCTCGTTGGCCTCAATACTTTGTGTGTGGCCATAGTTCATTATGACCAACCTGAGTGGCTCACAACAGCCCTATGTAAGTCACCCAGGCGTATACAAACACATACTCCTACACAGATTGACATTAAGGGCCTATATAATGAGTGTCTCTTGCAGACACAGCAGAGTTTGTGTTCCTTGGATTGTTTCTGACTGAGATGACCTTGAAGATGTACGGCCTTGGAGTGAGAAACTATTTCCACTCCTCCTTTAACTGCTTCGACTTTGGGGTAAGTCACTGTTGGTTGTGGCTCACAAGTAAATCTTTAATCCTTACTCTTTTTGGTTGGTCAACCTTTCTTGTTTGGCCCTTTGGAATAGAGCTATTGCAGGTGATAACTCTATTGTCTCTTCCTCTCTCTAGGTGATTGTTGGAAGCATTTGCGAGGTAATCTGGGACATGATTAAACCAGGAGCATCATTTGGTATAAGCGTTTTGAGAGCTCTTCGACTGCTCAGGATATTCAAAGTCACCAAGTGAGGTCAAAGTAGGGACAGCGAAAAAGAAGCTTACTTCTATTTGTTGCATGTCCGTGGCTGTCAACCTTTAAGGAACTCAGCCTTGAGCTCATGCTCTGACAATAAGAATGTAATATAAGAATGATAATGTACCTAGTCAGCTCTGCAGTGGTCTCAGAGTCCACCAAAAACATTTTTACATGTGGACAGAGAATGTCTTCATAAGAAATGTATTCATTATCTCTGTAGACATTTTTTTTGTAGACATGTTTCCTCAGACTACGTGTTTTCTCTCTGAAATGACAAATCATCTTAGTTTGTTGATAATCCTATTATGTCCCCAGATTAGCTGTAATTTTGTGATTCACCATGACATATTAATTGGTTTTATGCCACCTACAGCTCATATTGCTATTGCTCTTCCTTTTCCTCTAATATTGTTCCTCTAATTCTTTTTGTAATTTTGTTTTCTTTCTCCTTTTTGGTAGTAAAGTACTGTTAAATGAATGGACAAAACAACATTTCTGTCTTTCTCTTCTCTGTATTTACTGCTGCTTCTCAGATATTGGAACTCCTTGAGGAACCTTGTTGTCTCCCTCCTCAATTCTATGAAGTCCATCATCAGCTTGCTCTTCCTCCTCTTCCTCTTCATTGTTGTCTTCGCCCTGCTGGGCATGCAGCTCTTTGGAGGACAGTGAGTAATCTCTCAACCCTGACCTGCACTCTGATGGCTTTTACACCGTCATTCAAACACAGACATACATGTGGATATGTGTCCTCTCCTGTCTATTCATCTGACTCTGCTCCCAGTGTGTGGTGCTGGCCCTGCTTGGCTGTGGCTGTATGTGTCATGTTTTTACAGCAGGAAGCTGGCAGAGCAGCAGCACTGACTGAGGCCCTTTGATATCCTTCTCAGCAGGAGCTCCATGTCTTCTAAAGAAAGGCTCATGATTCAGGACTTACTGCATTTAATCAAAGGCCATTCATCCAGCCCCTTCTGGCTCAACAAACACATTTTTCCTCAGATCTACTTAAATTTCACCTCACATCTCACAGACACTGCCTCGGCCAAGCAGATTGATTGTCTGCTTTTTTATTTCCTTACTGTATGCGTGTCTGTAAACATCTGTCTAGTTATTGGATTTATAGCTTCTTGGTGTATTTCCGCCTCACAAAAACCTTTACTGTTGGCCCTAATTTGCTTAATTTCGAAAGCCCCAAAAGGTTTATTACAGTGTGGTGATTATATAAACACACGTAGGATATTGCTTGTATAAGAGTACACAAAACAAGAGAGAAATGAGCAGGTACTGTAAACAAATCAAACGTTTATCCAAATTTTAACTTTGCATATGCCCACCTGAAATGGTCCAAGTAATCTATTGTTGTAAATATGATGCATAACAAATCTAGGCAGAAACAGTCCAACTTTAATCTCTGTGTAGATTCTCATTCATCCAGGTCACAGTAATGCATGTGGGTTCAATCCAAAGCAACTGGGTTTCTCTTGTGGCTTGAAGACGTTTCAACTCTCATCTTCAGTTCTCGTCAGAACTTCTCCTCGGAACATAAGAAGCCTTTTGCTTGAGAGGTGAAACATCTTCATGCCAAAACAGATGTCCAATTGCTTTGGATACAACACACATGGTGTCCAACTATAAGCATTGATTGTTGTTTTCTGAGGACCATTAGGCAATTATTTTCCAGATCGCCTTTGTTGAGTCTGCAAAGAAGATTAAGTGATCATTTCAGTGTGTTTGTATGTGTTTATGAGCAGGATTACACAAAAAAATTCCAGACTAATTTTCATGACACTTTGTCACAGGCTTCGGCATGTGGCAGGGACGAACCCATTTAATTCTGAAGTGACGTGGTTTTAGTTCCACTCTATTTAACATTTTGTCATTAGGTTTTTCACCATTAATCTCTGTTGTGCAAGAGCTGCGATAGATTTTGAATATATTTTAATGAAGGCTTGGACATGCAGTTAGGAGATACTGTACCGTCAAATATGTGGAGTATTACTTCATGGTGCATGAAACCTAATGGCAGATCATGGAGGAGATGCTCTGATTAAAAAAAGATAACAGGCAAATGGCATGTAAAATTTTTTTTAAATGCCATACAGGGAGTTCAGATAAAAAATGTTTTTTCCCCCAATCTCTTTAATTACATTTGAACGCAAACAAATGGTTAAACTGTGCAAGGAATGCACCCAGTAGAATAGGCTATGCTGACTCCCCTGTCACAACAATATTGCCCAAGACAAATGTCTTAGGCAATTTGCTTGATGGATCCAAGCAGAGGGGAACGCTCAGGGCCTTCTAGACCCTCCGAGAAGGCCAAACATATCACCATTTCAAATTTCATATTGAATTTATTTCATTTAATAAGTATTATCTTCTAACTCTAATTTTGGCCTCATTTTCTGTCAGGTTTGCTTAGGAAGAGAAGGGGTTGCTGTCCTGAAAATTTCAAAGAGTTATCCAATCAGATTTTTTGGGATTGTTGTTGCTAGGCAGAGAAAAAGTTAAAGATGGCTCATTGATTGGCCATGAGTTCATCACTAGGGATGGAAGGCCTTTGCTTTCTGTGTTTAGAAAGTAACAGTTGAATTAACCAATCACATTTTGATCTAAAGGGTGTGGGTCAAAAAAAATCGTCGCCCTAAGCCTTTAAATTTGTCACTTATTGGAAAATTAGGACCTCCATTCCAACGGAAAAGATACTGAAAGCAACAATGTCCTCTAAAACCGCGTTTCGACCTATTATTTAAAGACAGAAAGGAAGACAGACTTTGTTTTCAGATGAGGAACAGTATTGGTGATCAATTTTCAGTATCTCAACTATGTTGATTGTTACTTGCTTTTTATGGTTGCTGCTGTGTGGTACGTATGAGGTCCAGATTAATTTATTTATATTTATGCCAAAAGCTTGGCTGGAGTCTGAGAATGAGCTGCCGAATCCTATCGTAACATTTTAAGGCATTTTTGCTTTCTTTGTGATCTGATGAGTAAATGTGACAGGTTGTTGAGAGTCTGTTAGTTAGTGATGACAGTTACATGAGATATGTGACATCTATTAGTGATGCAGCACCATGTCATTCTGTGTAATAATATCTTGATGGTTTCAGTGTGTGTCTATGCAGTTTGTGTTCATCCCTCATAGGTGTTGAACTTGGTCTTAACCACTATAGTCCACTAGATCAATGTTACTTTCTCTTTAAATATGGGCTGGTTAGGTGGTATAGTACAGTATATACAAAAGACATTTGACAAATCTCGGTATTTGATGTTGTCCACAGGGTCGCTAAGTTCAATCAGCTCTTTTACCAATGACACAGATGCACACAATATTTGCAAATGATCGTAGTCACATATCTAAAGGAACTGAAAATAACTTTTCAGTTATTGGAACTGAAAAAAGGAGCTACGGTTACTTCATGAACTCGTTTCAGATTAAACATGTCAGAATCGGCTAATAACAAAATTTAGAATCTCAACAATCTATCCAGTATGAGATTCAAAGCAAAAAGTATTATTTCTAAAGGTTTGCTGAAAATGTTATTATATTACAATAGACATTTGCAGAAAGTCAACAAAAATATTTGAATAAAGCACATTTTAGGGAACAATGATGCAGTTCTAACAATTTTCAGTTGTTAAAAAACTTCAGAGATTCCTGTTAGATTTAATGATGTTTGCAGCCACAATGGGCTACTTTAGGTTAATCACTTGAACTCTCATAAGTCTGTAAGATGCATTGTGTTGATTTCAGTCCCAATGCTGTGCTCATTTTTATCCAATATCTGTCAGCATTATCTCCAATCCAAGCCTGTTTGTTGTCAGAGATGTGTTATCCTTTCATTTTGCACAATACAAACCTGCTGCCATTATCTGAGGGGATAGGTTTGGGGAGTCTCAGAGTACGAGTTTGTTGGGAGCTGTGCTGTGCGGTGTTAGTCTTAAGGACTGATTTTACGCAGTGTCTGTGGATGTCGAAACATACACTCTCAATCCCTATTCTCAGAGTAAACAGTGGTTGGTGCATACAGACTTCCTCCAACGCTCCCTGCACTGGGCCCACTAATCCCAAGCAAGGAGGAAAGGATGGAGGGGGGGATGTTTGGGAGAGAATGAGATGGGAGAGTGCAGGAAAGTAAAGAAAGGAAGGGGAAAGAGGAATTATGTGAGTAGAAAGTAACAGAAGGATGAGCAGTGGGTGGAGAGGATGCAGTAATGAGGCAAAGAGGGACAAAGATAGAGGGAGGGAGGCATAGGGAGAGAAAATATGATGACATACCAAGGGAAAGAAGGCTGTTGAAGTAGTTTGTCCTCCCCCTCTCTCTCCTTTCTTCCCTCATATCCTCCTTCCCTCATCTCCCTTATGCATGTATAGCACAGTGACATTATTCGTAGATATTGATTTTTCAATTCTTAATCCCATAGCCAAAAATATATTGACACCTGAGTTGAACATGTCAAAGCAATAAGCATTCATTTGCAGTTCTAACAGCCTCCTCTCAAATTACAAGGCAGTCTGTACCTGATTACAGAGATTCCATCTCAGTCAGCCACAAGAGCATTAGTGAGTTCAGTCTGGTGCTGCATGATAAACTTAGAATCACGTCATACTTCAGTGCACCTGAACCTCCCAACCCTCAACTGTCCAGTCAGAATTTCTGTTGTCCTGAACGCATAATACCGAGAGACTTAAGGAGCTTTGTCAAGACTGCAAAAAAATGTTTTTGACCTTGCATCCCATCAGATGTTTTCTGTGGTGTTTTAGCTGTCAAAGCAGACATAGAACAATGACAAAAACCAAATCCAGATCTGCCAATCTTGTACTTTATTTATATATATATTTAAATTCCTTGTCTGGGAAACAGAAATCTCAGATTTCCTTATTTTGCTTGATAATAGTTGATTGAATATGACACTGTATGTGTGACAGCCCGTTGCTGCAGATCACGGGTCTTCGTTATTATTGTAATTTGTATATGGTTGCATGGCTTGCTTTAATTTTTTCTACATCGTCTCTATCACCCACTGTGTGGATGTTTATGTAGTGAGGCTGGGGGCTCACCTACTCACTGTTCTACCAGGTGACCCATTCAGACACAGCTCAGCTATCCTGCACCCGGTAACGGATGTTAGAGCTGAGGCACACACTACAGGCGGAGTCAAGCGTTATGTTCTTCATGGAGATGTGGTTGAAGGCCTGAGCTCACCCCGACTCATTAATTTCAATGGATGGCTTCTCCAACAGCCTGTGAGCTCATTCACACTGGGGTTTCAGAGATGCCGACTGCAAACCCACGGTCCCTCCTCCCTATATCCGGGGATTTTCTTCTTTTTTTTAAAAAAGATTTTTTTGGCCCATAGGCCTTTATTGAAAGCAGAGCTGAAGCCTGACAGGAAACTGGGAGAAAGAGATGGCACGCAGCAAAGAGCCACAAGTGGAATCCAACCTGTGCCTGCTGCGCTATGAGGACACACTATACATGGGGCGCCCGCTCTACAGACTGAGCTAAACAAAAGCCCCATCTCCAGGGATTTTAATCCTTTGTCCCTGTTCTCCACTGTCCCTGCTTTCATCCAGTATTTGAGATGCCACACCAGGGCAATAAAACACTGGATCAACAGTATGCCAACACCAAAGAGGCATAGAGCTCATCCTCCTCCTGTTTGTTTGCTCAGATCAGAACCTGGTCAACCTCCTCCCTGTCTGTAACCCCATGGTAAAGAGGAATCCACCAATGAAAAACCTGTGATGAAATGGACAGAGGAGGACGCTGAAGAGACTAAGGGACTGTTTTGAGTCCACTGACTGGAATGTGCTCTCTGCTACTCAGACAGGGATCAAACATGATATACAAATGTGATTTGTTTATTTATTTATTTATTATAGGTGTGACCGAAACTCCATTTTGGTTTCCATGTCTTTATATTTTTTTTCTGCTTCTGATTTTTCTAGGTTTAACTTTGAAGATGAGACACCAACAACAAACTTTGATACTTTCCCAGCAGCCATCCTAACTGTGTTCCAGGTAAGACCCCCTGATACAATGCTTCAATCTAACTCACAGATTGAAAGTTCAAGTTACACCATCTGAATAAATGGACATTTATTTTAATTCAAGGTAATGGCTGGTCTATGTACCTTCTGTCCCCTCATGGGCAAGCTGTTAATCCTTCAATTAGTCTGTGCTCATAACCCTTTGCTCTGTAACATAATTCAATTTTCAGCGATTTGCATGGTTCCTTACAACCAGCCGTGTCTATGTCTTCTTTACGACTCCTTTGTCTTCCTCAGATTCTGACTGGCGAAGATTGGAATGCTGTCATGTACCATGGGATTGAGTCTCAAGGAGGTGTTCGCCGCGGCATGTTCTCCTCTGTCTACTTTATTGTCCTCACGTTGTTCGGAAACTGTATCCCCTCTGACATCTCATTACCAGCTCTATGATGAGATCAACTACTTAATTTGCTTAGCATTGATGGGAAAATTGGGCATTTTTGAATTTTTATAACATAAAATTAAAAATTAAAACTCAGACTGTAGTGATTATCACACAATTTATTTGACCGAACACATTGTTTGACAATTTGATTCATGAGTTGTGGAGTTCTTTGCATGACAACAAAGCTCATAAAATAATTTCAAACCTCACAGGACCACTGTAAGACAATCTTCTCTGGACCAGTGGGTTCTTCTTTTCAACACCTGTAACCTTATGTTCTCTGACAGCTGTAGTAAAATGATTTATCCAGTTTTGAAAAATGTTAGATATCAGTTTGACCACATCTTGAAGTGTATCTCAATGAACAAATAAGCCAAATATTGGTATTTTCATTCAAATATCTTTTTCCGGGTTGAGCCATTATTAATAATAATAATAATAATAATAATAATAATAATAATAATAATAAATTGGATATAGCTCCTTTCTATGAATCCAAGGATGCATGAGATGTGTTGTGGCAAAATTCAGATCAGTCATTATTTGGTCTGTTTCTGAGGCCTTCTCCTCCCCACTCTCACATGGATGTGACTGGATTTTTGCTCAGTATCCATTGAATATGGCAGCCAGGGATTCTGAACTTTATTGAGGTGAGAGAGACCTGGAGTTCTTTGGTTGTTTTCTTTGGCTATTTGTTGAATGAAAGTTTGTTGCGTTCTTAGGGGATTTTTGGAAGGTCTGACAATTCTGGGGATGTTTATAATTGTTCCAAGTGTTCTCTATGTGTAGATAATAGGTCTCAATGTGGATTTGTGGAGTCTTAGAAACCTTTTTTGGTTCTTTAAATATAATTATATCGCCTAAATGTCAGGGATATTATAGAATTGTCATCGTAGCTGCTGTCACTGCTGCGGATCCTTCGTGTTAATGAAATAACGAAATATCAATTTCATGGATTATTTCCAAATTGTATTCCCACATAGACCTTAGTGCGAGGAAAAACTGGACTTATTTTGGAAAAGGATGTTTTTATATTTCAAACATTAGGAGGAGCTTAATCTCCAAATACTTTTGGCCATATCTCTTCAACCATTGGTCCGATTTAATCAAGTTACTCACTTTTTTTTTACAAAGCTTTTTTATGAAATATACTGTTGACATAATATTCAATTCAGTTCAATAGGGGGATTGATTGTACAACGCAGGAGATTGGGGACTTTTGCAGCTATACCCTTGCAGTAGGGATGACAGCATAGGCCTACTTATCTTTTAAAACATGGTCAGCTGCCATTGATTTACCTTAAATTTAGTTTGAAGATTCAACATAAATAAGTGTACCCACCTTCTGTTATATTTTATATTAATGTGCCATCTTTTATATTGTGCGCACATCTAAAAATTAAGCTTATTGTCAATGATCACCAACTAAATATTTGTAGAGATAGTTTCTAAAGTTGTTTTACTTACTATAAAGTATTTTTTGCTCACAAGGACAGCTTTCCTACTCTGAAAAATATTGATACTTATTGTCGGGATATCCTGAGAAGTTTAGTGACTGATCAAACTATTTGTGATATAGAGGTATCTCTTCTATTGTATTTTTCATCACATGTATATTTTCTCCTGAGCTCTGTTATCATTCAGACACCCTCCTAAATGTCTTTTTGGCTATCGCTGTTGACAACCTGGCTAATGCACAGGAGCTGACAAAGGTAGGCTGGTTCAAACTTACTTAATGTTGCGTATGAAGAGACATTATTAGAAATGTGTGAAAATATTTAATTTGTGCAGAAACTCATGTAGTTGTTTCGCTGCATTGATAGTCCCAAGTGAACAGTACACCACATCCCTAATGTGGGACGTTAGGAGTCATTCAGGACACTGTGTTTTGATTATCAGCTCGGTCATTATGGGAATCGTTCGCATTCTGTGATTAAAATTATGAATGCTGGTGAAACTGTAAAAAATAATAAATAAGGATAATAATGTATACTTTATTCATACAAGTACAACACAATACACCATCCTAAAATTAGTTCTCGGCATTAGACCCATCCTTGAGGATTAGCAGGCGGCCCCTATAAGCGCCTTTAATCTTGTTATTGTGGTTAATCGATGTACCTTGCTGATTTAAGCCCACCCCAATTAAAACCCATTGTAATTCAATGATAGGCCTTGGTTTACGGTCTGCCGACAAATACTGTTTCTCCAGCACTCCAACATGGAATCACGTTACACTTACGACTCACATGATAGCCCAGGACACAACCAAAGCAATAGTGCCCCGATCGACCACGTTGACCCACATAATTAATGTAGGGTATCATTTGTGACCTTATGACTCTAAATGTATCAATCATCGCACTGGAGGTTAAATACCTGGCTCCCCAGGAGTCAGTAGAGGAAACATCTTGGATGAGAGTTGAAATGTCTGGATCTTGAAAAAGCTTTATAGTTGCTACTGATGCAACCCTCAAGGATGGATATTGAATGTTTTGTTCTACTTTATGGTGAAACATGTAAATACCAACATCTAATCAAAGCCGTGCATGTCACAGTATATTTCCATGAAGCACAAATCAATGTCTCACTTTTCTATAAAGGATGAGGAGGAGCAAGAAGAGGCTGCCAATAAGAAGCTTGCCCTGCAGAAGGCTTTGGAGGTGAGGGAAGTCAGTCCGATGTCTGCAGCCAACATCTCGATCACTGCGTAAGTTTACAATCATCCATCTCTCCTGACGGCAGCTCTTTCTTATCACTAGAAACAGCTGTCCCTTTAGTTATTCTTTGTGCTGTCCCATTACATGTTGTTCCCTCTCAATGTCTGATTCACATTCTGGACTTCTTATTTACTCCTGCTAAGATTGTTTTCCTCCTTTGGTAGCTGATTTGTTACACACCATTGCACCTTCTTCAAACGAGGATCTTAGTTTAGTGCAATGGATTTTCTCTTTTTTTCCTCCACATCTTTAAATTCAAACTTTAAACTTGTTTCCCTGCTTAAACCAAAATCTAAATCATACTGGTAAAATGTCATTTTAAAGTGGCGTTTCATATACATAACAGGTGTTCCATGTCCAAATCAGCATCTTAATTGCTTTATAAACCATTCTCCTCTGGTGAGAGCATATTTGTGAAATGTCCATGTGACTTGGAGTGATCTTCTGTGGTAGTCTTTGGTTTTTTTAGCTGTATGCTTTTGCCTCTTGGTAGTCACGGATGTCCCCATCATATTTCCATTGATTGTAATCATTGAGTTTCTCCCAACATTTCAATTGACACTAATATGTCCTTCAGTTCTTGATCAGTGTATTAAAAGTCCTCATTCCAGTCAGTTGATTTTAATCACTTTGCTGATCCTCAGAGGAGAGCATGAGGTTATCTCTTTCGTCTTGTAGTTACTGATCACTGCAGTAGACTGCAGGGGAAGTCCGCTGATTCAAATCATCAAGCATGACTGGGTTGTGATTGTCCTTTGTCTTCTGGCGGAGACTACAATCCAAAGTAGTGGATGACTAGTAAGAGCGTGGAGTGGACCTTCCCAATATATTGATATGGTTCAACCCAAATTATATAATCAAAATATGGCAAAATGAGTTCTATGAGCAACATCGAAGAACCTTAATTGCTCTCTCAGCATGGTCTATCTTTCTACATGTAGATGTTTTCAAGTTAAAACATCTATCCACCACCCACAATGGTCAGTTTGGCATTCAAAGCAGAAACACTGGTATTTGTTAACCTCTGAACTCTTAACGAACTTAATACTAATCTTCACTGATATTAGTGGGAAGTTATGTGAATTATGGGATTCTGTGTGTTACTTTCAGTGTTTTTTATATTGTCATTTAAAAGTGACGCTTAATGGGCATTTTATTTTGAATAAATGTGTTACTGTGCTTTCCCCAAGAAAACCAGGGATTCATTACAAAATATGTATCATTTTCCCAAAGAAAGATCCCAAAACCAGTCCAAATTAGAAAATATTTCAAAATCTGAATGTATTTCAATTCTCTTCTTCTTAAAATGTAATTTCAGATTGGGTTGGATTGTTTTGGAATGAATCTCCTGAGCTTTTTTTTCACTTTTTTTTTAGTTATGATAATGTCTGCTAATGAAAACACTTTGGTTGCTGTGGTTTTTAAGTAGTTGCACAGATTACAACTTTACTGTAAGACATCGGAACAGGTGGAGAGACAGACAGACTATCCACCTGGCTCCTTCATTTTTGTCTCATTTTTTTTTTTTTTTTTTGTTCTGCATGTACAGTTTTGTAAAGCAAAATCGAGATGCAATCTCTCGCAGGTCGTCCATCAACAGCATTCCGTCACCGTGAGTTATCGCTCTTACGATATTCTTCCTTCCCTCTCATCTCCTCTCCTCTCCTCTCCTCTCAGTGTCTTTTTCTCTCCTCTTTTCCTGTCTCCCCTTCTTTCCTTTTGTCCTCCCCTTAATTTCCTCCTCTCCTCTGAACGTCCATCAAAATTAATATCAGTCTAAAATGTCGTCATTGCTGTTAAAGTGAACTGTTTTGATGATTCCTGTAAAAAAAGAAACCTCCTTATGTCTCTCATGGCAGAAAAATATTATTATTTGTAAATATAAGTATAAAACCCATCACACACTTACACAAACACACATGCCCGTTCGGCCTTATTCACATACGATACGCTTGCATTGGGCACATCAAGGAGTGGGGGGCACCAAGTCACCTATTGTCAAAAAAATTTGAACTGCAGGTTCACTGCAGACCCAAAATGCTAGGCGGGATGCTCATTTACTTTTAGAGAGAGAGAGAGAAAGATGGATTTTTTATTTATATATAAACTGTTTATATATATCATTGGAGTCTGAAAACCATCATATTCAATGTCTTATTACCTCATCAGTTGATGATATTATTTCATAACAGCTATAGGTAGTGAGGACACATTCAACCTTCAGAGAAATATTGCCAAAAAAGAATAACATTAGCAATAATAATAATTATTATTATTATTACTGTTAATGTTGGTCATTTTGATGATAAATGTGAAATAAAAACAATTTAAGAATTATAATATTTCTTTACTATTTCTTTTCTACTTGATCAAAAAAAAATATTATTATAAATTATAAATCATTATTAGAAGTAGCAGTAACTCACCTTCAGCATGACTCAATTCCACTTGGGACACCAATTTGGCTCAGGGCAGCACTGTAAACACAGTTTATGTCCAGTCCCTTTGGCATCAACCAACCAATGTGTATTTGTTTATGGCTGCATTTCCTTTTAAAGGTGCCTACAGTTAATCATTTTCCACTCTGTGCTCTCCGATATGAATAATTTGTGTATAAATGAGTGCTGCCAAAGCTGCGGGCTATTTAACAATTCCAGTATGGTGTTGAAAAGCAACCCCTGAAGGTTTGAACGCTTGCCCAGCGATTAGTTGTCTCAATACATTACTAAAGAGATGCTGATTAACCATTCACTCACTCACAATGCATGTCACTCCATTGAGATGGCATGCATTTATAACTTTGACTGGACTTCCTTTGCTCTCCTTGTATGCTTTTAATGTGCCTTCTGGTCTTTTAATCCATCTTAAAGTGACTCCCTTCAGTGCGACATCTCGCTTTCCCATCTGCAAACATACAAACACTTATTGTGTGTCTGTTACTCACATCTCTGTGGATATTATCCTGTTTCCTCTGTTTGTCTTTGTCTTTCACTGTCTTTTAGGACTTACATTGTCTTCTCCTCCCCCGTTCGACTTATCTTGAGGTACAGGTGACCAGATGTAAATACATCATACTGGACAGAAACATAAACCTTGTGAAATGTCTTCATACATGATCGATGAAAATGTGATCAGAGCAACCCAACTTCTTTATACACCCTTTCCCATCTGCCTCTCATCTCAGAAAGTAGCTTATTTGAAACACATGTCAGAAATGGTCATCATCATAGCAAATTTTTCCCACCTGCCCCATTTACACATTACCAGTCAAAACACTATTTAATTTCTGTTTCAGTTCACATGCATTTCAGATTTAAATGCTGCATCAAACTGCTACTACTAAGCTAACATGAAAAGATGCTGAATCAGTCTCATCACATTGGTCTAGGTCTGCCTCATTTACATAGCCTGTATTTTGCATGGTTACTTTATCTGTGCTTCCTATCCCTCTTAAAGACCTTGACGGATTGTATGTTGCTTGTTGTTATTTGGGGATAGGCACAATTAGTCCATTATTTTTTGAACTTAGTAATAATAATTATATATCTTTTTTTGTCACTTAGTCGTACACAGTACATACATACAGGACAACATTGTAAAATGATTTCCCTGCATTTGACCCATCCCTGAGGTGCAGTGTGAAGGCCCTGGGAGCAGACTGGGGTTAGTAGCATTTAAACTGGGGTGCTGCTCTACCTACAAAGCTTCAGTTGCTCCATAAGCTTCAAGATAGATTATTCTTCCTTCAGTGATAATAATTTTTTTTGTTTGGCAGATTATTGAAGTGGACTGTGGAGCTGGTCACTATCTCATGTGTTGAAATTTTCCTCAGTGTTTTTGGCCAACATGGGGAGGAGGATCAATAAAAACCAAAAATTATTTTTTATCCATGTACATATGGGTTTGTTGGTATTGATGGAATTTAAAAAACAGAGCTTTAACATTGCTCAATCAACTTTGTTTAAAAAAAAATGTCACAATGTTTGGTAAAATACAGGACTGGCATAGGGTAGCTTATGATCTAAATTTATGTTATGAATCAAAGCTTGAAAGATATTCATTCAAGATAGCATTATCCAGGATGCATACTTCTGATACCTTTCAAAAATTCCATGTAAATGACACGGAAATGTATCTTATTGAAACAAAATTAGAAGTTATTGTTATGTCAGCTTTAGATTTCTGCAAAGCAAACTCTTAGGTAATTTCCTGTATCTGTTAATCATTCAAGTTACTTAAACACGTTGGGATACTTTGGATAATGGATTGAAACTAAAAGGTTTAACAGAGTGGGTTTAACAGACTTTATTATAGCTTGGACAGAAATAATGAAGATGGTGAAGCAGTTTCAGAGGTCGGAGGCCTGACTGGATACATGATAATTGGGATCATGTATCCATGTCCAGAGAAAGGCTGCGTGGTTCGGCTCAGGTGACTGGGGGACACGGGCAGATTTATGTTCTTCATGGATTAAGAGAACAGGGAATACTGGGATTAATCACAATATAAACAAGGAAAATCTCTTGAGCATGAGCCTGTGAGCTGTGTATACTAACACTGAAGATAGCTATGTGATAGGAGCAAAGAGTAGACGTTGAGACAGTGATTAAATACTGACGATATTGATAGTAGATGAATGACGGGTAGGAGATTGCCAGCCTTTGCCACAAGGATGATCCCTGAGATACACACATATGCATCTTATATCTTTTTGAAAGAAGATGGCATTCGTTGGACAAATACTGCCCAGTATTTAGACTGGATATTTTTTAGCCACATGGGTCGACTTTAGGCTTTCGGCTCAAAATTGTGTGGAGGTCCTCCAATGATCAGGTCATTTCATAGAAATAGAATGTTACACTCCTCGGCTTTAAACTTTGCCATGATAATTGCTAAGGATTTAGAAATCATCATACTACAATTTGAGCTACTTCTACAATATAACAGCATGGTAAGTTAAAGCTTTACCATGGCTAACATTTGTTCTTTTGCATCCATAGACCAACTCATGCCTGATTCTTTATAACTTATTTTAATTTATCGCTGGCTTTATGGCTATAATTAAAATTTTTAAAAATCATTATAAGCAGAGGATGATTCAGCTATGGATGGAACTGTGTATGGCAATGATCTACTGCAATCCCTCGTAGTAGAGAAAAACTAGACACACCAAGTCACACACAAGACGATTTTTTCATTTTCACGTAATCATTTCTGTTGGTTATTATTTTCTACAGTAAGGACCAGCAAAGGTCTGCAAAGGCCATGTCAGTATGGGAGCAGAGGACCAATCAGCTGAGGAGACACAACTTGAGGGCGAGCTGTGAGGCATTATTTAATGAGCTTGACCCAGAGGAGCGCCGTCGGATGTCCTCCGCACTTCATCTGCAGCCTAACATGAAGACTCACCTGGACCGGCCACTTGTGGTGGATTCCATGGACGGTGACAAACCCAGTAGACCTCCAGCAGGTGCAGAGGAGGAGGCCGGGAATTCTCGGCATGACGGGCAGTCCAGGAAGCATCACCGGCACCGTGATAAGAACAGGGAGAACAGAGATGGAGACAGTGGTCGGGGAGGGAGGCACCACACACATCACAGCCGAAGTAGAGATCATAACATCGATGGTACCCTGACTAAAGAGAGGAGGGGAGAGAGGAGCCATGGCCGCAATGGAGGGCAGGATCACAGGCCCCACCGCCAGGCCGGCTCCCCTGAGGAGGAGGCCAATGATGGACAAGGAGAAGAAAGAGGGCATCGCCACCATCACTCCCATCGTCCACCAAAAGAGGGAAATGGGATGATTGGAAATGGTGCACATGGAGAATACAAAGAGAAAAGTGGAGGAGCCGGAGATAGTAACGGAGAGAAAAAAGGGTGCTGCTCTCATATGGTCAGAGCTCAATCTATGTTTGAGCGAGAGGACAAGAGGAAGAAGAATGGAATTGGGGGTCACTGGTAAGACTGAAGACATTATAATCTATAAATGTTATATACTATATAATAACATAATTGTTTCTAAAGGTTGGTATGTATAATGGTTATATAATGATAAGTATAATGATTTCATGTTGTAGATGATATGAAACGTTTTATTTCATAAGTAATAAATTCATAATCATTCTACGCCTTCCTATATCTGAAAAAAGATATAGGAGTATTCATTTTAGGCCATTTGTACTGCTGTCATGTTTCCTGTAAAAATTTGTACAGTGTTCACATTACCTGTCAAATTTCAGGCCATTAAACTGTTCGGTTGAGTTTTTCATTGCTAGAATAAATAGTACAAAAACTAGAAGAACCAGTTTGGTCAAGAAAACCAAAAACATATATATGTAACTTAAAACTCCCATCTAAAAAAGGGGATGCAAAAAAGTCTTTGTCTATACCCATGAGCCTTAATTCAAATTATTCACAACAACAAACATAAGTTAAACATGTGTGCCACAATTATTGGCACCACTACGGAATCATGCCATTAAAAGGTAACTGAAGCATGTTTCCAGTCCTATTTTAGATTTTTAGGTTCACGTATTTGAGTAGGAACTCTGAAGTGGTGAACATTGACTTCCTGTTTTACAATGGTATGAATATGAGGTGGCACAGGCCTTAATTCTCTTTGACATTCTTTACTATGGAAAAGACCAGAGAACACAGACCTGATGTGCCAAAAAACGTGTAGAGCTGCACCAATCTGGCAATTGATACAAGAATATCTCTAAACAGCTTAAAATGTCAGTTTCAACAGTTCGACCAATTAAAATTATTTAAAGACATTATTATGGTCCAATAAACTTTTAAGAAGTTTGAAACGTTTACTACTTGTTGTTGTTTCATAAGTTGTGGTCCGTTTCCCAGGAGGGCACAGAAACTTTCTCAACTGGATCTTATTTGGCAATAATGCTTGGAGCACCCTGGTAGCAGAGTGTAATTATGCCTGTGATAAGATACACATCTCTGTCTCCAGGGAGAGGCAGCCAGATGCTGAGGAGGATGGCCTCGCCACTCTTCAGGCAATGCAGAGTAGCATGAGTTTTGGAGAAAAACAAGAGGATGCCGACAACCAGAAGAATTCTACCCGGGTCAGCCAGGCTGGCCTAAAAAGCAACGCCATCCAAATCCCCGTGACCATCACTGCCCCCCCTGTGGGAACGACCATCATATCTAGTGAGTATAGAATATCATTGCTGCATCTACCAAGAAAAAAAAATTTGGACCGTAAAAAGTCTATTTTTTGACTTTTAAAACATCCTTTTATAATATTTTCATATCAATTTATAGCAGAGTCATAAAGGGTCTTAAAGACCAATTGAGAACATCTTCACAGCCTAGGTCTCTGCAAAGAAAATGTAACATATAATAGGAATCAAAAGATTTAAAAAAAATTAAAACCCATTTATAATATTTAATAATTTGTGCTGTTGAATAAGAAGAGGATGAGCACAGCTGTGCTAACAGCACGATGAGGCTGTGACTGACACAGCAACGTTTTGAGTTAAATGTGAACATCCACTCATTTACACTAATAACATGTTCATCGTTAGAGGTGTATATTTACCATTTTTAACAGCTCCACATCTTAAAATGTTTTTTTTTCAGGCCTATGGTAATCAACCAAAGAAGACAATTTTACATTTTGACGTGATTATGTGATTAGAGTTAAACATGAAAAAAATCATCAAGTTGATCTCAGTGATCCAACTGTATGTTTTTCCAAACTTACAGTCAAACTCAATGTTGTACATGAGGAAAATGTATGTGATAGTCCTAGTCTGTTGATTATCTCCTAATTGGGTGATAATAAACTAACAAAGTGCTATCCTATTAAAACACAAGAATTCCATTTAGATTTCTTTGTTGGTTTTCTCTATTAAATGCGGTTACTATTTGTGTAATCTGAAGAAAATAATATAAGATCAACTATCTTTTGAGTGTACTACTCAAGGTCACCACTTTAATAATCAGCAAATTATAATTTTTTATTTGGTCCAATTTGACAATTGATTGATTATACATTTGTACGTTTGCAGAATGTAATTTCAACAGCAAAGAGCAACAGGCTTAATTTGTAATCCACAGAAAGATGCAAAATTTATACTTTATGTTTGTGTTTCTTTGAACTAAATATTTTTTTTTCCATAACAGTGAACAACATTGACTGTGACAGCTTCCTAATTAGTGAGGAGAAAAAAGATCTGGAGGACGAGGAGGGAGCTAATGGACCTCGGCAGATACTTCCCTACAGCTCCATGTTCATCTTTGGGCAAACAAACCCGTAAGTCTTGTCTGAGAGAAACCTGTATTGCGACTGAGAGAAGTAACAAGGAAATAATATTTTTAAATGAATTGGTTAAATAATGAATAGTGCTGTCCTAAAATCCCCTCATCGTTGAATAATTCCAGTGGGAAATAACAACCCCTTCTCAATGCAAAGAATTTTTTTCTGCCCAAAATAATTGTTTTCACGCACCTTGTTTAAACAATTCAAGAATTAGGTATTTTAATACAGACGGATTCTATGCCTTTTGATTTGGTGAACTTTCATCTGATTCAATCTGTTAGAAGTCCTTAATATTCATTTAGTGCTCACATTCATTTTCCATTATAAATCAAGTAAGCGATATTGATAATAATGCTTTTATTCCCTCATTACAGTCAAATTCATGAGCTTTGCAAAGCCCCTCTGACACTTTAAATAACATTGATATTACATTTTCACTGGTGGCATAAATAAGGGCCAGTGAAACTAGAAAAGGAAATGACAGAATTAGTACGAGATTCTGGACAGTGTAAGTGTAAAGTTGACCAGCACCGGAAGTCCAGTCGACCAGCACCGACTGGACTTCCTTTTTTATTCACCTCACAACACAACATTTAGGTTAATCTAAAAGAAAAGTCAGAAAAAAACTTTCAAAAGTCTCTTTTTGACATTGAAAACTGCAAAATTAGCAAATTCACTCAATCGATTTCTAACATTAGAATGTAGCTATTGACTGGATCATGGTGTATTTGGACTGATTGAGGGACACAATTCTAAACATGTCCAATTTCAATCTGTGAATCTTAACGTCCTTAGTATTTTACTTAGTTAAATCAATCTCTTTGTTTATGTAAATGATTTAATCGAACAAGTCAGCAAAAGGTGAAGATGTAATATTTGTGTGTATGTAGTGGTCTGAAGTGTTTAGTTGTGTATTTGTTGCGCTACAGGAACTTAATAGACTCATCTTTGGCGGCAAAAAGACCTCATTAGACATGTAAATTGAAAGTCTTGCAATCAAGCTACGAGGTGAAAAAGCCACAGTTCGCTCAGAAATAACATGTAGCGCTCCATCGCATTAGCCAGTAGATCCAGCTTCCTGCTACATCAAGGAGTGAACTAGAGGGGGGAGCTCTCCAGTACTTGGACCGGGTTGTGGAGCTAGAACCCCAGGTAACATCACTAATCTCCCAAGTAAGTCAATTTTCGGCCAAACAGAAGATTTGGAATCCAGACAGCGTTGAGATTGGGGTGTGCAAACTGAATATAGAATTCCAAGTTGCAATTAATACTTTTGAAATGAGAATAATGGTAGCTTTTACAATTTACAATTTATAATTCTTTGTAATTCAAATTTTATAGGTATGTTCATTCCTGTTTGGTTTATGTGGCTTTTATATAGATCTAGACAAATATTAGTGTTCTTGTTTGACGGAATGCTCAAATGGATATAAAGTAATCTTTGGGGGCAGAAGAGCTGTCTTTTCCCCCCTAAATTTTGATCTTAAGGGTCAATACTTAAATTGGTTTATTTTTATTTTATTTTTGGGTTTTTTGTTAGTCCCATGAGAGCTATTTATCCTTGACATATAAAGTAATGACGAAACTATCAAATACCTCTTTTCAGTATTAGGATAATATGATGTCACAGAATAAACTACTTTGAGCCCTTGGCTCTTTAGTTGTCATACTCTGGAATATCGGTTGAATGGGCAGTCCATTTAAACGCAAACATTTTTTTAAGCCATTAAGCCAAGACATTATTTTTTGTAGGAGACACAGGTTTAGATAAATTACCTCGGTAAACTAGAAGATAACTGGATTCGATAGTCCTATAACTCCGATTTTAACCATAACTCAAGAGATTTAGCTAAGAAGGTATCCAGTTTGATACAACCAAATCATTCCATGACCCCAATACATTATACTGGCAGGTAAATTATATGACACTGCAGTTATTCTTTCCAACATCTATGGTCCAAATCAGGATGGCCCACAATTCTACTAATATCCAATGAATAGCCTCTCTCACTGATGCTGACAATCACCAGCTAATAACAGCTAGATACTTAAATTGTGTACTGGACCCGCTGCCAGATAGCTCCAATCCCAAACCACACAGCCAACTATTCAAAGCAGGAACAGTTATTAACTTCTTACAGCAACATAAAGCAGTTTTCTGTTTTTTTTATCATCAGTTCACAAAAGCTATTCTAGAATAGATTTGTTCCTTGTCGTATTTTTCCAATTTACCAACTCGCGATACCATATTGTTATATTGGATTATTCCCTAATTTAATTGGACATTGGACTAAATGGGAGACATTTATAGCCTATATTAGAGGCCAGATTATTTCCTATCCAGCTAATGTTAATAAACAGCAAAAATAAATGCCTCTTTGAAATTGAATAATCTATAATGGATTTGGACAAAATACATTTAGTATCTCCCTCAACAGAGTTCACATCATTCTGAGAAGACTATACTTAAAACAAGGCAAATGTTTTTTGAACAAGGAGAAAAAGCTAGCAGACTACTCACACATCAGTTCAGACAAAAGTAGAATAATTCCCAAATCAAAGAAATAAATACTAGTTAATATACAACTGCATGCAATCCTTAGTTAATCAATAATGAATTCAAGAAATATTACTCAGATTTGTACCGCTCTGGTACAAAAAATAACTTAAGTGTATTACAGTCATTCATCAAGCGGCATCTAGTGATCTTATCACCAGATGACCCAAAGGCATTTGACAGCATAGAGTGGGGGATATATAGATGCAACTAAAGAAATTTGGATCTGAGGAAACATTCTGTAAATGGATAAAAGTTTTATATGACAGCCCCAGATTGGCTGTCAAGAAAATGGTTTTAATTTTCGATTATTTCCCATTTATAAGGGTACTCGCCAGGCATATTGTTTGTCACCATTTTTGTTTTGACTCGCTGGCTGGTACAGGCATTGGCTAGTCGTCTTTGAAGACCTATTTGATGACAATTCATTGATGTTATTATGGTATTCATAAATCCTACCTTTTTTTCCTCTCAGACATTATTCTACCTACCAAAAACACCCAAATAGAGATTTCACATATAATCTGCTGAACCTGAATACATTTCATAAGGGCCTGATTGTCAGAACATATAATAACTTCCACAATATTGATCCACAAAAAACTGCCAGAACTGGGGTGGCATGGGAACATTACCTGAAAATGGTGATTTCCATAGATGTCTGGGCTAAATGATTCTCTGCTATACATACCACTTCTATTTATACAAGACATACATGAATCCCGTTGAAAGTTTTCCACAGATTACACTATTCCAATAAAAAACTAGCGAAATCCGTCTATTTTAAGCCTACCTGCCCTAAATCCGGGCCCTCTGTGTCCTTAGTTAACATGTACTTGTCCTGCCCACCCTTAATTAAAAATCTCTATATTTGGCTGCATTTCAGTCATATGTAACACGTGCATTATAAATTAAATGTATTATTATTATTATTATTATTATTATTATTATTATTATTATTATCTCTAACACCCAATCCAATCATCTCCATTTTCGAAATGGTACCACTGGATATTCATGCAACAAATTCACAAAAGAATCTGACAGCATTCAGTAGCCTAATAGCACACCAACTAATACTCATGAACTGGAAATCCAAGGACCAGCCTCCCTTTAAAATGTGAGTATGAGATATGGGGTCCCTGCTCCAGCTGGAAAAAATAACATATTCATTGAACAGATTGTTGGATAATTTTGCCAAAGTCTGGTCAACATTTATCAATCACGTAAAGGAGCTTTCTCTGTAATGTATGGTGCACCTGACAGCACTCCCAGTCTGAATCAATACTGTGGATAGTATTTCAAAACTCCTGTTATGAATAATATATTCATATGCAATTGATGACATTGGTATTTATTTGATTTACATTTTACAATGTATTTACATTTGATTCCTCTCTTTCTATAATATTTATTCCTTTTGATATGCACCTTGAGACAACAGTTTTGAATTGGTGCTGTATAAATACAATTGGATTAATTTATTGATTCTAATTTATTCACTTTATTATTATTTTATTTAATGACCTATTTTTAATTTATTTACTCATATGTCATTATTCGGTTTTTAATTTATTTATTTTTATCTTTATTTATTTTTTATTTGATGTTAGAGCTTGTTTGACAACAGGTCTCATTCTATGTTGTTTCTACTGCGTGTGCTCTTCATCTCAGGCTGGGTGGGGAGGGATAATGTTCAATTACATTTTTTGTTTAATGTTGTGACCATATGTTCATGGTCAAGTTGTTTGTACATGGTTTTACATTTCTGTTCATATTTGAAAAAGCATGCAGAATGATTGAACATGTTGTTATTTTTTATAGACTGTACAAATGTGCCCAAATAACAACAAACCATTATTTTTAGGTTTAAGCTCCTCTCTATTTTGGGCAATGCAGTCATTCTACCACAATGTTGGGCGAATAGAGGCTGAAGTTGAGGAACTTGATTTATGATTTTATTTGTGCTTTAAATCACTACGAAATCTTGATGGGGACTGAAAACAGCAGTGACTATTGAAAAGGCTTGTCATACAGTTTCTACCTTTGATAATATAAAGCTGAATTACCTGAATCACATGATCCCGCACCTATGTACATTATTTAGACAAATGGTGATACCCATATTGTGCTTGCACTGTTATGGGAATAAATTCCACACACTTAGCTCTTATTAGTTTTCTGTGTTCTATTACATCAGTGTCTGTTTTTATGTCTTTGTGCCTGGTCTTGCAGGGTACGACGGCTCTGTCACTATGTGGTCAACCTACGCTACTTTGAAATGTGCATCCTGATAGTCATTACCATGAGCAGCATTGCTCTGGCAGCTGAGGATCCCGTTCAAGCCAACGCACCACGCAACAACGTGAGCCAGACTGACATCTAGACTTCATAAATAAAATATCCAGTAGGAACAAACACACGGGTTGTCAGGCACACATAGTCACACATAGTCACACAGACCAGTATTTGAAAATGAGAATGTGTATGCTCACACAAGCAAATGAGATTTTATGCTTAAATACATTTATTTTAGGCTGACTGGCTGATTCAATCAGAATGATTTAGGAGGTTCTACCTAACAGAGCTCCTTAGTTTTCCCATATTGGGGAGGAAATCATGGCAAACAAAAAATATTTTTTTCTGTTATCATTTTTCAAACGCTTATTTAAAATTCTTCAAAATAAAGTACCAAACATGGTGCATTTATAGCTGTTATTGTACTCTTTGTGCCTCTGCATGACACATCATCACATGTAGGGAATAAGGAAGTAATAAGCACACAGATCCGTAGCTTGAGTCTTTGCAATACGACAGACGAGCACAACCAATTTGTCTTCAAGTCATGGGCACAGAGAGAATCTGAGGTGATGTGTTTGTGAATTTGCATGCTGTTTATTTGTGTGTTTATGTGTGTGTTCTTGTGTGGGTGTGTGTTAGATCAGGGGAAAACATAGCTGACAATGCTTGAGACCACTGACGGAGAGAAGGAACATGGTGTTCAGCTCTAATCCATTCTCACATAACACATACACACACACACATGAACACACACAAACACACTTACACACACACCTTGACTTGCAAAGTCCTTTTAAAGGAAAAACAACTGTCGCTTGATTTTGGAGTTATCTCATTCCAGATTTTCTACACTCTGATGTTGCAGGTTCTGAAGTATCTGGATTATGTCTTTACTGGAGTCTTTACTTTTGAGATGGTGATAAAGGTGAGAAATCTGCCCAAGTAGATGTTTGCTCTGAAAAACCAGAGAAGCATTTCATTTCTATTTCAAAAACGTCTGTAATACTACTCTGGCTTAGTTGTGTAGCGCCTATTTCAGATGTGTAGGCTACATAAACCAATCTATTTAGCAGCATTTCAGTAACTATCTAATTTATCGGGATTTGCTTTTACATAAATTATTTTAATCCAAACGTGGCTTTGTTTGCTCTGAAAGTCTTCTCAAAATCAATCAAATTTGTCTTGAAGGATACAGTAGAACGTAGTGGAACACCATTGTCATGTCAAAGGAATGCTAATTGGGTTTGTGGTTTTACATTTATTTAATGTTTTCTTTATTAGATAAAAAGAAAAGAAAATGTTAATTTTGTGGTTTTTAAAAGTATTTTGGGTTTTTTGATTCTGTGACTGTAGATGATTGATTTGGGGCTGCTCCTCCACCCCGGTTCCTATTTCCGTGACCTGTGGAACATTTTGGACTTCATTGTGGTCAGCGGAGCTCTGGTGGCCTTTGCCTGTTCGTAAGTAATATATGATTCATGCCTTCACTGTTGCTGTTAATGTAAGAATTAAAAAAGGTCTCTAAATATAATGAAATTCAAGGATGGATACAACCACAACACAAGATGTTTATGTACTAGTTGTGTGTGACAGTATTTTTAGCTGATGTTAGCTTAGTATCCATTTATTGGAATGGGGCTATTTGGCCTTGCCCCTTTGTTTGCTCGAACAAACAATTGCAATTTGTGCATCAAAATTATTTCTCTTGCGTTCCTAGTTTCTCTTGAGTTTATTTAGTCAACATGAGTATTTAAAACTCACCTTCCATTGTAACTGAAAGTTGCCACAGTGCCAGAGATAAGATATGCCAGTTATAGCGATCATAATAACTATTAGTTATTTGCGATAGATCAAGATATGTGCCTCTCTCAACCGTAGGGATTCATCTCATCATCTTCATACGATGTTACTGACCTGAATTAATTAAAATTCAAAAAACAAAACTTACAATGGAAAAGTAGGTCACTGCCCAACTGTTGTAACGTCAACATTTGTATGATCATTCTATGGCTATGGAGCATCATGAGAATGTTGCATGAGATACACAGACTAGAAGGCAGCTGTCTTTGAAAAGAAAGGCTCCAGACTCAGTTAATTCTGAATTTGATCCATCAACTTCATCGTCCAGTGGTAGCTTTGCAGCAAGGAAGTACCCAGGAGTCATCAAGCCTACTCCATGTGTGTCTGGTTTTTAGCTATAACATTGTCAATCCACACAGTGGTTCAGAGCAAATTTAAAAGACACTTGACAACAAATCATCTATCAATCTGAGTATCTCATTTACTTAAAAAGTCAACACAACGGACAAGAGTCGGTTCTGATGAAGTGCGCAAAAGTGTCAGAGAAAGACTCTCCACTGCTGACACTTGGGCAACTAAGAAGATGACACATTGAAAATAAAATTTCAAAATATGTTTTTTGGACAGTTGACGATATCAGGAATTGGCATGCCCAAGTGCCCTCCATTACCTACTACCCAAACTGCTTTGCACCCGACCCGGATTCCTATCCCGGCATTTTGTGTACCCATAGGGTGGTAGCTCCATGATGGTTGTTCATGCTGAGCCCCATAGAAAAGGTCAGGGAAATATATGCTCACCGGTGAGGCTCTCTCCAAGGTCTGGCTCAAGAAGAGTGCCCCCCTTTCCATATTCCAGGCAAGGTTTCACAACTTCATGGTAGTTATTTGTAGAGATCTTTGAATCATCCAATCTGACCCAACCCTGAGACCAATTTCCCTTAAGAGACTTTAGCAGTGACTAGTCAGCACAATTTTCAGGATCATAAAGGTATGTAAATCCCCAAACACGTTAATGTAACAGTCCTTTCTGAGGGACTTTTTAGTCAATCTTAAGCCGTGCTTTATTATTGGTGCTTGATTATTGGACTATTCATGGACTGCATGTCGTAAATACTCTAGTGTTTCTTATGGACGGCCATGTTCAAGCATATGGTTGCTCCCAAGTGTACTTGATACGAGGCCCCCCTAGGCCAAAAGATTTGTGATCGACTTTGTAGTCGTATTATCAGATTTGTGGAGCCAGGAGTGGAAGTGTTTTACCCAGAGTTTCTGAAAGCATTGGATATTGCTTGGCTGTGTTGGTTGACTTGCTTATTCTATGATGCCTGACAGATAGAATGACTACCTATGGAGAGGCATACCCCCTTAAGACCAAGAGCTCACCTGGGTTTTACCCATCCAGTCTACATGTGTAATGTGGATTGGTGAAGGCTTATGACACTTCCTCCTGGGAAATCCTATGGGGGGTACTGTGAGAGGAAGGGGTAACAGGACCATTGCTATGAGCCATCCTGTGACTATGTAACCAAAGTAAGAGTTGTGTATTTATCCTCAGCAGTAAGTCAAACAGGTTTTCAGGGAATGCTGGACGCTGCCAGGGTTGTCCGTTGTCTCTGATTCTGACCTTGACATTAATATACAGGATCTCAAGGCACAGTCAAGGTGAGGCAAGGCTCCAGTCTGAGAAGCTTATAATGCACTTCTGCTGTTTGAAGATTATGTGGTTTTGTTGGCCTCAACAGTCATTGAACTCCATGGTTCTCTGCTTGGAATTGATGAACTTTCCCCTTTGGCTTGGAGGTGAGTTGCTGCCTTAAGCAAAGGCGGTTTGGTGCATCATCAGGTGTTGTATCATTAGTCACTGTGAAGAGGGAGCGCAGCCATAAGGCAAAGCTCTCAATTTACTAGTCCATCTATGTTCCAACTCTCACCTATGGTCATGAGCTCATGATGAAAGAATATGAAATGAGCTTCCTTTGCAGGGTGGCAGAACTCAGTCTTTAGAGATAAAGTAAAGAGTTCAAACATCCGGAGGAGCTCAGAGTAGACTAAATGCTTTTGAAAGTGAAGGTTGAAAATAGTCAGTTGAGATGGTTTGAGCATCTGATCAGGATGCTTCCAAGACGCCTCATTTAAGAGGTTTTTCAGGCACATCCAACTGGGAGAAAAACCTGGGGTGGACCCAGAACTCTGTGGAGGGATTACCTGTATATATCTCACCTGGCCTGGGAATGCTTGAATATCCCCAAAGATGAATTGGAGTGTGTAGCTGGAGAGTGGAACCAGACCGTGGTTGATTTTGGACAGGTTTTAAATATTAGTAGAGGAGTACTCAATAACTTCTGTGTGGGCCATTGCAGTTCTGCTACCATTTTTGATTACGTATTTGTGTGAACTGAGTTTTAGAACAGGTACCGCAGGAAAGGGAGGGAATGGGGGCTAGAGGCCGGGACCTGACTCTCATCCATATCTATCAAATAGAATGGTTATATGAATCCTACAGGTTCAGGTGTGATTGTGTTTTCCATAACTAACAATAAATTATTGAGAGTGGGTGTGCCCACTGAGCAGGTCACACATTAAGATGTATTTACCAGGTCAGTGAGTCCATCAGAGTTAGTATAGATGACTGTTACACCACTGCAGCTATAAAGCATCCAACAAAGACTCAACCTAAGATGTCCGGTGGACCTTCTACAACTCTGGAAATAACGTATTTCTGACATAATTTACTCCCTCGGTTATGCTGGCAATCAGAGGGATGCTGAGTATAGAGTGAGGCGACTCAAGATTTCACATACTTTAAAGGGTGTCGTGACTAAAAAAATGGTGGAGATACACTGTTTTTATTATAACTAATTTCAAGGATCTTGATGTTGCAAGTCTTCTCAGTAGTTGCTTAATCTATCTATTCAGGACAATATTTAAAGTTAGGTGATGAAATGGGAGTGAACCTTTTCTGCCAAGTTAAGTGTTTATGGACATGGAAATAAGGTATTACCATGCTGATACTATGCCAACTCAACTTGTTCAGACATAAAGGCTCAAGCAGCGAACAAGCGCCACAGGTGGTTCCTCAGACAACTGCACAGTTGAGCCTTCTATATTATGCAGAATGATGAGCACGTTTTTCGGACACTTTTATTATTTAGATATTGAATACCTACATTCATGTGAGAGTTATTGTGCTGTGTAATGAGAAAATAATTAGTGCTAAATTGGACAGAAATTGAATATCATTGTGTTCCGGACAGATGAGTCATGGCCCTACTTGAGCACCAGTAATAACACTTTTAGGGGCAGAATAGGTTGCCTGGGGTTCATTATGCGTATCATGGTGTTTTCTAAATGAAACTGACTTCACTGTTTGTCACCTATGTATTTTACTTTATATTGCCTTCAGTCACTTGGATATATTATCTTTCACCAGCTGTATATTGGCACTTTTCTCCTTCTTTTATCTGTTGCTGACTCTGTCTCTTCCTTTTCTTCTCTTACTTCGTGCTTGGATTGCTTTCAGGAGCCTAATGGGGTAATGTCTGCCCTCTTCAAGTGTGCATCTATCTATGTGCTTGTCTTCCTATTTGGGCATTCTCTTTTTCTCCATGTCCCTTTCAGCCATTTCCTTACCGGCTGCAGCTTTCCTCTCTCAGTTTAATGCTTTGAACAAATGTCATGTTTTGATATTTACGGGAATATAACGGAAATGTAGTGCTGGAGCTTTAATACTAACACAGGGCCAGAATACTGCTGCCCGTAAGAAGCACACAGATAGAATATAATGATGGAAAATTGTAAAACAGAGTCAACTGAGGATATAAAACATTTATTTCATTTTGAACAAATATCTAAAATCTTAGGAAGATGTAGGATAAATGAGCTTGAATAATTTTGATTTGCATCTTTCTAATTTCAAAGACATGCCACCACCCATTCAGCAGTATTATTTGCTCCAACCCTGATGTGATAGAAAGTCACTCATCAGAGGTTATCAGATCAAATCGTCTCCCCTTCATGTTCCTCACTTCATGTTCATTTTGTTTCTTTTATCACGTTCCTCATCAGCCCACAGCCTGGTGTGGCTACATTTACACTGACAGACATTGCATGCCTTACAGACATTTCTTCTCTCCTAGAGCATATTTCGATGTAGATCTTATTTTGTTACTCAGCTTACTACAGTAATACGCTCACCAAGAAAGCCTTTGTCGATTACAGAAGGAGGAGGCATTGCTTGTGTTGACACTGTTGTTCAAAAAAACAGATCATATAAAATATCAGGAACAAAGGGAAACATATTTCCTCAGCTGCAGTGGGAACGTAGTTTCAGATCAGTTTTGTCTCAAACTGTCAAACTGTCCGTGGTATCATAAACATCTTCTTTCGAAAATCAATGTAATGTTTTACCAGACTTTTCCCTTTCTTTGCTACTTCACAGGTAATTTGTTTGATTGATTCTCAGTGTCTTGTTGCTTTCTTTTCAGTGTGTTTTAATGTTGTAAGTTTGATATCTCACTGTATCTTCATGTCCATATAGTATAAGCTTAAACTGATTATTTTTGCTCTGTCTTACTTTATGTGCTGTATTTGGGTGGTGTTTGTATGTGCTTATCATTGCTTTTTCTTATCAGATCGCAACAAAGTGTGGCCAGGTGGGCACAGTCCCTATCTACCTTTTACCTATTGACCCTTTGTCCCTTTTCCTCTGTCATCTTCCGTCCCAAGATGCTTGGGATAAGATCATGACTTCCCATGTGCCTGCATTCTTCCCTTTTAGATAAATCCTTCTGTCCCAATAGTACCTGATGAATAAACAATATTGGGAACTCTACCTCATAGCTTTCAGAAGAACATTTGTGTGAATTTGCACTGAATGTCTTTTATGTTGGCAAACCTGGTTGTATCAAAGCGAGAAAATCAATCCTTATATTTTCACTTTGTAAATCTCTATTAATGTTGACTAAAGTGGATTTAATTGATTAGTTCACTAAGAGATTAGAACCTGGACTTTCATTCACCTTTCTGCCCTTCACCTGTATCTGTAGTGCAAAACTAATAAAGGATTACGACTTCCCACCTGAATCTACATTAAGTGCTTAATTCATCTAAAAGCTTGGTTAAAGTGTATTTTTTCAGTGTATAAAAATAATACAAATCTAAATTAGGTACCTGTTTATTACTATAACAGAACGTTTTGTAAGCCTATACATTATTACCATTGGCAGGTTAAATAATAAGATTGATCACCTTGTTACATCTGCCTGTCAGTTTGTGAGGTATATGAGGCAGTAAGTAAACATTTTGGCTGATCGATGTATACACACAGAATTTTTTGTTTACTCTCTTGCAGAAATAAAACTTTTTTTTAAAACCCTCTCGTGTCAGGGGACAAGTTAGGATGACGCCTAACCCATTTTGTACAAAACTGACCTTTTGGAGCCTAAGGTCACTCTGGCATTATCCTTAACCCTATTATATACCACATTACAAATGTTCAACATAGTAATGTTTGGTTTCTCTCACTTGTTTTTTCTTAGCAAACTTCCCCAGACTATGATGAAAAAATATTTAAATATTTAACATTCTGAGAATCCCAAAGAATGACATATTAAATGCAGTGATCAGGTCAGTGTGATCTAAGACACTTCAGGGCTAGAAAGTTGGAAGAAACTACTCATATTACCATATGAGTTACCATATCTTCCTCCTTTAACAGTAACAGCTCTGAAAAGGCTCCTTAATACAAAAAATCATTACTACCTAACAGATACTAATGAGGAAAATAGAAAGAAATGCAAATTACCCACTGATTAATTACAAGATTAAAAACAAAATAGAATTGAAATTGTTGTAGAAATAATGTGCAGAAATAAAGAATAATGAGCCTTAAGTCTTACAGCTGCAGACAAATATATTTTTCCATGTATCATTTAAAAAAATCCTGTGCAGCTAATGTGAAAACATTATCTAGAAAGAGCCTGATGCATCGTGGTTTTGCTGAGGAAGTAGTGCAACTGATAGGATTTGGGATCTTCTATCTCTAAACAGGAAATGATCCTCGCTCACAGCAGGGATCAGAGTCCTGACGGCTGAGGATGACCTCACATGGCTGGCTGCTGAGCGTGATGAGCAGCCCCCCCCCCACACACACACACACACACACACACACATAACATCTTCCTAGACTGTAGAGCTTCTGAAAGCTATTGGGCGTAGGGTTTTTTTCTCCCATCTCAATGTGTTGAAGTCCTTGAATAGTGAAGGCTTTACAGACGCATGCGAAGTCATCCAAGCATGGCAGCTGCATGACATTTTGGCAGAGTGTTCCACGGAAAAAGGAAAAAGCCCCCAGGCATAAAATGTATGGAACAGTGTTTCATTCTGTTTGAGCTCAATCCTCACTTCATACTATCGACTTTTGCATCCCATAAAATACATGAAATCTAATGTTACCAATGTCACTGATTAGAATGTAAAAATATGTGTTTTTTTTATGGTCATTCTTGCATTAATTTTTTTATGTCTTCACAAACGTATTGTTAGGAATGTGTTTTTGAGGGGGAAAAATTTAGGATAAGAATTTAGAGCTAAAATCTAACTTCAACTGCTGTGAAAACTCTTTCCATCATACTTAAAATGCTTTTGGCTTACTGTCTATAATAATATACATAATTATAATTCTTGTAGAATGACATACAGAATGCCGTTGACAAGCAAGTTGACATTAATACAAAAACAAACAAAGAGGATACAGGAAAAATGTCCAAATAAATGGACTGAAGAAATGTCCTTCACTCGTTCAATCATTATTAGTGTTTTCTAACTACTTATCCTGTTCAGGCTGGAAGGAGATGAAACCTATCCCAGTCAATAGTTAATCACATTGCCGACATATGAAGACTAACAACAATTCATACTCAGATTCACAGCTAAAAGTAATTTACAGTTCCCCTAAATTCCATGTTTTTGGTCTGTGGAGAATGTGCACCACCATGCTGCTCCCCTGAGTAAATTCCACAGGGACCAAACTGTGATAGCAATATGATTTTGTGAGAGCATCCGCCAAAATTGCTGATCTTTTCTGCCGTAGTTAGTCCCTGAAATCGGATCATAAACATCCTATGTGGGATCATCTGATCCCACAGAAGAAGTTCTGTAGCACTGAAAGTTAATGTTTGTTCTGATAGAAAGGTGTCTGAACAAACGCATTTCAAAGATATTTTGGTGACATAAAAGGAGCTCTGTGGCAAATCCTTAAGCTATTACAACGATTGGGAGTAGTGATACCAGCAAAGAGGCTACCCAACAAAAGGGGTGCTCATTCTTTGTGCAGCTTCGTCAAGCACTATCCAATGTTTATATGTTGCTCCCCAGAAACTATGTAGCATCTTGTCTGATATGTGCTCCATGTTGCATTATTTCTCTGACTCTTATGTTAAACATATGTTACTAGGTGGAGGAACAGCTAAAAATTTTTATTTTAATAAACGAAAATGTAATGTCAGGAATAAAACAGGAGTAAAGAGATAGGAAATTATGAGTAATGAAAGCAAAAGAAAGACAAGAATTTTAATAAAGGAAATTCTGAGGATGTAAAGTCATGCTTTCCAGCAAATTTCCAACAGTTATTCTACAAATAATAATTTGCATCTATTGTTGCATGCTTATGCAGAATAACATGAACTCACCTGCATGTATTCTACTAACATAACATAAACAGGTATGTGTATACAGTATACCTGATGCACTACGATCAGCTCTTTTTCACCAGAGGACGGGATGAAAGGGTTGAATATAGCGATAATTGATTATGATCATGGGGCACTACTTGTCTCAGACTAACTTAATTCTCTCAATGTCCACAGAGGAACAAAAGGCAAGGATATCAACACCATAAAGTCTCTGAGGGTCCTCCGAGTCCTGCGGCCACTCAAGACCATTAAACGGCTGCCCAAGCTGAAGGTAGACTTATCCAATCTGTCTCCTCTGCAGTCCACTCTGAAAACCACAGCCTGTATCGCAGACTATACCGTCAATCAAATACATTTACAGTAGGATAAAAATGAAGAATTAAAAGAGTGTTTTAATTTATGGGGTTATTTTTAGCTTTAGATAAAACCTCACGTTAGGCGTGTTCTAGTTTGTAAAGGAACAAAATGTAAAATAACTGAAAATAGCCTCCGTCACTGATCACCGGAAATAAGAACATTGATTTCCAGAACAATGCTTCTCTAATATATTCATTAATATATTCCTTTTAATTGTTTTATTTTTTTGAGTGTCAGCAAGTGTCTGATTGATCCAACAACAAAAATGTTCAGACAAACACTTAAATGCTAAAACAACAAACCGATATTTTGGCATTATGCAATGAGATGTTAACACCAGTGTGGTTGTAACTCAACTAAGTAACTAACATAATTATGTTGGCTTTTTTCTTTTTAGTTATTTCTCCTTGTTTTACAGCTGAATCACTGCTACAACTTAACCCAAAATCTTTATTGAGTTTCCTCAGATATTCAATTGGATACTGTGTATATGAATACCTAATGAAAAACTGTGACTATAGGACATATATTTGAATTTTTAATTTAACTCATTAAATAAGGTTATTAAATCTTAAGTAACCCAGCAGTACCACACAGTAGCCTTCCTCTTTGCAAAACATAAACACAGTCATAGTGTATGCACTCCTCCTCCATCCACTATTCCAACACAGGTAGCTCCAGTTCGTCTTGGTTTGCTATTTTTACAACAACAAGCTTGCAAAATGTATTTGTGTAGTTTCAAGTGGCATAATGTTGGTTATTTGGTTACTAAAGTTTGAAATAATGTAATTCTATAAAGTTGCCCCAGCATAAATCTTCTCAATTAAGTACTTCAATGTTGGAAAATAAAATTGGAATGTCTATGATGTAAAGAGAAACACATCATTTTGAAATTGGTGCCAGTAGGCGACAAGAAAAAAGGAAATTATTCTGTTAATAACTTTTTCTAAAAATAATTGGAAAAAACCCCTACATCGAGGTTCATGGCTATTATGAATCATTTTCTTTTATCAGTTTTTAAACATCTCATTTGAGAATACATGAAAACAAATATAAGGATAGGGACTTTCTGCTGTCTACAAAGCTAGAAAATACAATACATAGAATTCGTATTTATATCTCGCTGGGTTATTTGTTTTCCTTTTTTTACAACTCCTCCGATAGCATTTGCATGATACTGACTGATATTGTATCGTATTATTGTTTTCTGCTATTTCACGTTAAATTACTGTTATACTGTACATTTCCCTCTTGTGGGACTAATAAACGTTTATCTTATCTTATCTTATATTAAATTATCTTTATATGTTTCTGAAAACATTAAAGCAAAAAAAAAAGGGACCCTTATTATTTGATCACCATTGTATTATCATAGTTTAATGTTAGTTTGCCGAGGCACCCTTATCCAGAATTGACTGAGCCAGAGGACAGCTCTTTATTGCTGTGACAACTGCACTCTTCTTACATGTAGGTTGGTGTACAACCATGTGAAAGTATAATCTTTAGACTGAACAACAGCCCTGGAGTTTGCAAAAATGTTCAGTTTACACCCAAAAATAAGCTCAGATGTGGGAGGTGCTCTAGGTGCAGGTAGAAGGTAGAGTATAAATAATAATGTTCAATTGCACATTGTTTCTAAAATTATACCCAAAGTTTGTAGAGTGAACAATCTGTTTTTATGGATTATTAACCTACTGGAGTCAAGACCACTAACATTCTCCTCTTATGCAAAAGTTACAGCTTCCCTCTGGTCTATAAAGGCAGCTGATCATCCAAATGTGATGGATAAGACAAAATATGAAAGACGTGATTGGAGTAATAAGTCTGATGATTGAGAAAGATCAGAGCTGACGGACAAGCTCATCCACAATTCCTCTTATATGATTGGCAGAGTAGTTTGACAGACATGGTGGTAGAGGAGCATAGATATATGTACCATCTTTTCTGTAGAGTCTTAGTGGCAATCATTTATGCAGCAGCATATTCATTAGCTAGATTGCATTCCTGTCAGTGAAGATACACAAAGCACTTCATCTCAAATGGAAGTCATAGCACAGACTGACAGATAAAAACAGCTGGAGAGAGTGGGAGAGAGACACACACAAAAGTGAGTTCATGTACTCAAGAACCATCTGTTTTCCTTCTAACAGCATAATACATATATTTCATAATACATATATTTCATACAACATCTAAAACATATTTTATATGTTTCATGTAGGCCATCTCTGGGTGAAGGTTTGGCAAATTTTATGCAGCGAGACGGACTTGAATAAGTCATGGCGAGATCCTTCTCATATTTAAAAGAAACTAAGTTAGTGTCTTGTGTCAGTTAAATATGTACTGATCAAAAAACTAAGCAGTACATGGTCTTAAAGTGGGTCTGAGGAGTTCATCCTGGTACCCAATAGCAGTCAGTGTGCCGTTGGCTAACACATTGCGGTCTGTGACCCTCTAAGGATCACCACTGACCCAACACCAAAAACCTCCCTGCGGGATGATGCTGCAGGCAGCATAACGTTCAACACAGCATCTCCGTCTGTCATACGAGCTTAGTTTGAACCTACCCTCATCTTTGAAGAGAATGAGGCACAAATGGTGAAACTGCCAATTGTGGTGTTCTCTGGAGACCACCAGACCAGGTGCACGTTCCAGGGCTGTGAGCACAGGACACACTATAGGCTTTCAGGGTAGTTCCGTGGTAGATCATGCTTGGTGTGCGTCTACGCCACATGCGTGCAACCGGACTCAAGTGAGCCGGATGGGCCGATTTCATCAAATTTGGCCCCCTATAAAATTGCAGCTATATCATTTTTTTAAATTAAAGTGTTTTGGAATCAATGCTTTAAAGCTGTGCCTGGGGGTCCTTGTTTAAACTATTGCCAAGAATTACTTATTGTCTGTCTGCCATGTTTTCATTATTATATATTTACAAGTCAATGCACAGTAAATAAAGCTACCAGCTTCAGCACCAAATTCCATGTACACTTTCAATTTATTTAATCAGTTAAACAATATATGGGCCTCAAGGAGGTTTTCAGATTTTTGGGGTATTGCAGGAGTTAGCAAACATCTGACTAAACCAAAATATTTATGTAGACTTTTTCACAGATACTGATATCTTGAAAAATGCACATTGTCAGATTACATAGAAAGCGCGCCCCAATGGAATATAAATAAGCCCCTTTAAACGATTGCACTCAGAGAAGAAGAGAACTTTGAAGTGAAGCTGGAATGTTTTTTTTTAAATAATGAAAATAATGAAAAGTTGGAGTCATGCTCCCTGTAATGATTGATGATCATTACAATCAGAATCGACTTTATTGGCCAGGTATGTGTGCCCATTGGTTTTTACAGGTAGTTATGAAGGATTAGACCTAATCCTGCAGATGAGAACAACAAACTGAACAAACAAAGATAAGAAACATAAATAGAAAAAAAATGTATTCAAGCACCTGAATAACAAAAGTCCATGTACAAGTCAAGTGCTATGTGGTAATCAATACAAACTGTCTGAAAGATATGAACACATTCTATTACTGCATTCTCTAAAAAATGTAGACGTGTAACTAGAATATCTTATTGGTATGTTTTTGTTTATGTTAACATGGATTTTGATATTTCAGGCGGTGTTCGATTGTGTTGTAAACTCTCTGAAGAACGTTCTTAACATCCTCATCGTCTACGTCCTCTTCATGTTTATCTTCGCTGTTATCGCGGTGCAACTCTTTAAGGGCAAATTCTTCTACTGCACTGATGAATCCAAGGGTCTGGAAAAAGACTGCAGGTACACCTATTGACCTTATTAATCAGTATTTTTTTCTTACATTCATTAACAAACTAACTATTTCTTGTTGTTCTTCTTGTGGTATCTTGACTCTCAAGTTTTGTTTCCTTCCCCTCTTTGCTGACTTCTCTTTTCCCCCGTCCCTGTCTCTCCTGCTGTTTTTCTTTCAGGGGACATTTTCTGGACTATGACAAAGATGATGTGACAGCACAGCCCAGAGAGTGGAGGAAATATGAGTTCCACTACGACAATGTTCTTTGGGCCTTTCTGACACTCTTCACTGTCTCTACAGGAGAGGGCTGGCCAATGTAAGTCACAAAACCTCATATCACCTGGTTAGTTTGGCATGTATCTCTGACATCACATTGACATCCTGTGCCACAGTGACAATAGTGACAAGAGTAATTTAAATTTAAGATGACGAGTTCATTTCTTGACTATAAAAAAAGCATATTTCGTTAAGATACTAACAGAAACTATAGTGGAATATGTGCTGTGAGCTGTGTGGATGAGTGTATGTGGCTGGAAACACTCATTGTGCGAGTATAATTACAGATAAGAGATAGCTTTCCCCGAATCTCACTCTCAATACTGCCTCCGGCAAAAACATAGAAAGTTTTAAGTTGAATTTCAAGTGTTTTCTATTACCTGGGAGTGCTTTGAGACAACATGCATCTCTAGAGCAACCCGGTCTGTGGAAAAATAAGACTTTTGGAAGTTCCATAGACAAATTCTTTAGAGGTATCATTTTAAGCACTTAATCCAATATATTTTTTATTTGATTTATTCATTTTTTTAATTGTCCATTTTCTAAACCAGAAGTCTCATTGAGATTAAAAATCTCTTTTACAAGACAGACCTGGTCAAGGTAGCAGCCAATTGCACATTAAAAATACGAAGTACTACAAAAATCCACAGTAAAACCACAAAAACTATTCTTACATAGTGGCCTCTGAAGAAAATCCAGTCCATGTGCCCTTCAGCTCATTTTCTATGATGCTTTTCAATTTTTAAATTGATATAAGTGAATCCAATTTCTATGTAATTTTGTGGGTTCTTCCAGTTCCATGGTGCAGAGTAGGAAAAAAGCATGCCAAAAGTGTTTCCAAGATCTGTCAAAACACGGGGTACATTGAAATTTACATGAAACAACATTGTTGTCTGTGGGTGGTCGGTCACGTCCAGCCCATAAAATCATAAAGAATGCAGCCTTTGGGCTGGAGTCAGCATTCCTTGGTTTGTTCAACAGCAATATGTGGTCCACTGGATCAAACGCCTTAGAAAGATCAACAAGTAAGGCAGCACAATTCGGTTCCGTCCAAGGCATTTATAATGATTACATCTTTCAAATTCAGATTCCGAATCATACATCTTTTGTGATGTCATGAATGATAATTTGGAAACTGGTTATTAAATCCACTCCAAAGTGACAGCATTATCTATAATTTGAAATGAAAATTAGAAACTATGAATTATAATAGTTATGATTATAAAACAGAATTTCCCTACCTGATAATCAGTTCCAGGCATACGAGAATCTGTTCCTGTAATCCCTTGCATTAATCTATTTAGGAACCATCTGTGAGGAATGTTAAAGTATTTGATAGTATGTGTAAGGAAATGTTTATTGGACATTTCTGGAAAAATTGGATTTTTATTTCATATGATTTGCTTGTTTTCACATTCAGAAAAACAAGCATTTCATGCAAATGAAAAAATCTCTGAATCAGAGATTGGGCTGTAGCTGTAATAGAGGGATAAGAAGAATGATTAGACATGCAGTAAACCAAAAGAAAATTAATATTTTGTTCCAGATTAATATCAAGTACGTCCAAAGTCAAACTCTTACACAGTTACCGTAGTAACTTACAATTTGAAGCTAACATGCTGTGAGGTTTTCTTCAACAAACCTTGAATTTGTTCCTGACTCGCCTCTTTCGTTGCCTCAAGTAGAGTTGTCGGACGTGACATGTCAGTCTCTCATTTATCATATTATAGATTCATGTCGGGAAAAAACTGAGAGACCTAGAGTGGATGTACTTTCATTCCCTGGTGGTCAAAAGACAGTGTTACTCTTCCCCTTCCAACATTTAACTGAATATTATTAGTATTATTATTATTTAACAAAATTAATTAAAATAAAGCAACACTTTATCATCACAGTACAACACAGAGTCAGTTAAACTTTTAGGACATCATACTATCCAGTTAAGAAGTTTAAATAACTGTCTGAAAGTGCTAACAGGTGGATAGGAGGGACAATAACAGGACAACCTCCAAAAATACCTGTCTCTGCAAATGGTGACCACGGACCATTTCTCTATTCTCGTCCTTCGTAACTGATTTTTTTTCAGGTTTAGCATTTTGCTAGTGTCCTTGTACTACTGGTAGCATGATGTGGTATCATGCAGGTTGTCCAGGTAGGCCAGCTCCTCAGATGGAATATCCATATGTGGCGTTGAAAGAAGGTTTGCTGTGTCTCCAAGAATCACTTCCAGATGTAGAAGAGATACAAGGAGTAGAGAGAGCTGGACACCCTCTTAACAGCTCTAGTGGGTGGAATGAGGACCCCTATCGTCTAGTGGGAACTGTGCTCACAGCCAAGCACCACGCAGCTAGATTGGCCTTCTCCAGAGAACACCAGAATTGGCAGGTTCAGATTTGGTCAGTGATGGTCTGGAGAGTCAGACCCTTGGAGGGTCATTCAGACATCAAATTATTAGCTAACGGTTCCTCCTGGTGCAGGATAATACATGGCATCTTGTAGCCAGAGTGTGCAGGCAGTTCCTGGATAATGAAAATACTGGTGCCTCACGTTCCCCAGACCTGAATCCACCTGAGAACCTCAGAGATGTTATGTGTCATCAAACGCCACCAAGTAGAACCATTGAGATTCCAGGAGTTTATTGTGGCCTTTTTCCAGGTCTGTCCCCAAGGAAAACATGCACAGACTCATCAGGTGTATGCCCAAATGTTGTATAGGAGTGCAGAAAGACACTTGGAGGCTAAACCCACTACTGAGACAGATTGTGAGCTGGTGTGATGAAATTTACACCAGTTGGATCGGCCTGTGTTTTCCGTTTTTCAGTTTGTTTTTTGGATGTGATTTAGTATCCAGTCCTAAGTGGGTTCATGATGTACTTTCCACTGACTGTTCATACATATTTTTTTTTTTTTATCAATGAATTACACAGTGTATATAAATTAATTATTTTAAGCTTGAATATTTCATTCATCGAGATCCGATGTGTGATTTAAGAGTTCCCTTAATCTATTTGAGCCGGGTGGTTTTTGCTATTGGTATTGTTTTTTATCAATATTCTGACAAAGCTGAATCTCACAGAACACTCTACAGTTCATTAAATATTTCTTTAAAATAATTTTTACATGGTCGTTTGAATCTTGTTCTAGGGTCTTGAAGCACTCTGTGGATGCCACTTATGAGGACCAGGGCCCCAATCCAGGCTTCCGCATGGAGACATCAATCTTTTATGTGGTCTACTTTGTGGTGTTCCCCTTCTTCTTTGTCAACATTTTTGTGGCTTTGATCATCATCACCTTCCAGGAGCAGGGAGACAAGGCCATGTCCGAGTGCAGCCTGGAGAAGAATGAGGTTTGACAGTTGTTGCATGCACAAGAACACATCCCAATTATATCATGTGAAGTGATAGATTCTGTTTCTTGAGTCATAAATTACATCTAACATGACTTTTCCGATCCATCAAACAGAAAAAAGCACTTCAAAGAAAACACTTCTCTGCTCCCTTCAATCTTGTGGCATTACAGTTATCTGTCATATTTTTTAAATTATGTATTCCAGCACTGTTCTCTTTCCCAATGTCTGATGTTTTTGTTTTGCCTTGTCATCAAACAGAGGGCTTGTATTGACTTTGCCATCAACGCTAAGCCGCTGACAAGATACATGCCACAGAACAAGCTGTCATACCAGTACAAGATGTGGAAATTTGTGGTGTCACCTCCATTTGAGTATGCCATCATGACATTAATCGCTCTCAACACTGTGGTGCTGATGATGAAGGTCAGTGATTCCTTCTGTCAATGAGGCAAAGCAAACATTCTCTCTCTGATACGTCTCAAAGATGCGTTTACAGCAACTACATGATCTGGCTTGCAGACAAGGTCAATAATTAAAACACACTGGCAATTCAGCTGTAAAGTTCTCCCTGCTATTTGAGCAAAGGACATCTTGGCAGCACATATACTCAGAAGAGAGTCTTTGAGGGAATGAATGAGCCACTTTTAGTTATGCTGGATGTTGACAGAGAGGAGCTTTGTTTGTATGCTGACAATTTCCCTTACTTAGTCTAATGACATATTTAATACGCCTCTTTTCCAGATTCTGGCCCTAAAATATCAAGTCTTATTCGAAGAAAGAGTCTTAAGACTTTTCAGAAATAGCACCTTAAACCCTAATGTGTATGATTAAGGGGAATAATTAAATATAACAATTATAATAATGCTCAGAATGTTACAATGAGACCATAGGAGGGCCTTAACATTTTTCATGTCTACGTTGCCACTGTAGTGAGGTTAAATGTGTTTGGTTGCTCTGCAGCCAAACATCTGGATGCCATATTGTTAGTTTTAACATTGATTTTACATTGATGCCCTGTACTGTTGAGTAGACCAAAACAGACTACTTTGAATGCCATGCTCATGACTCCAAAGGCCCACCGGACAACTGTTTTCCCTGTTTAGACCACTTTGCTAGCCACTCCATACCAGGAAAACCCAATTTCCCCTCATTCCAACACATGATCTTGAGGAAAATATGTTCCCTTACTGCCTTATATATCCCTCCTACTGAAGGCTGCCTTTCTAATGAGATAATATTGTTTTGACTTATCCTTTGAATGATCATAATGTTATGGCTGATCAGTGTATAATAAACAACAACGCAAGAAAAGTAGTTTTGCTTCAATTTCTGAACTACTTTTGGGAACTTACAAAAATTTTGACCACAAATGTAAGTTGACTCAACTTTAATCGTCACCTACTTTGCTTCCATTTTTACAAGCTAGAAGATGGGTCCGTATGGAAGTACGTCATTTCAGACATAGCATTTCTTGCTTTGTGAAGCAGCCTATGTTTGCAACTCTTATTTTGAAAACATTTTTACCAGATGAATGTTACTAATCAAAAAGAGAAATTTACTGAGATGAAAAGAGGTTTCCCCTTCTTTGAAATAAAACAAGCGATGGGCTCTATCCGAGCTGTCCTTGATGGCCAGGGATTTTTATATTCCCGCCATATATCATATTGTGGGGTTACCTTAGAAACTATGCATACTAATAGTTGAATTGATTCGAGTATGGAGCTGGGATTCCTGCATGCATTATTCCACTTTTAAACAGTCTTTAAACAGTCACGATGGCCAACTTGGTACAATGCCAAATAAGATGAAAAAAGATAGAAGGACATGAAGGAGACCTCTTTATCGCTTATATAATAGCAGGGCTCATCTGTTGCATTTACACTTATAGTTGTCTGACTAAGACAGACCTCTACAGTAAAATGGTTATATAATATGACTCTTTTACACTTACTGTTTTCTTACATCAAATGTAGTATATTCAGTTGGTTTTATTTTGTGTCCTCAGTTTTATGGAGCTCCCGACTTGTATGAGTCGATGCTGAAATACCTAAACATCGTTTTCACAGCCCTCTTCACACTGGAGTGCATCCTCAAGATCATTGCCTTCGGTCCATTGGTGAGCTTTCAAGACCACGTTATCCACTGTACTCTGCCATACAAGTATATGTTGTTACTTTCTGTTTGTGTGTATACAGATCAACTGTCAAAAATCACTCTTTTGTAAATGCAATCCAGCTTGTTCAACTCTGCATATGTCTGCTCATAATGCTTAATTCTTGATTGTTGGATTGTTGCTTCCAGGGTATGAGCAGAGTATGAGCAGTAGCCAATAAAAGAGGCTCAGCTAGAAAACTGTGTTTATAAACCAGAATCTTGAGTTATATGGCTCAGTAGATTCTGTGCTGTATTCCACACTGCAAAAATAGTCACGGCAGAGAGAAGCCAATTTTTCTTAAATGTAATTAAATTGTCAAGTAACATTACACTAACAATAAGGAAACAATGTACCTTTGCTTGGATATCGTGCAAGCCATTGTTGTTGCAGGTCAGCTTTAGACGGAATATCTTATTAAGACATCGTTGGATTTAAGACAATAATTACAGGTTTGGCAACATTTGGTGGTAGTATGTAATGGATCACTATTTTGTGTAAAAGTAAATTTACTGTAGAGGACAGACGGCATGCAACGAAGTGGTAAAATAAGTAACACGTCAAATTCATGAACGAGGAGGAGGACTACTGAGAATAAGAAGAATGAATGGAAGAATGCTTAAAAATAATACATCTTTCCCAACATGGGACCTTTTAGCCTCAAGCGAAGCATTTCAAAGCTGCTTCAGTTCCAATTATGTGGCTCATTTATTAAATAGCTTTTCTCACACACCACTTGCCTCCACCTGTTTAGCTGTTAAGGCCAAACGGATGGGCTTGTATCCGTGGGTATAAACACTCACCTGCTACATCTCTTCAGACTGCAGCTGCATGGCCTGGCAGCAGCCTCTGGTCTCAGGACCTGCATGAATTACTAGTCTGAGGGTATTGGAGCTGCAGGCAGCTGCTCAATATACGAAGGAGCGTGTGTCAGCATTTTTTATATCTCCAACATACTCATATAGATTTGTGCGCCCACGGGAATGTCTGGATTTTCGTTTGGTTTGGCACATTTGTATCAAGTTCATATTTATTCATGTTTGCAGATTTGCACACTCCTTCAACTATTCTATCATACCGTGCTGTATTTGTGTTTTAACCCAATGCAGAAGTGTCACGTTAAAGGTCCTGCAAGTTAATTCATTTTAATGAAGAGAGCTGCTAGAGTACTTTGATGCATTTTACTTAACTGAGTATAAATGAATATATATGAAAATGCTAAATCAATAAGTGAAATTTTAGCGTATTCCTCTGAAGGAATGGTTTAAAATAAGAGCTGCAACTTTATCTGATTAATTGATTGATTTGGTGTATCGGCAGAGAATTAATCAGGAAATTGATTTTTAATTAGTAAAGTTATTTCATGTAAATATTTTAATATATTTTAGTCATTAGACTTGAATTAATGGACTTTAAATTGCAATATTGTCTGACAATTAAATTGGACAATTTGATGAAATTAACTCACAACAAAAAAGAAGGAAACTACCGTGTGCTCTTGGCCAAACTCCAGGTAAATGCCAGGTTGTTTCAAAAAAAAAAATTCAGGCACACCAGCACCAGGTCAAGGATAGGAATAAAATGGCATTATTAGTTACGGCGTATCTAGGTAAAAATCACAAAACACATCATAATAAGACAAGAAACACCGACCAGTTTTGATTCACAATGGGTCTTCCTCAGGGCGTGACTTGGGAGGGGTGTAAACCAGGGGGCAGTGCTATGATTTCTTATATAGGGTTAATGACGTTTTCGGTAGTTGGATATACATTAAAAAATAATTAATCATTATTAATCATTAATTAATCATAATGAAATAAATAGCTAAAATGATGGCGCATAATCATTATATTAATAAATGATCATTATTATATTTCCTATTTATACTTCCTGGTTATCACTCTGACAACGTAAATAAAATGGGAATAAATATCTAACAGGATAAAACTACATTACACTACAAATACTACACTAGCACTGCACAGTTTATGGCCAAGGTCTAAAATGTATTTCTTCATTCAAACCTAGATATGTCAGCCTAAGGTATTTATAAATCGAATTTTTTTCTCTTTGAAGTGATTTATTCAAACAATCTCCTCCTCAGTAGGGGCTGCTCTCCGTAGCCAATGCCCTTGACTCTTAGATTACATGCAGTCTAGGTGTAATCAGTGCTCAAGCATAATACAACAGTGGGAATTTCAGGATCTGAAGACCAATCACATTTATAAAAAAGACATTTCATTTATTGCAACTCAACAGATGTTGTATACCAATTGAGGTTTCCCTGTACATGTTTTAACATCAGATGCACTAAGAGGAGATTACAAGACTGAGTAACAGAAAACTAACATGTCATAAGAACTTACAATGAGGACTATTCTATGGATTGGGCATTTTTCCTCTTATTATGATGTTTATTTTGGATTTTTACATAGATATGCGCTCAAACTAATGAACCTCAAACTCTTCCTATCCTTGATTTGGTGCTGGAGTGCGTGAAATAAGCCTAGCAAGTATCTTTTTCTGCAATTATCCTTACGTTACGTATCTTACGTTTCATGACAAAACAAAAACCAAGAGGTTGAATGAATATTGTAACTTTTTAATGAACAACCTAATCTCTCTATGCCTTCTCTGTATTACAGAACTACCTGAAAGCAGCCTGGAATGTGTTTGACTTTGTGACTGTGCTTGGAAGCATCACAGACATATTGGTCACGGAGATTAAGGTGAAAGCTGCTGCCATCATGGGCCCCCTGGGTGCCATCCTACGATTCTTTTCAGCTTCACGTTATGCATGGCTGTCAAGATTCAGTGCACGCTCACAGCTTTAGCAGTTGCAGAAGTTGATCTATAATTCCTATGAAAATGTTTTTAGGCTTTTTTTTCCCCCTTGATTATCCTGAAGAATCTATAAAAAGTCAGAACAGTAACAGTAAATTACATGCCTCACCACTAAGTATTTGCTAACAAATTAAACTTAAAATATGATGGGTGCAACAATGTAATAGGCAGGAAATTATCACAGCTGACATATATAGGGTATGGCATCTCAGTTGACTGAGACCGATAATTAAACCAAGTGATAATTTCATCAATAATTTGCTTGTAATTGGGTTTATTCATTGTTTTTTTTGTTGTTTTTTTTTTTCCCTTTTTCAACCGATGCCAATCCCAACTAACCACCTGAGATGCAAAATCATAAATCCTGCTTTGCTCTGTAGCTTCAACGATTAGCAGGGACTTACTGCCTTCAACAAAATGACACAATGAAATTACATCAAATTAAACATGCAAACCAGAACACTATGATTGTTAGATTCAGTTTTGAAAACTTACTTTCTGTAGGAATCATTTTGATGTCAGCATGTTATGGTTTGGTTGCTTTAGACCAGTTGGTTGTATGAATGTTTCAAAGCTGTTGGGTTGGAAGTCCCGCTTCTCTGTACACGACAATACTCTGTTAAGTATCTTGGGGTATCTTGAAAAGATTTTTTTTGTATTTTCGCTATATGAAGAGAACATTTTATTATATCTGGGTACTGTGTTGTCTGATTGGTCACAGGTTTTTAAAGATTTTCAGTTCCTTCAGTATTTGTTTAGCCTATAAAATAAATCAGAAAAATGTGTTCTCTTCCCCTTAAGCAATCTATCAGATTACTCAGGATTATTAATAAAAGATTCCCATTTCCTCATCTTTCAAATACCTTGGTATCCATATCTACTAATGCCCTGACAGAATAGCTTAGGCTAATTATAAAACTCGACACAACTCTATTTGTAAAGATTTGGAGAGATGATTAACTTAAAATTCTTTCTGCAGCAGAATATCAATCAAAATCATGAATTTATTACCAAAGATTAAATTTATATCCAGCATTGGTTTCACTGCCCACTCTCCCCAAATACTGGGACAATGTACAGCGACTAGTTGCTAAATTTATCTGGAAAGAGGAGTGTCCAAAGTTCAATCCAAATAACAAGGAGGGTTCATTTTTTACTTTATGTCCTTTATGCTACGGCCCCTTGGGTAATGGTTTTGCCATGATGACTCCTCTTAGAACGCTACGTGATAACTCCTCACAATCTTAGTCAAACTTTGTTTTTGTAATTTATCCCCAAAATATTGCTGTGATAACTTTTGTCCCATTATAACAAACTCTATTTAAATATGGAAGAGGGCCTGTAAATTGGGTGACATGGACGTGTCACCCAATTTACAGGCCAATTTACCCGTAACAAAGTCAAATTATATTTTTTATTATGATGTTGACATGTGCAGTGAAGTAAGTTTCTGTTGCAGCTTTTTGTTTCCGGGATGTTTTTTTTCTTTCTCCTTTTTCCTCTCCCCCTCGCTGTTCGGTTAAATGATGTAGCAATGAAAGGATAGTTGTTTTTTTAAATATATATTTTTATTTATATAACTAGATCAACCGAATAGAGTTTCATCTGCGAAAATCTTTCATGTATATAATAGGTGACAAACTGATCTGCCCTAATTATTGGAAAAAATTCCAATAAGTTCACAAAGAATAAATGAAATTATATTAAACGAAAATGGGCAGGAAGAGTTATGCCACTGTTACAGATAAAAGATTCCTATACAGAGTTGCTACAGATTTTAAGAAATAGACAAAAATAGACAAACATATAAATGTTGAGATGAACGCCTGAGGCAGAGCACTTTTGCTTTCAGTGTGGCAGTGTCTTTCTCTTGATGTGACGTTCTTTTCATGTGATCATTAGTCTTTTCTGTTTCTCCTTTCTTGCCCTCTCCTTTCTTCTGCTATTGTTTTTTTTTTCTCTTTTGATGTTTCCATCTTCTGCTGTGTCTCTCCTGGCGCCTGTGCCCTCACTCTGCCCCTTCTGTCGCATCTGACACCTTTAGACGGTAAGTGGCTTTTCTTGTTGGCTGCTGATTTTCTCAATTTCCCCGCCAGTGTGTGGCATTCTCTCCCACAGTATAAAATGTCAATTATGTAGGAAGCACTGAGCTCTTCTACTTGAGCAAAAGAAACAATACCACAATGTGAGCAAAAAAAAATACAAAAAAAGGAACATTTCAAAAAATAAATTTTAGAACAACATTCTGTATTGTTTTTTAATTGCTTGTACAGTTATTTTTCAAACGTTTGAAGAAAATCCTCATTTCTTTCTTAGTCCAATCCACTTTGATTAGTAAAGCAGGAGGTGAGATGAGATTTAAAGGAAGCCTATGTAACTGAGCTGAACAGCACCAACAGTGTGTCTGCATAAATTAGTTAGCCTCAGCCACAAAAAGCTACTGTCAGACCAAATAAGACTGCAGCAATCTGGTAAAAATGAGCTGGTGTTGCTTCTACTTTACGCATTTGTGAAATGCAAAGCAGTCAGCTTCAAGAGATGCATAGCCTTGCTTTAAATCCCTCTATCATGCTTATATTATAATGCCTGACATGTTCTTTGTTTTTTCTCAGGACAAGATGATCAACCTAAGTTTCCTGAGGTTGTTCAGAGCTGCTCGCCTCATTAAGCTTCTGCGGCAGGGCTACACAATCCGCATCCTCCTGTGGACCTTTGTTCAGTCCTTCAAGGCGAGTCCAAACACACACTGGTCTAATTACATATTAATTTTTGAAAAGCATGTTTAAATAATATTAGAAAGGTATAGATGTTTAATTATAAGGCACATAATAATAAGCCAGATAAAGATATATTTCTGTACACATTTTAGTATTTTGAATAAAATGATCACAGAAACTAAAAATGGGGATTACAAGCTGTCAAAGGAGCACATGCAAGCTGCACAATTATGTTAAAGTAAAATAAAATAGCTCTCAGATGACGCTGCTCTGGAGTGCTCATTTGCTCTTTTAATTCCCCAGACAAGTTGAATTAAATGCGGCTCAGCTACAGCTGGGGGAATTTATAGCTGGTTTAATGTCCGTGTTGAGAGCTTCTAAGCTCGATGAGAAAAAAAAAAGCATCTGCACAGTGTTAAAAGGTGGCTATTAAATTACAACAAATGTTCCTCTTCTCCTCCCAGCCATATATGCAGTATACAGTATATAACCTTTTAACAGAATTGATCTCACAAGTTAGCTTGACTGTTTGAGTCCTTAAATAGGACTGTAAATTCTTAAAAGGGTGTGAATCCTCTGTGGACAATCAGATTTCTGAATTTGTGCAGACGTGGAGGGAGAGATCAGAGGCCTCGTACTCCGTGTGTATGCATGAGAGAGTAGTGGGGATGTGCTTCTCCATCTATCTATTTTGGCGCTAAATGACTCTAACCTGTATTATGTTTGTTTTCAGGCACTGCCCTATGTCTGCCTGCTTATTGCCATGCTGTTTTTCATCTATGCCATTATTGGAATGCAAGTGAGTTGTGACGAAACAAGCTCGACTTGAAAGAAGTAAGAAGTCAGTATTATTCAGTGATTCCCTGTAGACATTGAAGATTTCTCATCAACTCAAAGTCCCTCCAAAAATTTGGAACAACTCCAGGGTTGCTATGACCCCTGACAAATCAGCCATTATATTAAAACTAGCTGCCTAATATTCTGTTAGGTCATCCTTTTGCTGCCGAAACAGCTCTGTGATATCTTGTGGGTTTTGAAATTTTTCTCTCGGAGCCAGCATTGACTCTTTGAGAAATCTCTGCTATAAGAGCTCTTCCGTGCGGTTCGGACATCAGGAGCTAGCTTTCAAACCCATTAACGAGCATTCGGCGCTCATGACCCTCCTGCATGTACACCAGTTAGCCTAACTTAGAGCACTTTGGTAGACACTAACCACTGATGGCTGGGAACACCCAACAAGACCTGCATTTCAGGAGAATATTTGATCCTCGTTGGTGTTTATATTGTTGTGGTTGATTGTTGCATTTTAGAAATTAAGCCACCTGTCATAACTGTGTTAGTGTGTACAGTTGGTGCTTTGTTGATGTCATCCTATTTTGGAATAATAATGAAACTTTCCATCCCAGAAGTTAAATGCAAATTAGACAATTGGCTTGAATTAGCATAAAAGGTAGGACGTCTTGGTAATAGTCATCTTGACTCTTCAGCAGTACAGAAAATCAGCCTACAAGCACCTGTAAAGCTCATCAATTAACATGTTACATCTTGTTTGTTCAATTCATATAAATATGTGGCAAAAATAATATTTTATGGGAAGTTATTAGCTGGACTGTGTTTTAACAGGAAACCAAACTAACTAGTTAATTTAACTCATCTATGATAAGCTAAAATAACAAGTCTTTATTGATCCGGTTGGGAAAAAAGTCCTTCTCTGAGGTGAAAAAATGAATTATTCCACTGCATTTTAGACACACTGATAACATTAGCCGCTTAGTAATTGAAAAAAATTCTAAGAAAGTAGGAGTCCTTTAATCAGGAAACTTTATTAACAAATTAAGCTGACAGTATGAATGGGCTCATATATCAGAAGTTTAACAAATTTAGACCCCTTTAATCTTAACAATTTTTTTTAAAGTTCATTGGCATAAGATTGTGTTTCTACGGTGATATTCTGTAGTTTGTCCCCCAAACTCTAAAATCGGCTGTTTTTTAATATCAACATAGAGCTGAATCCACATCTGAATCAATATTTAGTGCCTCTATGCAGTAAATATGTATTGCACGGTTGTTGCAGTGGATTTCATAATACTGTACAGGTATCTAGGCTGAGATTTGCCTATTTTTTTTATCCTAAGATTGTCACACTGATTCTATCGAAAAAGTCGGTTGCAGCACATTCATTCATAATTGACAGCTATCAGACATCTCCTGGGCCCAGCAGGCGGTCTTTATTGGGCAACAGGATGACAATGCTGAGGGGCAAATAAATATTTAAAATGAGACCTCTGGTTTGTTTTCACTGGACTCACTGTGGGACATTACAAGCTGTGACAGTCGTCAATTCAAGACCTTTCTCTTCATTGTGTTTAAATCAAAATAAATCAAAATAAATAATGATTTGTTGTTAGTGGTGCTTGGCTTTGACTGTGGCTCATGCTCGCTCTTTGCATTCTAGCTAAATATTAAGTTAAATAATAATGAGATTTAACCCCCACGTCGCTGATCAGGATAAGCCATTGATTATAATGGATGGATTTAGATTTAACATTTAGAATCAGATTTACTACTTAGGCTTGGATTTAACATTTAAATTTGATGTATGACATTCAGATTTAGATTTTAACTGGAATATCATTATTTAAAAGTCAGTTTTGTATTCAACATTTAAATTCAACAGTCAATATTTAGATTTAACATTAACGTCCTTTGATGTATATTTTCCACAAGAAAAGCTAATATAAAAAGGTCATTAATATTGCTATTAATTTGAGGGAAAAAATGACTTTCAAATTTCACACAACCTTTTAAACATTGGGTGGAGCAAAATACGGATTGTTACAGGTTGTTTCAATCTGTAATTGTCAGATTGATCGGACAATTACAGATTGTTTCAGTTAAACACTGTTTGCAATCATTTTGCAACTCACTTAAAAAAAAAAAAAGAACCAAGACAAAAATATACAGACTTCTCCCTTGAAATAACAAAAAAGCTGTTCAATCCGTAAAAAGCATATGTTTCATGCACATCTCCATTACTTTGAGGCCGATTGGGAGAAAAAGTACTCAGGGCCTTTGAAGACAAGCATATGGGTGTCAGTTTGAAGCCATTTATAGTCCGTGTGCTCCAGTAGGTCATTATAACAACATAGTAGGCCTGTTGATTGTAGGGGTTTGCATTCAGCCACCTGCTCTTCTGCTGCCTCAGGTGTTTGGAAACATTGAGCTGAGTGAGGAGACCGCCATAAATCATCACAACAACTTCCAGACTTTTTTCCAGGCCTTGACCCTTCTCTTCAGGTAGTACCCCTTCCATATTCTTAAAGTACTGCTATATTTGCTGCCACGAAATCCTGTTTTTGCCACTGATGAGCAGTGTTCACTTGTATACAAGTGTGTATCTTTACATTGATTTGTGTGCTGTTTCAGGAGTGCGACAGGCGAGGCGTGGCACGAGATCATGTTGGCCTGTCTCAGCAACAGGCCTTGTGATAAGCTCTCAGGAACTGTTGGAAAGGATTGCGGGAGTGACTTTGCCTACTTCTACTTTGTCTCCTTCATCTTCCTGTGCTCCTTCCTGGTCAGTATGAAGGAAAAGAGATGGCTGCCTTGTTGACTCAAGTTTGTGTTCTTATTCATAGAATCCTGTGTTTAGGCTTTATATTATCAGTTATGAGTAGGAACTTGGGAGATAATCTTCAAACTTAGATAACTGCAAGTAATGCTAGACCTTTTTGTTTATAGATAAAAAAACAACAATCAGATCATTTTAAACTTCTTTCCACCCAGATTACATTCGGTCAAAAGTGATCATGAGACTGAACAACATCAAAAGGAAACACAATTGAGGGTGATGGGAAAGAAAACTACGTCATCTGCATAAAAGTGGAAAATGTTATTTGATTAGACAATATTGACATAGAGTATGGATAACAGCTGTGGTCCTAGTATATCCAATTCAATCTTTGTATATATAGTTTGGTATGGAACTGTATACCAAACTACACACCTTTTGACACAATTATGAAGAAAAAAACAGTAAACCTACTTTTAAAAGTTAGAAATGTTCAGCAGTAATATTAAAAAGTAATAATATTGTTTTTAGTTTGATGATTCAAATCACCCAGTTGGTCCCAGCAGGTCAAGTACTAAAAATAGTTCATCTCTTTCATTTTTAGTATTAAGTACAATGGCCCACAGGGGCAAATGCACGGCAACTTTACAAAAGACATTCAAATAGAAAAAATATACAGAAATTGAGACTACATCTTCATCAATTTCTCAAGGCATGCGCGGCATTGGGAGAACGCGCATCAAAAATACATTTAGTCGAATGTACTGCAAAGAATGTTTTATACTAGTTAGTTTTCTTATACTATGCATAAGAAAACTCTTATCCAACATTGTGTATTCTGACTTCCAGTGTTGCCATGGTTGTGTACACACCAGTCATTAGAATGTCAGCTACGAAAGCAATTTCTGCCTTTGTTTTATCTTTGTTGAAGTAGAATTTGATGCATTTATGAAGCTCTACTGAACATTAAGAAAAATAACAGCAAACAACCTTTTGTTTTATCATTGTCTCCAGAAAACTTTCAACTGTTATGGCTCTGGTTGCAAAGTGTTTTTCTTAATGTACTGTGTTGTGGTATTTGCAGTGTGTTCTCCAAATGATGTTTATGTGTCCTCAAATTGATGAAGATATTTTCTTAATTAGCTTGTGTGTTGTCTATTTGGATGTGTTTTCATAATTTGCATATGATTTTCCCCTGTTGTTCACCATCACTCAAAATTCTTTTGTCAGATTGAACTTTGATGATTAGATTATTTATACATTACAAAGAATTTTTACTATATTTTTATTTATGTACTAGATGTTAAATCTGTTTGTCGCTGTCATCATGGACAACTTTGAGTATCTGACGAGGGACGCTTCCATACTTGGTCCTCATCACCTCGATGAATTTATCCGCGTGTGGGCAGAGTATGACCCCGCTGCCTGGTAAGAATTTAACTTGCACACCTACAGTGATATTCAATATGTTTGTGTAAAGATGAGGGAGTGTTTTTTAAAGGCAGGTATGAAGCTGGGAGGATGTCTCTTCCACCCTGATGTGAGACTGTAAAAATCCTATCTTAGCAGAGGCAGGGGAATGACATTAAGCTAGAGCCCAGAGTTGTCTGCGGTTGGTGACAAACTCACTGTCAGCTTAACTGATGCATCTGAACCCAGCATTCCACTCAGTGTCCACTCAGCGCTCTTTGCCATCGTATGACGGCGCAATCCAAAGCTTCTCAGTCTTTCAGTTGGGTGTTAAGACAAACACTTTCTAGTCGTTTAACGGAGGCATAGAGCTTTATTTCAGTGTTTATCTCCAGCCCTTACACTGACACTGTCTACCTTGACTATAGCACAATGCCTGTTCTGAGTGAGACAGTGAGAGGTGTAATCTCACAGATTATGTAAGGCTCATTAAATTCATAAAAAGCCTCCCATGTCAGTGAAGCCTCGTCAATGAGCCAGGACTCCGGGAGAGATGTGAAAAATTGCCATCTCCTGACAGACATTATGGGGGAGGCCTTATTATTTATACCCTTGAATTTAAAGTAGCTGTTCTCAGAGAAATGCCCACAGTTACAATCTGCTATATTGTAAGGGCTTTACTCATATTCATGTCAGGATGCTGCAAGTAGTACATATAAACTCATAATTATTTTGTTTTTTATTAAAGGACGAGACTGATTTAATTTATAATGAAGTTTCTGCTTAATGTCTCTTAAGTAACTTAAGGTTGTGATCATTGTTGTGTTAGTAAGATTGCAAGACTGCCTCTTCAGTTCACAGCAATTATCTTTTTGACTGGGACTTTGTTTTGAAAGGGATAAATTACATTTCATTCAAATGAATACATTTTCCTGTATTTCTATATTTAAGTTATTTAAATTTGATAACTTCGAGTTGAACAAAAACATACATTTTTCTTATGGAATTTTATTCCTAATATTTATATCTTAAATTTGGAATAAATTTATAAAAATAGGACAAATTCAAATAATCATATTGTTTTTGCAAACTCCCATATTTTCATCTAAAAAGAAAATTTTTTCATAAAATGCTGATTTTCTTATATTGGCCTAGAGATTTTGTTATGGGGGGTGAAGAAACTCAGGAGAGCCAGGCATTATATGCCAGACAAAATTTCAATTGCAGATGGATGTAATGAAATCACCTGTAACCCTAACCTCTTGAACGTGTGTTATCTTTTTCAGCGGAAGGATATGCTATCAGGATATGTACAAATTGTTGCGTTTTATCTCACCTCCTCTGGGTCTGGGGAAGAAGTGCCCTAACAGGGTGGCTTATAAGGTTTGAACTCCCACACAGTCTTTTTGCTTCAAAGGGACTGTGATGGTTTTTGGACTGTGAATGTCCTCTCTCATTCTCTGCGGTGCCAGATAATGAAAAAACCACACATGCATAAAAACATGCATCAATCCTCCACTAACCAGCTGGCAGGTAACCATGGTGGGTGCAGGAAACAATGCCACAAGTCAAGCTCATAGAGAAGGCATCAAATTCGTGTTTGCACATTTTGATGCTCCTTCACACGACGTGACAGAAAAGTAGATAATGAAGACAGAGCATTGTGTGCTTTGTTTCTTCTATGGTTACTATGCTAATGTATCTTAGCATGCTTAGACAGTGGGCATCTTTAAGGAGAACTCCACTGAAATTATATCTTTTGAAATGTTAACCCACTTTGAATGAAGAGCTGTTGATTGAAATGGACAATCTCGGTATTGTACAATAATATTGGATTATAATGGATTCAAATGATCCAGAGTGAAAGCAAAAGGCAAAAAAGGATTCTCATACCACTCCTGCTGCATAAGTTACAATAGTAATATAATATTTTCCAAAAACGTCCATAATAGACTCTGTAACAAGTAGAAGTTATGGAAAGACCTTGGATTTATACAATAAAACTTGAGTCAAACTTCTTTTTTTTCACGGCTACTTTAAAGGTGAATAACATGATTTTGTCATGTCTTACTGCCTCTCTGAGAAATGGTTGTATAAAAACCATTTGCTGCTCCAGAGGGAATTATGCTAAACTTACATTTCCTCTAGTGAAGCCACTTGAGTAATGATGTCACAGAACATTAGCAATCTATGACATATTGGCCTGATAATGATAGATTTTCATAACTGGATAATAGTTCAATGGAAAATTGATTTCAATGACTTCACATCATGACACACACCAACAGATGTAAGCAGCAGTGTGGATGGTTTTTTGTTTTTTTTACATTTGCAGAGGTACACTATAAAAATTTGTTTAAGAGATGTTGGAAAACATGTTTAATTGCAACAAATATTATTAAAGCTTTTTTAAATATTAATTCACATGTTTTTTCTAATAAATTGCCTTTTCAAAATACATAATAGTGAAAATAATAATAGTACTCTGGTATCAACAATCTATTATCGGTTATCATATTGGCTTGGAAAAAAAAACATATTAAGTGCAAAAAATTTAAAAAATAGTTTTCTGCAGAGGGCCAGTGTTTCTTTGCTACATTAATCGTCAGTAGCATCACCTGTTTCTAACCGAACTGTCTACTTTTAGAAATCAGCTTTTTAAAAAAAAAGAAATATTTTTGTTCAACTTCAAAATTATTGTATGCAAACTCTCAAATCTAAAATCAATGTACTAGCCAGTTGTGTTCCATGTAAATTGGATGACAATAAAAACATTTTGTCCACTAATTAAAAAAAAACCCATCACTGATTAAGACATAAGGTTCATACACTACTTGAATGCCATCACCTTGAAGAAGGCGATACTGTTGTTGTTACTGACAGAGTCAGATTATGTTGCGAGAGTGGTTGGAGAACTTTAGCTGAATATTTTTCTGACTTCTGTGCTATCAGACTGGTTTGTCCTTTGAGACACCTTTCAAGCCTACAGATGGTGAAAGTTTTATTCTCAAAAGATATATTTTCACAGGAATAGTCCTTTAAGATAAAACACACACTCATTTTCACCCCGGATCCCCTCATCCATTGTCTCTGCACAGGGAGTCCTCTGGAGCATCCTCCACTCCTGAATCCTTAAATCAACCTTGGGAGGCTGTCCTGGTCATTACATCCTGGAAATCTTATTAACAAGGATTTCTGTGTTTTCCTCTTTTCCCCTTCCTGTTCTCTCCTTTGTTTTGTTTTTTTCTCCATTTTTGTGACAATGTAACTCCACCTATTCCAAATATCTCCTCATCTGGGAAATCTTCATTCCTCCTCCCATGGGCTCCTAACCATCTTTAACCGGGAAGTGGCCGCATTTCTTACCGCGATATGTACAGGATGCTTCGTGACATGTCCCCTCCGCTAGGTTTGGGAAAGAAATGTCCCTCCCGAGTCGCCTATAAGGTAGTAGCACTCCATCCCTCTCCGAGCCCTCTCCTCACTTGTCACTGCTGGTTCTCTCTCCTACCTGCCAAACATCTTCAGGCTTCTGTCAGTCTGTTGCAGTGGATATCCTCCGGCCTGCTGTTGTGTTGTTTTTCCTGCCCGTCCGTGCATCTGTGGCCTTGTCCTGCTCTGTAATGGTTTGGCGTGCATGCTGACAGTCTACTGGAGGGCCTTGTAACACAATAAAAATAAATATATCTGAAAACTAAGAGGATAACATTATTTCCCTAATGCCCACATAATCATCCTAAGGAGAACTGGGAATATCATGACAGCATAATTTTACTAAGAGCATTACGTTTTCACTATGCTGTTTGTTAGGCAGCTATAGTGATAAACATTTTTTTCTTTAACATTGACATAAAGGATCATGTATGAGTGAACGAATAGTAGAGAATGTAATCTCAAATGAGCTTCATATAATGTATTGCACCCAACCTGTCAACAATGAAAAGTAGATAGTAGACAAAATCAGAGACCAGCTGCAGAGGAAAGACGAACACTGAGCGACTGCGCCGTCTGATATTTATCGGTGAACTTGTAAAGGCATAACACTGTTTATGACTTGACTTGATTCTGTGATTTAGTCACTTTGTGTCCCCACTGCAACCCCTCAGGTGCAAATCTCTGTTTTGTATTTTCATTTAGTGTCTTGAAATGTTTGTTTTTTCTGATCTCCAAACTATTAAGTAACAATAAACATAATAGATATTTGAATTTTTTTTTTTTTTTTATGTGCTAAATCCCTAAGTGTTGGGAAGTGGCAGCAGGAATACAATGTCACCAAATCATTAAGTAAAATATAAAATCAAGTTTAAATAGCACTAGAGAACTACATTTATAGAGATCTGGAAGGGATAAATACCTGTGCTGGTATAAATACCTTGTGCTAGTGTATATAAGTTTAGGGAGAAATACATTGTGAGAGTAAAAGAACATCATAGTTTGAGTAGTGAGAAATACTTCCACCAATTTTATGAGGTTCTTTCCTCTCTGTCTCAACTATAATTAATATTTTCAGAAATGTTTGTTACAGTAGCTCCTGTGTGGGATTGGTTAGCCTGGGCTAGCCTCTGCTCTCCATTTGCATTAATTGAACTTGGGCAGATGTTACACTGTTACTGACCACCGGTTTTAACCACTGTTGACCAGGAATGCCCAACAAGACCTGCAGTTCTGGAGTTGCTTTGACTCAGTTGTCTAGCCCTCAAAAATTTGCCCTTGTTGAAATTGCAAAGATCCTTACACTTGCCCAATTTTCAATACTTCCTTCATCATCTTGCCTACTATAAATCATTGTCTGGAGTTAATTGATATCAAGTGTCCAAAAATATCCAGGACCTAGGGATAGACTTCTTTTCGTAAGCACTTGTATTCTTAGGCAAAGAAGTTTGGTAAAAAAAAAAGATGTACATAGACTAGAAAGGAACGTGTCAATCTTTTTAATCTTGAGTTCCAGTGATTTTTACAACTGTCTTTTTTTTCTGCAATGTTTTGATTGAAACATATCCAAATTTGTCACAGAAGAACAGTCGTTCAATTTGGTTCCATTATGAATTAATTATCTTCTAAAAAATATGACCAAATTTGCTACTTTCAAAAAATGCTTATAGCAAGTCTAATATTTGGTTAAATATCCTTTGGTGATTTTCACCTCAGTCGGATTCCACTGATTTTCATCCACATGCTTCTGGAAAGCTTCCAGCTGGACTTTTTAAAAACTCCTCTTGAGAAAGAATCTGTGCAGTTAAAACTAAATATGTCGGCTTCCTGGCATAGAATTCCTTTATTCAGAGTCCAGTCCACACGATCTCAACACCTTAATTCAGTCTTGATTTAGTCTTTTGTATTATCAATGTCCAAAACACACATCAAAAGTGGTAATGGAAGGTCAAAGCCCCAATCTTATGGGTGATGACCTCCTCCTTCATTCTTATAGTGACTTTCTTCAAAGCACTAGTTACCAGTAGGTAAGGTGTTCTTGGAGTAAAGGCCTCACCTTGTCATTTAAAAAAGTTTTGCTGCTCATTGTGGCCAACAACTCTGTTACTGTTTTATCTGACCACAGAGCTTTCCTGCAGAAAGTTTCTTGTTGATCAATGTTAGTAACAGCAAACTTAAATTGTGGTTTACTTGCCATATCTGCAGCAGGGGCAGCCTTCTTGCAATAGAGCCTCTCAGCCCATAACTATGCAAAGCCGACTGAGTGTTAACTGTCGACAGTTTTTTGTAACAAGTAGTAGGTGTTTCACTCATCACTTGAATTCATGATATACAACAGATGTTCTTCACAAGGCTCTGTGAGCCTTTGACTGCAAGAACACCATGTTCCCATTCACTGACGTGAAATAAGGAGAACTTGGCACGTTTGTCCCACAATACATAAGCGATAGGAAGGAGGATTCAAGCACATAACTCCACAATTCTCAGGTAGTCTCCGTGCCAGCTGCGCACCTCTTAGCATGCAGACTTAATGAGACTAAATCGAATGCATGCGCAGCTTTTAGCAACCCTGCTCTTCAAATTAAAAATGTCTGCTTCTGATGTCCTAGCATCTCCAATTACAACTTCTGTTTTTATGAATGATGGAGCACAGACACGAACAATGACACAGAGAGAAGGCACAAACCATTTAAGAGCAAGGACAACCTTTTTACCCATTTCTGCTTTTTTAGTCCTCCCCTCTTATGACTTTGCAGTTGATGGTGCTCCTCCTGAACCTCTCTTCCGAATGATCACATCTTCTCCTGACAATTTACGCTCCCAGCTTGTTTCCACTTTAATGTTTTGTGTTCTGGATGACCTTCACTCTGACTTGAGAACATCTTCCATCCTAAGGATTTTATCCTCTTTTTTCCTTCCTCCACTTTCACTGTCTGGAAGCATGTGTCCTCTGCATATCTGCTTTATGATTCCATGTTTCTATATTTATATACCCAAAAAGTCGAGTATAATATAGAATCATATTTGCAGCATTTACATCTGCCACAGATCTGTCGTGTTAACGCATAACTCAAAAACTATATCATGGATCATTTTCACATTTTGTACCAATAAAGACCTTTGTGCAATGAAGCACTGGATCGGAAAAGTAATGTTGTGTACTTCTGACATTAGGCAAAGCTTTGTCAGGCCAAAATTTGTTAACGGTTGGTCTGATTTAGTCCAGATTTGGTGCTAATGAGTAACGTCAAGGAGATCTTTCTTTTTTCTTACATTGTGAACAAGATGGATCAATTTACATTTAATCCAATAGTTCATATTTACTTACTGAGGGGGATCGTTTTACAAAATATTGTTTTTCTAACATAATTTCCTCACCGTTGGTTCGATTTGCTCCACATTTGTTGTATATAAATCAGCTGAGGGAGATCAATCATGCAAATATAATATTTTAGTCAATTTGTTCATATTTTACTTACTTGGGGTATCTTTCTTACGAAAACTCAAAAACTGTCATGGATTATTATCCAATTTTATACGCACAAGGACCCCAGTGCGACTAAGACCTGGATTGATTTTGGGAAAGGTATATTACTGACATAAGGGGGGGCTTTAGCTTCAAAAGTTTTAAGCCCATAATTTCTCAACTGTTTGTCTCACTTAGTTCAAATTTGGAACACACAAATTGTCTGGATGAGCTCTATCTTGTAGTATATTTTACTGTAATAGTTAATATTTTACTCACTAGGGCGAGTTTTCTTTGCGTATAACGCAAATGTTTCGGACATAACTTTACATTTAATTTGATGAGTTCAATCAGGGGGATCGCTTACACAACATACGAGATTAGGGACTTTTCAGGGATTTAGCCTTGCCGTAAGGGACAACAATATTGGACTAGTATGAAGCTCATGTCTACATCTACCATCCTTCTGCTCTCTGTTTCTGTGGAAAAAAAACACGCATCAATGCTTTCCAGTTAAGGCACTTCCCTTTTCGTCCTCTTGTTTCTCACCTCTCCATCATTCAAGCTGTCTGGTTGCATCAGTGAATCTACGTTGTCTCATCCTGAAAAGATGGAAACCATCAGCTGCATTGTTCTTTCACAAATGTGCTTCTAATGTTGCTGATGCTTATTTTCTTTTTTTTTTGCTTTCATTCTTCTGATTCAAAGATTCATATCCATTACATGTCTCCACCACCCCTCCAACCCCACTTTGAATTACGTGAACCAACTCAATTGTGCATGTGTGCATGAGTCGTTTCGTTGCAGCATTGATATAGATGCCCTGCATGGACGTGGATCTATGCTGATATGTTTTTATTTCTCACAATCTATGCCTGATTGTTTTACTTTTAATAACCTGCTGTAGAAATACTGATTAACTCAATAATAATAGAGACTGTGTGTGACCTACCAATTGTTGTTTATGGTTAAATATATGAATACGACACTGTATTCTGCAGTTAGATTAAACATTATATCATATGTTCGTATTAAATACTTAATCATTTAGTCCTTAAAATGTTAGTAAGTAGTGAAAATGGAGCTGATGTGACAACGACAATCCGAAATCTCCGAAGATATTCAATTTGTAAAGTTATAAAACAAAAACAGCGGTAAATCCTCACAACAACTCACAACAAATGTTCGATATTTTTACATGAGGAATCGCTGTAATGATTAATATAGAAATGAGAAATGATGTCAGTTGTTTTCTACTTCACTGTTCATTTTCTCTTAAACTGAACCCAGTTTAATGCCTCAATTGTAGTGCCTTGTCACATTAATGTATTTCCAGATAAGGGTGGAAGCTTGCTTATTAGCAATAGTTGATTCAGAAAAAAACGAAAAGGAGAAAAGGAAAGGAGAAAATTAATATTTTAGTGGCACTGGCAGATTTCCTGGCACGTCTTTGCTCCTCAAGCTACTGTGCCATTTTGAGAGCCGCAGCAGTGAGAGCTTAGCATGTTCTGAGTTTACAGAGCTCAGCCTGACAGATAATCATATTTTAGCTTTTAGCAGAAGTGTTTTATGTTTCCAGTGGATCTGATGTAGTCTCATAGCAACAGCAGCAGCAGCCAAGTACGGCACAGAGATGCCTAGTTTCATCTGTTTACTGCTTAACTAAAATGCATATGGTAGGCAAGCTGACCTAGGCCTTGGCAATGATCAGAGAGATCATTACTTACTATATTATATTTTCAAAGAAATGATCATTTATCAAACAAAAATGACAAAACACTAAGCATCTTAAATATAAGGATTTGATATTTGTTCTTCTCCTGAGCTGTTGATTGTTTGCTGCTGGTTCATCACCTCTCCGCTTTGCTTCATTTGTCTCAGCGGTTGGTGAAGATGAACATGCCCATTGCTGAGGACAACACGGTGCACTTCACTTCTACGCTGATGGCCCTGATTCGCACAGCCCTGGGGATCAAACTGGCATCTGGTGAGAAAAACCATAAAACCAGAACCACTTGCAGCTGGACTGACAGCTCTTATAATAAAGTGAATGGTGGCCATTGCTGAGATGCAGATTTGATGTGACATCTTTGCACATCACCAGGGGTCCTGGCACAACACTGTAACGATGCTGACCTGAAGAGGGAGATAAACCGAGTCTGGCCCAACCTGTCGCAGAAGAGGGTCGACCTGCTGGTGACGCCACATAAATGTGAGTTGCACTAGTGTTTACATTCTACTGGGCTGTACTGAAACCAGAAACCAGAAAGGTTTCCTTGTGACCACTCACTAGTAACTGCCTCCTGTTCATCTCAACAGACTGACTAACATATTATCTTTTTCCTTTGGTTTCTGCATTTTAACCCCCGGTATAAAAATGATGGTGGGTTATAATCTTCAATATGCTCATTTATACATTCTAGGTTAGTTTTGTAGAAATTTTTGTTTTTGGTTGTTTCCATGGAAACATAATTTCTAAGGGGAGTCTTAAGGGTGGTCATCTAGTCAATTGCATATTTGGGAAACTATATTCCAAAAAACATCACACACATACACATTAGTTGTGCCGTTTGATATGATGAAATCTTGCTAATATTATTTGGGAAATGTTATTTTAGGGAGTGTGAAGGTTATTTTCCTAATAACATGTGTCCAAAATAATATGCAGTATCTCCAGGCCATTATTTCTCAAATGGGTACACAAAGGGGAGGCTGCCGGGGGCTGGAGAGATTTATTTTATTGTAATTTTTGAAAATCTTGATCATGTTTAATCCATAAAAAAATATCAGAATAAGGTAAATTTAAAATTTGTAAGTCTGATAAACCAAATGTTTTATTGAGTCTTCATATTTTGAATACAAATGGTAACTGCTGTAATCTTTGTCATATATCAATCTACATCTGACTTTGGTTATATATATTGGAAATAAAGAATTTTGATAATTATGATGATTTGTGATAAAAAGATAAATTAAATTTTGCAAATGGAGATGCTTCGCATGTTTTTTTTTCCTGTTAATGAGCCATAAAAGTTTCATTCTTTCATCAAAACTCTAGTAAAAAAAGTTTTTAAAAAAACACTTAATAGTGACTTACATGCAGCCTGTTTAAATACATTGATGTCCATAGTTTGTTCAGTGTGTGTTCTTTCATGAAACTGATACACATCAAATAATCGACAACACAAGAGCTACTGGATAAGTGTGGATTGTTTGACTAGTCACCATGTCCTTCCCCATATTTTGTTCTTTATAATGGCGCCATCTACTGCCATCATGGATTGTGAACACAGAACTGTGTCTAACTCTGCTCTTTCTCTAGACAATGAGCTTACTGTGGGCAAAGTCTATGCAGCGCTGATGATCTTTGACTACTATAAGCAGAACCAGGCCAAGAGACTCCAGCTGCAGCAATCTTCAGGAGGATCTCAGGTAGGTCAACAACCTGGTGAACATAAAAAGCTCAGGAAAAGTACTTGGAGTGAGATGAAGATATATTTTGCTGGCTATATAAAACACAAAACAAATGTAATGTAATGTGACACATGCCCAGGTTTATAGTTTCAAAGGTTTCAGCTCATTATTATAACAATCTTGAGATATAAACTCTGGAAATGTGATAAATTAATAGATTAGCATAATTAAAGTTTATTCCACATGTGTCGTACTTTTTGATGGGCCAGCTGTCCAGCATGTTAAAAGCCTGAAGTCATTTTCATTATCCTATTATTTTTATTAAGATGGTCTTAATACAAAAATTGTATTTAATACATTTTATTTATCTCTAGCTCGATTATGTTTATCACATGGAAGTCATTCATGTGCACACAGCTAATTATCCTATGGATTTAATTACCATGAAACTTCACCAATCTGCACAAGTTTGTCTCAATAGTGTCTAATTGTTTAGCAAAACAGACTTATTAAAGTAACACAACAGAATGTTTTACATATATGAATGATTTATTTAAATACAAACCTCTAAACATATATTAACTGACCAGGTTGTCTGACAGGGAGTCTATGAAAATTATGTTTATCTCTGAATTAAACTGATTTAGTGCAGAGGATTTATGTTTGTCTTTGTTTTGTCCTTAAGAGTAAACTGGGGGCGTTGTTTCGGCCTGTGCTGCCCCTCACTCACATACCGGAAGTAGAACCACCATTCTGTGGCCCCAAACAGCCCCTGTCCCCACAGCCTGTACCAGAGGCACTGCCAACCACCACGACCGCCACCGGTACCACCTTGACCACCACACCCACCATTTACAGCACCTCGGTCAACAGGGGCATGATGTGAGTGACTCTTTCCTATTATATACATACAATACAAAATACAAATACACTATAAAATAATAAATAAATGCAGGAATAGACAACACTGATTGAGCAATTCCTTCATTTATTAAGTACGAAACAATGTATTCAATAATATTTGAGATGTTGGAATAATAGTAGGATAATAATTACAACAAATATAATCTGTTACCATCCCCTCGGATGTTATATAAAATTAGAGAAAATAGTGCAAATAAAAAATATATATAAATAGTACTATTAATTAAATAGTTCAAATTTTATATTGTTAACCGTATTGTTCAACGTTACTTTTTATTCCTTCATGTTTAATATTTAGCATGTGATTTTTCAAGAAATGACAGTCACTTCAAGGATAAGATACTAATATGTTAAATTCTACAACTAGAGAATTAAGCCAATTTATGTGGGTCGTTTGGCTGAAATTGTGTATCGGTACCGCCAAAATATAGAGGACCACACTGAGACGGAACCTGAACAAAACCAATGTAGATATATTCAGAGGACTGAAGGCAAGGAGGGCAGCAAGTATCGAGTACTATATTGTTGATTGATTAGTTAATAACGGCTATAAATAAAAGGTTTGATTTTTAAAATTTAAGTAAAATATCCTGGATCACAAAATCCAAAGATAATGAAAGGACTTAGCGGTATGCTGAAATTAGTAGTATTTTAGTACATCTAAAGTGCAACTTCATATTTATGCTTGAAAATTGTTTTATAAATAATTGTATTCTTTCTTAAGTGTTGTTTTGTGTTTTGTCGATTGCAACCTCCTCCACTAGTTTCATAATCATTGAAACTATCATAATCAAAGGGTCTTTCATTATGTTTATAATGTTTATAAGTCAATCAAAAGCACTGATTGGAATGTCGGTATTACAGGCAGAGTGAATGTATGTTTGTTCACAGACCAAACCGGAGGAGTGCCATTAAACATTCTCAGTCTGGAGACGTTTCTCAGGCGGTGCAGAGGCCCAGCGGCCGAAGAAAGCTTCAAAGAGGCCATTCAGAGGATGTGCCATATTTCTCCAAACCTCAGGTAAACTGACAGCTGAAATACATAGTCTAATGTAATTTTAAGTCCTATCTATCATTGAAGTCGGTGTCAGCGTGTTGCCATCACACACACTTCTTCTGCTCTTAGGAATTGGTAGAACTGAAGCAGGTGGAGATCAATTCCGACACAGAGGGATATCCAAGCCTGGAGGGTCACTGCAGAGCAGCCTCTCTGCCCAGGCTCAATGCTGAGTACTACGTAAGGCCTTCACTGCTCACTGCTGTATCTGAAAAAAAGTTTTGTCTTTGTCTCTGGTTCATTCATGTAGCTCTTTTTGAGCATACCAGGTATTGAAAAGGCACTGTGGATACTTTATATGTTCTTGATGAAATAATCTCAAAAAAGCTTCTGGCCCCTAAAATAAAAGAAAAAGAAAGAAATACAGGTGGCTGAAGTAGGGGTAATAATGAAATGGCCTCATAAGGTTACTTTAAAAAATCAGAGTCAGTCTTTGTCTGTCTTTGTTTTCAGAACTGCATGCTGATCCTGACCTCGCCAGCATGGTCATTTTAAATTTACAGTGAGGAGATTTTTCATGGTATCACGGCTCAGCAAAGTGAACAGCATTACTGGGATGTAAAAGTTATTGGAGAAAGGAAACATGTTGGGTCTTAGTTCTCTATGAAAACCATCTTCCGACTTTGTGTTTTCTGTACATTATCAGGCTTCGATCATGACTGTTTTGGTCTTTACAGAAGAAGTCAGCAAAATTTGGTGTTTTGAAACTGAATGACTTAATAGTGTGTTCTTCACTCACTACAAACTTTATATCTTTAAAAGTTTATAATCTTCATTTTCTAATCATGCAATTTCAAACTATTTATGTGTTTTTTTTCAGATAAATCTACAAGAAGCCTGTACATCTCAATAAAAAAAAACTAACTCCTGCTTCACCAGCGGCTCTAAAAGGAATAGTTTAACATTTTAAATGGCCGATGGGAGTAACGTGAAAAGACTGATACCATAAATAAGTCTAAGCACATTTACAGTTAGCCTAACTTTTCATTAAAATTAATAAATAGTATTTTTCTTATCATGTAGCTTCCCCTAAAACGACATATTTTAATTTTATTTTTTAATTTCTACGTTGTCCACTAAGATAAATCTACTAAGATTTTACAATCGTTGTGGATTTCATTTTCAATTTAAAATACATTTATAAATTTTTCCCTTATCAATCTACACACTGTACCCCGTAATAATAAAGCAAAACTGTAATTTTAGAGTATTTTGAAAATCTATTAAAAATAGAAAAAAATGAATCATCACACTGACATAAGTATTCAGATGCTTTACTCTGTCTTAAGTGGAACTTGGCGGTGATGACCGCCTCAACTCTTGGACCTGGATTTGGGAATTTTTTGCCACCTTCGCCACATCTGTGCCTTGACACAATCCTGTGTGTCAAAGTAGAGAAGTAGCTCAAAAATTATCAAGAGGAACTGGAGCTAAATTTCAAGTATCATAACAAAGACTCCCAATAGATAAGTTCAACTCTTTTGAAACATTAGATTGGTATTTGGGAATTAACACATTATTGTAATTTTACTTTTATTGAATATTGCATCTGGTAACGTTGACAAATACAGGAAATAAGAGTTAAGTATTTCTGTTAAAAAACATGATCCCATGATTAGAGGACTACAATGTTTGTAATACTGTCTGTCGTCCATAATCCTGACACATCCTGGTATTTAAATTTCCTTGTCAAACCATTTTACATATAATAGACTTTATAGGCAATATAAATTCAACATCACATAAACTGCTATAAATTTCATTAGTAGGAAATTTGCTTTCTTTAGATGTTAATATTGGATTTATTTAACCTCACTAATTCCATTATATAACTTAATATAACATACCATATTCACACTTATTTGCCCTGGTATTTTTTCAAAGGATTGGACATTAGTGTAATTATAATTGTGTTTTCATGAATATCAATTATTTTCATCCATGTTTCAATGAGTTACTCTTTACTTGCCTGTCCTCAGATACTGTGTATTGGCTGCTCTCGATGCTACATGATATCATGTCAACATGATGTTTCTATCTATCAGTCTCCTGGGTTGCTTCATATGTCTGATCTGTTAGCTGCAGTGTTTGCTGTCTTGTCTCATTTGTCCCTCACTGCCTCATATCTTCACAACACTTGAGATGTGCTTTCCTCATGTTTGTGGTCCATTTTGATCTCTCACTCTGTCTTCCTCTTTTAAGGGTGAGACTGGCATTACACTATGTTTTTGTTATTGTCAACAAATCCTGTGACAAGAAAAAAACTCAAGGCAAGGTTAACTGGAATATTGCAGACAAAATATAACAATTATCAAAGTAGTAATACTATGTTCGTAATTATTAGCATTTCACAGTGTAAAAGCAAATTATTACTAAATTTATTATTTTATTTATAATAGTATTTGCTACGAACATGGCTGATCTGTCCGCAAATTAGGGTAATCTTGCACACTAAAGAAGGTGGAAAAATGTCCTTGCATCCCATGTTTTTCTATATTTACTTCAAATCTGTTAACCCATTTCTAATGGCCATCTCCTGCATTTTCATTGAAATCAAAAGATATTCTAGACAAATTACATAAAAGGCCTCTCAAGGAGCAGATATGCCCCTTGATCCATATCTGCCTCAAAATCTAATCACGTATGCCCTATTCCAAAATGCCACCTGACTAAAAACTGTCTTTGAAATCTGATCAGAACTTTTTATGATGTTGTCCTAACAAACAAACAATCAGTGCTAGAAAAAAAACATCACTTCCTTTTGAGGAATCAGTTAAGGTTAGATATTTCATGAACCAGCTGGGATTGCAGTTAATAATGGACTATTCTCTGCTAAAGGGCGGTAATGCTGCTATGGTGAATATTGTCAGCAACAGGATGGTAAACGAAGGATTGACTCAGTGTGTACTCTTCAGTCTGTGTTAATTATGGCCATCAGGCTATTAAAAATGTTTTTACTTAATAACGTTGTTAGTAATGAAGTAACAAAATAATTGCATTTACCAGTGCCTATATAATAATTCAATATTTAGTCAATCAAAAATAGATAGCATAATGATTTAAGATATTCAGAGCAATTATTTCCCTTGTTCCCTGTTTATATTCGAATCTGGCTATGAAAGAACAAAAATGAAACCTAATAACTATGTGGATGTTTTTGTGCCTTGTCACTGAGAAGCAGTTTGACTTTCTGTGCCCAGACTAATTTTAATTGCATTAACATTAATTGTACTTTAAAGAGAAAATACAGTTAGGCAGAGATAACCCTGTGTAGAAGAAAATCTATTCCGTGTCAGTTATTCTGTCATGGCACATCAGTGCACTGTGATGCTCAACTTTGCATTGTGTTACAAATGGGAGCAATATTCCGGCGCAAGGGAGAAGAGATATTTTTATGGAACAAATAATCTGCTTTAGTAATACTTCTTCTTCGTAATCTGCATCCATTATGTTTAAGCTTCTGTACATTAACGCATTCATTGTGGTATGATGTCACAGAGCACAATTAATCCGCATTATTAATCAAGTATCATTTAAAGAAGTTACATATTTTGATTTAATATTCATTTATGTTGGGTTAATTTTTCAAATATTAATTGATAATACATGAAAATATCAATCAGTGGAGAATTAATGCTCCGTGATACAGAGGCCAAAGATGTTTCAGACGTTGAATCAGGATTTGGAAGCTTAGATCAACACTTTGTTGGTTCATGTGATTTATTGACAACATATGAGTATCACCAGCCTCATCTTTAAGTCTCTCCTCTCCTCTACTGTTTTCCCTTTCTCCTACTTTCGATGCCCACCGCTAATGTTTTGCCCACCTTCCTCTTGTGTGTGCTGTCTACTAGCGGAGCCACCCACGCCAAGCCCCCGGGATCCACCTGGCAGTATGTACCACCGATTGTGCAACCTCTTTTTTTCCTTCTCTCTTCCTCCCACCCCCTCCCTCTTTGCGTTCCACTTCTCTGGCTACAGACCCTCACCTTCCCTCCATCATTTACAAAGTGACTTTTTAACTTAAACACTACATACTGATCATTTGTGACCACATCACACACATTACACAGAGTTTCCATTATGTCACCACTCTGCCCTGCTTCTCAGCAGCTCACAATTACTCTGGGGAAATGTGGCTGTGTAACTGTGAGTGATGTTATGTAGAAGTGTATTATTGTGTATTTTTTGTAAGGTGTGTGATTGTGAAACAAGGCTAGGGCAGTCTACCTACCTTCTTGCTTTGAAATAACAATTTTCTTTGAACTACGCTACAAAAACCCATCGAACCTTATCTGTGATTTGATGTTCTATCCAGTCTTAAAATCTTATTTTTCTCACACAAACAAACAAACCAAGTATACTGACCATTCACTTTAGTTCCATGTCTGAAATTTAGAATTAGAGGTGAGTTATTTTTTCCTCTACTCATTGAAAGCACGTGGCATTTATCTAAAAGTAAGATTTTAAGACAGCATACTGGATAAACAATGGTTGGTGAAATATTTTAGATATTTTGTCATATTGTTTTGTAGCTGTGGCTACATGATCAATGGTCAGATGAGAACTAAAGAAACAAAATGATCACCCTATATCTGTCTGTGAAAGCACCATTAATGAAAACAGTACATTAACAGGTAATGTATCATTAACTGAATAAGTTCACCAACTATGTATTTTCTACATTCCACTAACCAGCAGGTGGGGTAGTAGCATAGTTGTTACTCTTGTTCCCTACCATAATTTGTTCTCTGCTAGCTGTGCTTGTCAGTAATGTAAGAATGAGGTGGGGTGAGAGTCAGTAAAATTGAATTTTAAATTGAGACACCTTTCTAACACTATTGCCATACTATAAATACTTATACACAATAAAACAGGTAATGCTAACTGTACCAGAAACTATTTAGAGCAGAAAAAGATACGACTTGAGCACTTTAGCCAAATAAATTGTCCCCCTGCTAGTGTTACATATCCACTGTGAACAGATATTCTGTACTACCAGGTTAAAAACACAGTCTGTCAACAGAAAGCTATTAAATCTGGATGCCTTTAGGCTGGGCCCATTGTCCCTATGGAAATCCCCCTATAGCCCACTTATACTACGGTAAAACAAAGCATCAAATGAAAATGTAAAAACTTTTGAAACCCTCACAAGAAGGATCAAAATTTCACATAACGCTGCAGCTCTTCTAAGCTCTACAGAGCTTTAGAAAGTGTTTTCAGTTTATTGTTTAACTTTATAGCCTCAAGTATTAGCGCTCAATGCTAGTGAGAAACTGTGATACGACAACTGTTCTAATTAAAATAGTTGCCATAATTATATAACGTCCTTTCAATCTACTGAAGTTGAATTTTCATTGATAAACAAATGACTAATTGATAATAAAAAATTAAATTGTTTATATTCCTTCTGCAAGTAATAATAAAATAAAATGAACGAAAATAATATGTCAAAAATACATCACTGAATCGGGCCAAAATCCTTTCAAAGCCATTTTTAAATCCAAACGTTAGTGTTCTTTAATTCTTAAAGCTACAAAATATATTTATTTCATAGGTTACATGTGGCTTGGAGAAAAAGTGATACCAAAGTCAACACCCAATCTCTTACACAGAGATGTAACTCTGAACGTTCATAATGATCTGAGTTTTGTTATTACCGTATGTATTCAAGTTCTGGCACAGATTCGTTTTCATTTTTGCTCAACTTCTCTTACATCTGTTCCTTGAGAAGAACATGTTTTAACGTGTTAAACATGTTAAACAAATAAAAGTCAACCCCTAAAGGTTGACGTTTATTTGTTGGGATATTTTGGTGATCCAGTACAAGTAGTTTGGATGAAACCACAGCAGCCACCCATCTGCTCTATGTTCTCCTCATAATTCTCCACCATTCTCTTCCGTTTTCAGCCGATTGTCGACCTCAGTCCTATAAAACGCTCAGCATCATCAGTGACACAGCAGCATCTACAAGAGGTAGGGCTGAAGGACTATGACCTTGAACCATCCAGTTTGGCGGATACTTCATCAAAGCCATGGCATACCCAGGGCCAGGACAGAGCCCACCACCATCACCATCACCACCGCTGCCATCGACGCAGGGACAAGGAAAAAGACAAAAGACAGAAGTCCCTGGAAAGAGGTGAATCACTGCAACCGTCCAGCACTGTGGGTAAGAAGAAATAAACTTTATCATTATGAGGAAACACAAAGACACAATTCATTCTTAGAGATATCATCTTTAATACTGTAGGTAGCTTAACACACACACACACACGCACACTATGTTAAATTTAAACCAAACCTCAGAGGTAACTTGATCTTTCCGTATAGTCAAACCACATTGTTAAATGAAAACTGTATTAAGAGTTGCTCATAACTCAAATCTATGATTGATATAAATTGTATTGACTACAATATTTTAAAATCCTTTGTTTATTTTCATAGACAAATTGAATCCAATGAACTAGTGTAATGCTTTTAATTTGAATACTATATGTAGGGTTTTTTCTGTGTTTTTTAAATTAAATTGTGGAGATTTCTTAATTTTTTCATATTTTCATTATAATTATTATCGCTCCATCCCCCGCGACCCTGAACAGGATAAGCGGTTACGGATAATGAATGAATGAATTATTAGGGGTTTGGTTCTGTATTTTAAGCTTATTACTAAGGTTTCATCTTATGCTAAACTGCCTACAAGACAGATGAAGTGCAGTACAAGTGTGAACGTGTACTGTAAATTTTGCCAAACTTAAACGTAAAACTGCTGAGATTTCATTGTTCAAACAAACATGGAAACTAACAATGTTGCCACTCTGGCACAAACCATGAGCAGGAGTATTTGTAGGTATTTAATTGTTTGGACCTTAGCAGGGGAGGAAAGTTGACTTATGGGACCTCCTCTTCTTTTGGTTGAATGCCAGTGACACATGTGATACTGAACCCCCCACAGCCTCCTTCAGTCAGGGCAGACCCCTGGGAACTCTCAGGGATCTGAATAAAGCATGATGTGCTTACCCCTGAGCACCACTCCAACTTTGTTTCATTTCTTAGGAGAATAAGAAAGGTGAAACACACTTACTCATAAAAGGTTGATGTTTGGTGCTGAATGTTTGGTGCTTTCTGTCCCAGAGAGTCTCCAGAAATGTAGGCAAATTCACCTTGTCCTTTTCCCGTGATGACTTTGTTCCCACTGTGGTCATCATTTTTGCTCAATTTCAACAAATGCTTGGTTACATCTTCCCCCAATAGGATGTGCTTGTTAACATTTAACCATAATAATACTTTAGTAATATGTGTCAAACCATACTGCTTAAAACATGTGAAAAAGTTAATTCCATTGAGTTACTGCAACTTAAACTTCTAAGATTAATTAATTTAACTAAGTAAAATGACTTCATATAGTACAACGAGGAGTATATCTACAAAGAAGCTTGGTATCATTTTCATGGAGAGACAGTGATGTCATGCCAGACTTCATTCGTGGATGATGTGGAGATTTGTAGGATTAAAGTTCCATGATCTTGTTATGTAGGTGAGGAGATTTCTGCTGCATTTCATCCAGGGATTTTACATGTCAGGACTTTTATCTGATTAACGCTGTGCGGTTCTAACCCTAACAGTTACATGTGTGAAATGTCTTCCATATGTGCTGGAAAGAACGACCAGATGTCACTTAAAACTACAGAATACAGCTGAAAAAAGGTTGTTTTTTTTCAATAAGAAAAAAGGATTTGTCCAGTTTCAAAAGCACACGGTATTCTTCAAACAACATGAAAGTCAACACAGCTTTATTGTACATTTAATTAAATAAAAAAATATAAATTCTTAATAACTATGGATGATAATGGATTATAATATAAACATGAAAAGAGCTTAGCCATTATATGAAATGTAGATGGAGACTTACATCTCTCAGCTACATTCTGGATTTTGCTCCTGCTCTATTCTCTTGCACCCTAACTTTTTTACTGCTGTTTCCTACTGCGTACCACCTCTAAAGATGAATCTGTCTTGCTGTGATTAACGTCTGCAGAATTGCTTTCTCACTACAATCAGTCCTCTAGCCGCATTCATGACTCTATTCTCACAAGAAGAGTTTACAAATCAAAACCATATCTGTTACTCAATGACCAGATGCTATCTATTAGGCAGGACTGCAGAAAAGTAGACAGGCTTCAGATCTTCTTTAGTGTTTAAAAACCTCTTTGGACAAAGTCTTTTAAGGATAGAAGATTAAATAACTGGATTAAATTAGGTTTATACCAAATGGAGGCCACAACTGAAATATCGAATAAAATAAATCGCATATCAATCCAGTCGGAAGAGATCTGTCCATATAACTGAATCTTTTCAGAATCTTTAAGTCAGTATTTCCCAGTATCACTGATAGTCGTTTTAAAATGTTTTCTTACGCTGGTCCTGTGAAGTGTCACGGCTGTAGTGTGCTGTAATGTGTTTTTACACATTTGTTGAATTTCCATGATAAATTCCAACTTTGCATGTTTGAGTTAAACATTACAGTTGTTCCCAGATAAGACTCACATGCCACTATGTTTGAATTTACAAAATCACTAAGTAACAGTCCAGTGACTGTGACACGGCAATTTCAGCAATATCAGCCTCAATTATAGCTACACTTAGACAGCTGCTAGGCGAGAAAGAGGTAGTCAAGTTTTAGATTTATTTTTTTTAGATCAGCAAAGCAATTTGCCAAAGCTGTTACCTTATCTTCCCCTCAGTAATGATGCAAACCAATTGCAAAGTATTAAATAGGAAATTGCACTCAGAACCCTGACCACTTGTCTGTGTGTGTGTGTGTGTGTGTGTGTGTGTGTGTGTGTGTGTGTGCGTGTGCGTGCGTGCGTGCGTGCGTGCGTGCCCTCTTTCCTGAAAAAAAATCTGACTCATTGTTGTTCTCCAGATGCAGCAAAACCATCAACGTAACTGTGAAGCTTAAAAGTAGGCTGTACTAAGTCGGCTGACTTATTCAACATGAATGGCCTTTAACAGACAATAATGGCTGGTTCTTGCTGTTGCCTCAGAGCAAGATTTTTCTGGTTTAAAATTCACCGGAGGATCTGGAGCCTTTTTTAGTAGAATGTGCATCCTCTCCATTTGTTTGTATGGGTTCTATCCCCCAAACCCACCCCTGCATATGATAATATATCGAGTTATAGAAATTGGATGGATTCAAAATAATATTGAAAAAATATGGTCATGAAAATAAGATTGTTGAGTACAAAGAAACTCAGCGGAGCGTTTATGCAGGAATGCTTGGACGCATATAATCACTGCAGGCAACAATATGTCTGATTAATATCTTTATTTAATTTGAAGACTATCTTGGGTATTTCTAAAAATCTAAGGTTATCCCAATGGCTGTTATTCCCAACTCCAAATGGGGGAAATCCTTGTATTTAGCCAGAAATATTTTAATTTCCAACATAAAAACTTAATCTTGAGCAAGAGTTGGCGGGAACAAGATGAACCAAGACTTTGGTTTGGATATTCTTTCTGCCAAGTTTGAATCTAAAGTGCTTTACAATAATGAAATTACTCTACTTCAGCAAATAGTTTTTGATTAAACAAAAAGAAAACCTTGTTTTTAAACATTGTTTGGTTCGCTTTGAGATCAGAAGTATGAGAAAATACACCCTCTAAATCTTCTACATCAACACTGATTATAGGTTGCAGTTTGATCTGAACCCAAAAGCAGACCCAGAGATGACTTTGAGGTTAGAAGTTAGTTTACGGTTAAGGAAAAAAAGGACAGAGATGACAGCTGGCAGCACTTGAGCGGACAATAATGTGAAGCTGAATCATTTGGCGGAGATTCAGAGGTACGTATACCCCTGTTTGATGAGTATCTGGAGCAGAGCCATGTTTGTAGGGGCACGCCCACTAGCACGTACCCACAAACACACAGGGAGATGGGAGCAGAGGAGATGGGAACAAAGAACGGAAAAAAAGTAGAAACTGATTAGTTATGGACGATCTGTGACAATTGATTCTCAAACTCTAATGTCAAATTAACATGAATTTGGAGAAAACAAAAATAGAAATGTGATGAATTAACTATTTTATAAACATTTCCCAATAGATTTCTATAAACTATGGAAAGTTAGCAACATTATGAAGAACAATCAAAGCAACCAGTAGAAGGGCTCATTGGACTGGTTCTCCTTTGTTTGCTATCAGGAGATGTCTGCTGAGGCAATTAGAGCTTCATAGCTGGTGGATGGCTGTTTTATTTTTGTGTGTAGGGCAGCATCTGGGTATTATTGCTGGGATAAAAGGCTACAGTGGACCGGTCAAGGGTAAGGATTTATGGGAAACTCTTGGTGACATTGCAGAACCTCCAGTATCCTTTGGTGCATACGAAGTTTCGCAAGAGAGTGAAGAAGCTGCCTCAAGCATGTTTCTTTCAAATCACATCAGAATTATAATTGGCTTTCCGTCTTTCTGCCAATGCAGCTTTAATCTTAAAACAGGAATTATTACAGCGCTGTCTTTCAAAATAAATTATGATAAAAGTGAAAGCAAAAGAGTGTACTCATTTCATTTGGTGGTACCATTTCTGAAGGTTCATTCACTGACCCTTCAGCTGAAGGTTTGTCCAGAGAAAGAGCGAGGGAGCGGGAGCGCAGCTGGCCACATGAGAGGAGGCACCACTCCTCAGCAGGAGAGAGGCAGCGCTACTATTCCTGTGAGCCTTACAGCAGTAGGGAGCAAAGTCACCCCAAGTCAGCTGGTACCAGTCGATCCACGTCTCCTGGAGAAGGACAGGATGTTGGTTTGCTCAAACAGGTGAGTTTCCATGCTTTCAGTGGCCAGTTCTGTCCACTCTGCAGCTCTTACATGTGGAAGAACTACAGACTGTTTCATTGTACTGGCTGTACGCTGCTGCACATCTTTATTACAATTAATAACAATTAGATTGAAATCAGTGACGATGATGATGACGGGTGCTGCACAGTCCAAAAACATGCAATATAGGTGAATTAGTGACTAAATTGCCCGTAGGAGTGAGTGTGAGAGGTTGTGTGTCTCTATGTGTTGGACCTGTGATGAAAATGAATAAATTTAACTTAATACTTTAAGTTCATTTTGCTGCTAATATTAACACATCTCTCTTTGAGTAAGAGTGCAATACTTTACTTCTAGTGAAATATTTTCACTGGAATAGACTTGTTTATTATCTTAATACTTTAACTTAATAATCCTGGAGTCCCTTTGGACATCACCACAGTAAGACGAGAAGTATTTAAGGTCATCAAAAACATTTTCATAGGATTTCAGTTTCTTTGCGGGTAATTTCAGACCCAACAAGGCAAAAAAAATTGCTGCCCTTCTTTCTGTCTCCTAAATCAAAATGATTTCACTGTTTATTAAGGAGCTCATTACACTGAAGGGAGTAAACTATTACAATAAAAGTACTCTAAAATTGTAAGTACAAGCAGAAACAGAGTTTAAACTGAGAGGATTTGGGATTTTTTTGTTGAGGAAAATGAAGCACACTTACATATTTTTTTATGCATTCTTTCCTCAGCAGCATGGTAGCAGTGTGGTTAAAGCTGGACTAGCAACGCTCCCCTGTAGTTCCAGCACTCCAGGGCGTGGCCGCAGGCAGCTGCCACAGACACCCCTCACCCCTCGTCCTGCCGTGACCTACAAGACTGCAAACTCCTCACCTGTCCCATCCAGTGCCAGCACTGCTACCACAGGAAAACAGAGTCGCTTTAGCCGTGGTCTTTCAGAGAATGATCGCATCACCGGGAGCCACAATGAATTTCCGATCCCGGTTTCCAGTATTAGTTCAGACCCTAATTTGAATCACCCACCGGAGGTCACTCCGCAGAAGGCCCTCCTTGAGGAGACAGAGGACTTCCAGGACACTGTAAGCAGCCATGGAGGGGGACGCTCCACCAGAAACATAAGCACCTCCACCACAGCCTCTTCTTCACATGGAACTGCGGCTGTGCCTGTCACAGCGCCCGCCACACAGGGCAGGGTGGCAGTTGTGCCTAATGGGTACCACTTTACTCTTGGGCTCAATTCTGCGTCTGGGCCCGGGAGCCGTGGAACAGGAAGTATCAGGGAGAGAGAGGAAGGGGATTGGTGCTAGCATACCTGAAAGCTGAGGACAGAGCAGCTTATCAGTGTTGGACTGCGCTTGTGTCAGGACCAATGAGTTGATCAGATGCCACTGGATTAACACAGGAGAAAAGCTAATGAGGATGAGTCCACGGAAGCTGCTGTAGAAGATCAGAAATCATTCCAGCTTTGTCTTGGGACTCCCCTTTTTATACAACAAAACATTGAAGGAAAAAAGACACTTTTCCTCCCCTTTACTTGCACTGAAATTATAGCACATGTGAAAATCCTTAAGTATTTTGCCTTGGCCGGTAAAATCAATGTTGGAGCAGAAGACAAAAGCCAAAATCTCCTCATTGTTTGTGGTTCGGATTGATCTAAAAACCTTATTCTTGTTACTAATTTTGGCTTCTTGCAACACTTTTTCTAAAAGGTCTATGTCTCATTTTCTTTACATTTGTCATCGAGGTGATAAAGATTATTTTGTCATATTGATGCTACAACCAAATTATTTTCCTCTCTGTTCATGTTTTCTTTATCTTCTTAGGGATTAAACGCAAATTCTGATCATATTTTAGGAAATAAAATATATTCAAGTCTGAATCTTCTGTAAACTCAAACAATGTGTCAGTTTATCAACTAAAACTGACACATTGAGTTATATGACAGAAATTAAACAAGCGTATGGGCAAGAGTAAGTCTAGAGTTGAGTAGACAGATCATATTTTGTAAATTGTACCAGATGTAAATCTTTTGAGTGCACGTAGAGACTATGGAAGAGTATTTTGACGTGATGTGACTAAATACTAAGTGCCTCATTTTCCAAGATGTATTAAGATGCAGCCTGGTCTCATGGAGTTGAATAAATCATAGAAGATGTAAGTATGTACACAGCTAAGTAACAATGTTGTGAATCGAATTTGAATTTGGTCTGATGGACAGAATGCAAAAAGTAAAAAACAACAACTTTTGGTTCTGAATCTTGTGGTAATTAAAGATCTAAATTGAGCAAACTGGTGCATGTCAGGGTGTTGAACTTGTCGAAATTAGCGTCTGTACTTTGCTTAAGGGTGTTTGTTGAGCATTTGCCTTTATCTCTAAAATATACTGCCAGTCATTTGGTAGAAAGAATCTCTGAAAGAAGAAAAGTGCCACAATTTAATATAAAATCAACAAAACATTTCTCATGTTCAAAAACTTTTTCCTCCTTAAGCATATAGTATATTTCCTGGGCCATGTTTCCCAATTGTCACGGCTGTCCCGTCTTTACTGCACTCAGTAGAAAGAGATGTGATTTGTGAGGGTTTGTGGACAGCGTTACCTGTTTGTATGTACACAGATACATAAAAGAATTGTGTTGTTGCCGCTGACTGTTGATTAATTATAATAGGGCTATGCAACAAGACGACACTGCATCCACCCTGTAGCATTACCCTCTGGAATCTTCAGGTTCAGGCTTTGGTGTGACTGTGACCAAATGTTACATTTCAGTTTGAAGAGTTGTAAATTGTATTATATGATGTATAGTTAACTGAAAACACTGAGGCACAAACAATATCTAAGTGGACATGTGAAAAACAGGGCATTTTTGAGGTTTGCAAGTTGACTGCATGATACCTAACCCGGTAGAACCAACCAACATATAAAACAGTTATTTCCAGATGTAGTTCAAGTTGTGTTTTTAAATGTTTTGTAGTTTTTTCTTCCTTGAAGGATCACATCATGCGAATAATAATATGATTTCAGTGTATTTGGGTTCATTATGCTGTCACTAAGAACAGACTGAGCTACCATTTGTATATAATTACAAGAGCCTAAAACACTAAAGCCAAGCCGCCACACCCGAGGCTGTATTTTGATAAATGTTCATCCATCCAGCCCACCATACTGATGCAACACATTGGCAACACTTATTGTTTGTTTAATTAGGATCCCCCATAAGCTGCCAATTTATTGACCTTCCTCCAGTCCTTACATTGGCTTCATTCAGACTATTTTCCTCATTCAACTTGTATAGTTATATCTACTAAAAAAGATTGCAGTGGGAATATTTTTAAGTACCATAAATCCCATTAAAAAGCCAAAAAAAAAAAATGTCTTGGTTCAGTATTTTTAGATTTCCCCATATTGTATGCACTCAGCCCAATCCATAAATCTTAAAGAGTTCCAAGTATGTGGTTTTGTGTGTTTAATATAATAACCACTAGGTCATTGAAAGTTTGTATTTGTTGGGGACTGTTAGCAAGTGCGGATTCATAAGTATTTGATGTTTCATTGAACCTTTTTGGCACCTAGATGGTGTTGGATTTTAAAATATTTTAAAATGAACCATTCAAGTTTTTTTAATCTTTTTTCAGAAAAATGTTACCCAAATGTTATAACTGGCATTAGCCAGACTAGTTTTAGCTGTGGAAATGAACTGAGAAAAATAAACTTGTACATTGAATTTTATGTGCTAATGGAGCATATATTTATTAGGAAAACATAATCTCTACATCCCAGATAATATTTTCTACAATATTTCCATATAAAGAAATGAGTGCTGAGTGCATGAGTCAGGGCTGCTTAAGGTTTTCGCAAAATTAAAAAATTGTGTTGTTGGTATATGTTCGAGAAAAGAAAAAAAAGCCATGTCAGTCACACTAATGGTCAGCATAACTTCCCTGATGAATGTATTTGCTTTGCAAGGTACTTTATGATTACTTTTATAAATTAATTTATAAAATATTACCTTATAAAGAACCTGTTGCAAATTACTGTTTAAATGCAAATAATACTTCGATTCCCGTCAATTTTGTTTTTCATGGGATTTGTTGCAAATATAGAAGATCACAAGCTTAACCTTAAAAATGCATAATATATTTTTTCAACTAACACCCCCGTGGAATAAGGTAAATATAAATTATATCACACATTTCATTGTGTTTTGGTATGTTTTTTAATTGTGAGTTAACTATTTGAATAAAGCTAATGTGTCACATCTATTTAATCACTTATTTTGACTCAAAATATAAATCCTTTTGACATAAACAGCAATCAGGAGTCCAAATTTTGGGTGGTAGTTGTCATGTGCTTTGACTTCAAGCAAGTTTATGAACGTTTACGTTTTTGCAAGTATCTTTTCTAATTCTAATCACATCATTTTGATATTGTTTTACTTCATGTTGTCTGATATTTGTGCAATCTAATTAACAGACCATCTGAAGGAGACACCTAGACTTTAAAGCAGTGCGATCTGTAAATGCTCTGTTGTTTTTAAAGGCAGCAGTATAGGTTGCTTGTCATTTTACAAAGTGTAAACTACCATACTGGATCAAAGATGTCTTCTCTCTACACTAAATTAAAAAAGATAAAAAAGATCCAACAAGCCCAACTTGAACAGGATGCCTAGTTTCCCCCCTTTCCCACATTGCTACCCCTTCTGGACATGTCCTTTTTGCATGTTCTGAAATGAAAATATGCATGTGCTAAAAAGTGGCATCGTTTGACTTCATTTAGTATATTATTTGTACGATTTTCTTACTGGATGTATTTTCTGGTTACCTAATCCCACAATATGTCTGATTTCGGTAAAGAAAAGAAGAAAGAAAAAGAAAGCTTGAATAACATTTATTAGGGAACCACCAAAGTGGAAACAAGGGTCTTTCTATGAAAAGACATTGTGGAGTGGCTGAATCCATTGCTGCCTGATCTGTTACTTGACTGTCTCTCCCACGGTCATTTCGACTGTGTCCGTTGATTTTGTATGCGTCCTTGAATAAAGAGGTTATGAAATTGAAAGACGTAGATCCTTGAAATAAATTGTGATGATATATGAGTTTAGATAACATTTTTCATATAATGTAAATAATCAAATTCTTTATATGAAACGGCGGTTGTAATTTAATATAAAGAATTAAAACTCATATTTTAAAAATAACTAAAAACAGAATTTGAGTATTCAAAAAAAATTATGAAAAGGCTATATATGGGTTTTCTAAGTTGTTTCTTTCTAAAGGAATGGCAGGCGATAGTTCAATATGAGACATATTATTGTAATCAATCTTGATATTTACTAAACTTCAAACCCTAACCTGCATGATACCTCTTTTCTCAACTGAGCTTTCACTACTCTTTCTCAGATCTTCATTGAGTGGCTCATCAGCTTCATACCTCTGTAGTTACAAAGCTGATGGAGCTGCAGCACCTACTGCTATGCACATCGCCCTCATTCTTGAAAATCACCACCAGTAGGCCTTTATTTTTCCTCCATTCCTCAGGCATCCTCTCACTTTTCAAGATAGTGTTGAATGATGTTGTTTAATAATGTCATAATTTTGAGATAAGGAGCTTAATTATTTTGGTCAATGCAAAAAACTCCCTTAATGAAAAAATACTGCTGCTGAGCATAAGTGGTGGAACATAGGAGCTACAGAGACATACATCTCCCTCAAGATAAGGTGGAGAAGAAAACCATGACTTAAAAGAGAGTGACAATTATCTTGTATTCTAACTTGACTATTGAAATATTGACCTGAGATGAACTAGTGATTTGTTTACGATGTACCCTTCTTCTCATCCAATTGTCAGCTGGGATTAGTTGGAGCTCCCCACAACCCTGTACAGGTAACGGATTACAAATGAACGATGAAATATCAACACCATTAAGAGACTTAAGATATCCTCACAGTTTAGGAAAATGTGACGCAGATCATATCTTTTTCATGATATTGTATCGGATTCCGGCTGATGTTGGATGGTGAACAGTCAGATCAAAATTCCCCCACTGAGCGCAGTCACATAAATGTTTTATCAGCAGCATTGGACATAGACAGGTGTGAAGGGTCACAGCAACCAGGTAGCTTGGATTCATTAAGTTACCAATTTAATAGATTTGATTGGGAAAATGCTGTTTGTGCGTTCTTGACCTCTGTCTTAAGACCTGACGGACCATCAACATTCTAATATAACGAGCGCAAACAATGCATGAAACGAATGCCTTCATCAGTACTTTCAATGATTTTGATATTGTATTGGGGATACTAATGACATTGTGTGCTGTACATCTGGATGTTGTAAATTTATTACAACATCCAGATGTACAGCACACAGGTCGTGTTACACACGTGTTCACTGATGTCACATAAAGGTCCAACACAGAGATTAAAGTCAAGGCGAGAGATCACGCTTGAGAAAAAAGTCAGAATTGTGTCACTTACCTGCAGTGGGAGGATAAATGAAACAGATGTAGAAGGGTCATCATCTAAGTGGGCGGAGTAGAGCATGGTTTTGATTGGTCCACATTGAAGAAGGAGGCGGGTCCTGTGAGTTCAGGCTCGTGAGGAGCCTTTGATAAGACGCATATTCAGGAGGAGGGCTGCTGACGCTTGAGGAGGATGAGGAGCCGACGTAGGATACTCCAAGTTAAAGAAATAAGTGGTTTCTCCTTGATCTGACTTTAAACCATTGATAACCAGTTAAAAAGTTTTTTTTTTTTTCAATCCAGCCCTATAGTTTGCAGATCATTAGAGCTTAATTGCTGAGGTGGTTAATCCGGGAAGATGCTCTCCTGGCCGTTATTATGGACTCTTTGCCTTCTCTGGCTCACTCCGTTGAGCACCACCACACCTGATGCTCTGGAGGATTCAGGAGGAGAGTCAGGCTCTGGGATCCTGCTAACCGGTAAGAGTGTTGTTACACCTGAGGAAAAACCCCAACAGGCGTCATGTAAAACAGATGCTCATATTAAAAGAACGCTTTAGCTACCAAGGTCGAGGCTTGCCGTGTTAGCAGGATTTTCTGATTAAATTTTAACATTTCCAATCCAACAAAGATTTAAGGTTGATACGACAACTATGCCATGTGTGGCTGCACCTATCTTTATTAGCTAGTGGGTAAAAGCTAGAATCCCCTCACTAATAAAAAATATATTTAATTGACACTTACTGATGAAATGTTTGCCCGATTTTGCAGTTCATTAATTTCACAATTTATTTTAAACATATAATTTAAGAATATGAAAATAGTCCTGTTACCAAGTAATGGTAGTCATTTAGCATGATTTCAGAGCTGCTTCACATATTAAGGCCCCTTTACATCCTACAGCAGCATGTAGACGCCAAATGCAAACAGCTGGATCTCATTACATAATTTGTTCAGCCATAACCTGCCCAAACTCTGATGCTGTAAACCGTTTTTTCCTTTCATCGCATCCCTCTGTGAGAATTAAATCAAAACACCTTTAGACTTAGAGGATAACCATGTTTTTGGAAAGCTGTGAAAACTGAATTATGACGGAATAGAAGCAATAAGGCTTCCAAAATTGTCCCCACAGACCAAGGGTGTTTGAGGGCCCCAAGTTTAAAAAGAAAATTAACGTAAACGTGAGTTTTGTGGACAGCCGATCTTAGAAGCAATTTATCGTGAGTGTTGCTGGGTGACATGAGACAGTGATGTTATAGTTTGGCTCTGCAGCTCTCCAGCCAGTTGAATACCAAACTGGTTCTTAAACAGTTCACTTGGTTTACCAACGCCAACCTGGCTTTAGCATCAGGCTGGTTTGTACGGGCGATCTTCCAATTGGGGTTAAACCACTCTAGCAACTTCCTGATGTTGTGTAGGACCGTTTTGCCAACAACTCAGTGAGGCTCTGTGAGTTCTGTCACCTTTCTATCAGGACCAGCACCATCTATTAGCCATCACATTGATGGCCTTGTCAAAGTCACTCACATCTATAAGCTTGCAGCTTTTTCCTGGTACCAACACATCTTTGAGGACGAAATGCTCAACCTGCTGCCTAATTTCTCCAACACACTAATAGGTGCCATTGTAACAAAATAATCTTATTCTAACTTCGACTGTCCATTGTTTAAATGTTAAGGCTGATTGGTGTAAAGTTCCTTTTACATTTTTTGCCACCATTGTCTCTCATATTATCAAACATACTGCTGTATAAATAAGATGTTCATTTGTGAAAAATGAAGCAAAAAAGGGAAAAATCACATCTTTTTATTCTGCAAAACAGATTTGGTTTATCACAACTTCCACCGCCAGCTGTTTCATCAGTTTGTCAGCATCTGGATTTCCTTCACTTTATCAGGATTTGTTGCTAAAGTTTCAAAAGTGAACATTCTGTAACTTTACAGTACATTGTGTGCCTGAGTCTTTCTGAAGTACTAAAATCCATTTCTTGCTGAAATTGATCATTTACTGGAGCTGTGCCAGGTGCCTTAGTGTATATCTAGATTCCAGAGCATCAAACTGAAGCACAGGCATACAGGAGATCCAAACTTGCTGTCAGAGAGCAGGCAACTGAGAGCTTAATTCAGTCAGATCAACAAATCCTGCTGCTTGTTCATTTAACCCTACCTGTTGAATGTTTTCTCTATGTGTTTTCTTAGCCTACCTTATGGCAGAGTGTGACAGCCTTATGTAAACATTCAGTGGATAATATTGTATTTTTCATTTTTTTATGTAATGCTGCTGTAAAATCTACAAGTGGTTTTTTGGTGTTTTTAGGTTTTCCTCTGTTACATCTCTATATGGGATACAAATTGCTGGTGTATGTTATCTGGATCCTTTGAATGGAATTCTCAACAGGCAATTCAAATAATGATGATCTTAAGCAACATGATGTCTAAAACCCTCATCTATAGTTGCAAAACTTAAAAAGGATCCAGAAATCATACTATTAGATAAAACATCCTGATAGGTCATTTGATTAATCAATGTTTGATATACAGGGCTTCAGAATGCTTTGTGGAGGTTAAAACCTACTTCTTTTAAAAAGCCATGTGATCAGATTCCCACCTGGGTCCTTTCTGTGTAGAGTTTGCATGTTCTACCCGTGTTTGCATGTTTTCCCTCTGGATACTCTGGCTTCCTCCCATGCCATATGGATGAAGTAGTGTCTTTAATTGCCCAAAGGAGTAAATTGGCGTGTGAATGGTTGTCGCTCTCTGAATATTGGCCCTGTTACGAACTGGCAACTGGTCCAAGGTGAACCCTTCCCACTGCCCAATTTCATCTGGGATCGGCTCCATCCCCCCGCGACCCGTAAATGGATTAGCGGTTTTAGAAAATGGATTGGAAAAAGTCAGATTTTAAAGAATTTGTTGCAATATCCATGGTCCCTTCATGATGTTTTGATGAGTGTGAGGAGGATGCCTGCACTCCATTAGAATTGCTACATCTTTTTTTCTACAGGTTTATTGATTTTATATACTACTTCTTTTGCTAATTACTGTTGTCCTTGCTGTTGGAGAATGACCAAACTAATTGTCACTGTAGTGACTACATTGACAAAATAAATAAATACATTGACAAAATAAATTTTGTCTTATGCCTAATGCTGGCTTTTTTTTCAGCCAAACCACAAATCAGATTGTATGCCTTAAAACATACTATACTACTAGTATAGTATGTATACTATAAAAATCAGACAACAAGATTCCAATTAATTGATTTCTGTCCCCATTATTCGCTCAAAGAGATTTATCATTTTCATGTTAGACATGTCATGTTTTCCTCAAGCATGTAATATATCAAATAAACCAATTGGCTCAATTCCTATGAACACACAAACAAATCTATGTTCACTTTATAATAATCTTAAAACATTTTGTGTGCTTGACCATGTTTTCTACATATACATAGTTCTGAGTAAGTGTAACTCTAAGTGGGTGCACATTCTTTAGTGTGCTCGCCTGCCTAGTTTCTCTGCCTTTTTTAATTTAAAGTTGGGCTGTTTCCATGCATACAGCGGTATAGCTACGTTCTGTGAGTCCCATAGGAAAGATTTACAGTTCCCTCATACCATATGTTAAAGTTTTCAGTTTTCAGTTGTCTCCATCATCCTCGGGTAAAAGAGTCCCCTCTTCAAAATTGGGCTGAATTACTGACTGACCTTCAAGAAATGTGGCTGATAAAAATGTGATAAAACTGCAATCTCCTATATGTAACCTCATGTACAGATGTATAACCAGATGCATACCGATAAATATCATGATATAGTACATTTAAATAATTATGAAGTTACGGCCTAGTAAATAAAACATAATGATTGTTTCATAATTTGCTCTCTACATTAATAAGAAGTACATTCGGAAAATTTAATTTAATATTAAGTGTAAAAAAATTAAAAAAGGGTTATTTGAAAATGGTAAATTATCGCCTTATGTCAGCTGGGATAGGCTCCAGACCCTGCAACTCTGATCATGATAAGCGGTTATGGATAATGAACGAATGAGTTATTACTATATGATTATTAGTTTTAATATATATTATTATATAGTATTATTAGTATTATATAGTATAGTGAAAAGAAGTAGAGAAAGTTGATTTTGACTCTGTTCAGTGTTTTCCACAACTTAATGACTTATGGTGGAGACACAAGTGTTAAGGCACAATTACTTTATTTAGCTCGCTGTTTTCCCTCACACATACCCTCTCACAAATACACACTTAGACCTCTGCTGCACAATAATAATAATAAATAATAATACATTTAATTTATAAGGCACTTTACATTTGGATCAAATCTCAATGTAGTGCTACAATGTAAGAGCAGATAAAAGCATCACTAAAAAATATGATAATTATAAAGAAATATGACCAAGAAGCAGCAATGATAATTAAAAGTTATAGGTTCTGCTAAACAGGAAAGATTTAAGACCTTTTTTAAATGTCTCAGTCATCTGTGGAGCCCTCAGATGATCAGGGAGGGCATTCCACAGACGAGGGGCAGCAGAACAGAAGGCTCGATCACACATGGTGCCGAGCTTAGCCCATGGAAGGAGGAGGTGGCATGAGTGGATAGAATGGAGGGATCGTGTTGGGGTCAGTGGGGTGAGTAGTTCTTTCCGGTAGGGGGTGCTTTGCCATTGCCTTGAAGACCTTTATCAGGGATCCCGATGAGAAGTGCGTTACAGTAATCCAGTCTAGAGGAGACAAACGCATAGACCAGCTTTTCAGCATCACTCAAGGTGAGTGAAGAATGGAATTTGGAAATATTTCTGACATGGTGAAAGGAGATCTTGCAGATGTGTTTGACGTGGGATTTAAAAGTGAGTTGAGGCTGAAATCTCACGCCGAGGTTGGTGACTGATGAAGAGAGGGGAATGTTATGACCAGAGAAAGTAATGCTGGTTATGGAAGAAGACTGGGTCTGATGTGGAGTGTCAATTAAAATTTCTTCGGTTTTGGAGCTGTTTAACTGGAGAAAGTTGTGTTTCATCCACACCTTTATCTCCTCCAGACAAGTGCGGAGAGTTGACAGGAGAGATGATAATGAGGATGGAGAAGCTGTGGAGGAACATGTGTCAGTTTTTATGTAGATTTGCGTGTCATCGTAGCAATGGAATGAGAGTCCATATCGACTGATTACTCGACCAAGGGGGAGTATGTAAAGTATGAAGAAAATTGGGCCGAGGACTGATCCCTGAGGGAACCCAGAAGTGACTGTGTGTGTCCGGGACATTGCACTTTCAGGGTAATTTGCTAAAACTTCTGGATTGAGACTGTGTTTTTTGAGAAGGGGTGTGATTATGGCGGCTTTTAGGGCAGATTGAACAAAGCCAGCCTGGAGGGATTGATTTATTAAAGCGGTGACTGATGGAAGATGTGTTTTTTTTCATCATCATCGAGGGTTTTATCGTCCTGATGATATCCTCAACCTCTTCCTGTGAGATTTCTGGGAAGCAATTTAGAGGCTGGGAGATCTCAAACTATGAGTAGGAAGATTGGATAGGTAGGGTGGAGAGACCAGAAAGGACAGAACGGATTGAGTCAATTTTCGATTTGAAGAAAGACATGAAATTATTACAGTGTTCTTCTGTAATTTCTGTAAGTGGGGGAGTTTGTAGTTTTCAAAGATAATTGATAGTTGATAACAGCTGCTTAGAATTTCCCGGCCTGTTTTTGTTACAGCTCGAGGGCACTCCCAGATGCTTTCATATCCCGTAGCTTGCTTGTGAACCAGGGGGCTTAGCTGGAGAAGATGACTGTTATAGTTTTTTGAAGGGCATGACGATCCAGGATGCCACTCAGGGAGTTATTCTGGAAATCCATTGAGGCATTGGCTGATAAAAAGTTTGCAGAAAGAAGATGCTGGAGGACGACTATCATGGTTTATGGGTTGATGTTTTTCAAATTCCTGTAGTAGATTTGACGTTTGGGCTTAGTGAGGGGGGACACAAGTGACAATTCCATGGAGACGGACACACCCACATCATACACAAGAAGATTGCTGAGAAGAGCAGAGTCTGTGATGAAAAGATCCAGAGTGTGCCCCATGTGGGACATCGTGGGGACATCGACAAGTTGTCTGTGATTAAAACATTCCAGTATTTCGAGAAATTCGGATTTAAGACGAAAGGAAGGGGAGTTGACATGAATGTTTGTTGAGGAAACTCCAGGGCTGCTACTGGGAAGAGCGTCTTCTGAAAAATGACGGTGCGCACGTCAGAACAAAATGACTGAATGGATTTAGCAGAGCGGGAGTAAACAAACTTATAACGGAAACTTCTGTGACCGTAACGGGGACGGCGAAGGAGTCCAAGTTGCTTAATAACCGATATGCACAACGGAGTGTTATAGTTGTTGAATTTCATCAGTTGGGCGACCGAATAATTTATCATCATACCAGTCGTGGAGATTAGCCCGTTATTAGCTGTTATTCGTTGACGAGATGCACAGAGGACGTTATTAACCGTTATTTTCATGGACATGATGCCCAGAAAAAACCCATCAAACACAGAAAGTGATCAAAAGCGGCTTTGGGGGAATATGTCATGATGGTTCCGATGAACAGGACGGATGAACAAACAGAAACTGACATACAGTCATCAGACATGGTAGAATCTGTACAAATACAGATACGCATAGAAATCCCAAAATTTTGCCGGTGAGCTATAATAAAGGTATACTTGTCCGTTTATAATATTGCACACTGTCGAACTCTGATGGAGAAGTGGCGAACACACAACGCCTGCGTCCTTTTCCCTCCAGCGTCCAGACTGCACAAACACAAACTTCCACACAAACTCCGTCTTTTTCTCTCTTCCTGTTTCTGCTATGTTATTGCTATTTTTCAGCATTATGTCTTATCCAGGTGAGCCATTGGCGTGGACGCATTGTTCGTACAGACGTCTGGATCATACTTATTATTTAGAAGAAAAAAAAGCAATACAGCGCCAAGTATCACCATCAAAGCAAACATGAAGATTCATTTAAATTTTCTCTAGACTGCCAGCCTCATTTGCAGTATCCACAGGGGAAGAAGGCTGTTGGAATTGGCAGTGAGCTCCAGGGTGCCCTCCCCTCCCCCTGGATCTATACCCTTTCCATAAACCGAAAGCGGAGAGCGCGCCATCTCTCTTCCCGGTGAGAACACTCCAGAACCGACAGCTATCTGTGGCCCGTTGAGTTGATTTCAGCGGCTGAGCTGGTCGGATCTCATTAGAACAAGCGTTCTAATGAGTTCCACTGCAGTCGTGCTCCAACTGGCTTTGGGAAAAAATTCAGATTCAAATCTTGGGTGCATTCATGCCTGGAACCCACACCAAAGTGTTCCAAGCTCCCCCTGATGGATGATTAAGCACTTATTTAAATAACATTTTCTGACTGCTGTGCAGAAGGTTAGAGCCATTTTAAAGGGCTACATTGTCCCTTATTAAGTCACATCTGATAATCATCTGCCTTGTCCTCTGAGTTATGTAATTATAGGGCAAAATTCAGTTAGATGTCATGAAGCAGCTGGCATCGGAGTATGATGAACTTGGTCAGCTCCATCCCTGCCTGAGTAAGCTTACCGCCATACTCCTCACCATTGTACCCCTTCCCTAACCAACATTACTAAAACTGTTGGACTATATTAGACTACAGCTTTTAAACAAATTGTACATACATAACTATGCTAATCCGCCTACAGGCCATCTTAAACACTCTAGCACTCTTGCATGTAATGATATAATTATATGAATGCATACATATCTAATAATTAATACAGAAATAAACACTCGGGACAACGTTATGCTGTTGCTTCGCTCCAGAAGTGTAGGGTTGAGCCTCTGTCTGAAGATCAGTGTTTTTATGCTGGGATCAGGGACAGAGTCAGATGATTTGAGAGTCCTAGATGTGGCAGAAGGGTGGCTTTGTAGGCATCTGGGAATGATAATCCAAGATGATGATTGCAATGTTGTAACGTTAGTCAAAGTAATACCATTCCGAGGTACAGATGAGACTTTCTCTTCATTGCCTTTTACGTCTTTCCCTCGTGTCTCCAGTACAGGGGTGAACCTGAGATAATATCAAGTTGTTTCTTCATTAAAAACATCACAATAACAACAAAAACCATCTTCTGATAAAACACATCATATATTGATTGCTTTTGCGCTTGTCACATAGCTGTTCCGATTTTATGTGTTGCCGCATGTAAAAACCAGATCCGATCAGATCACTGCTAATGTAAACAGTAGAAACTCCTGGGTAGTACACCTTAGACTAAAGAGTTTGGCTCTAGGACCAGTTATTTTTTTCACTTTTTACTGCTTGTTAGTTTGAAAACAACTCTTTCTTGCTGCCTCCAGATGATTGTTACAAATGGAGAATTCTGTAACAGGACTTTGCATGTGTTTGGCTCATTGTCTAGAATCCTGGCAGCCCTGGAAACCTATATCTGGTATCTAATAGGAGGGCCTGACTTTATTTGGCATTCACTTACGTCATGGGACATATTAAGGCTATACTTTTATGTAATTCGTGATTGCAAAAAAAGTCAAGGTGGAGCTACGATGCCAGTTTTTACTGCTGCAGCTGTGACATGTGAAACTGCCTTAGTATGCTTGTGTTCCACAAAATAGATACCAGGTGATACGGTGTTGTTTCATAGCACTCATAATTTTTATTCCAATTCCTGCCACTTATTATCGTGCTTGAATTCATTCATACAGGGGGGGTTGGGGTTGTTGTATGGCAGGTGAACTCCTGATTAACACTAATATTAGTGATATTCTTCAAATTTTACCTCACAAAAAAATATGTCTTTAATTAAATAAATGTTGTACAGGTCTTCTGACAAATGCAGTAAACTAAACTAAGTCGCCACAACTTTTGAGATGTGACATTTGAACAATTTTTTCCTTTGGAAATTGAGGTTGAGTGAATAGTGTGATAGTCTTAAATGAATTATCCATGACATTTTTATAAAAGTCCTCCATAATGGTGAACATGTGCAGATGCTTATCTTTATTAGTTTGGCTGAGCTTGAATGATGACTGAAGGTGACAACAATGTTATGACTAAGAGAACTGGAGCAGATCCTACATGGACAGCCAGAGGGAAAAACTCCCCAAATCCCCCCCCCCCCCCTTATTTTCTGCTTGTGTACCATACCGTCACTTTATCTCTGCTCTCAGCCGCTGTCTGTCGGGACCCATTTGACCAGTTAAGCTTTTGTTTAGTTTAATGTACTGTATTTCTTTTGATGTGTGTTTTCAGTCCAGTATGTTGCCTTTTTCTTGCTTGCATTATAGTCCATGCTGTTTTAGGTTTACCAGCCCTTGAGGATTTGTTTCTGGCTTTCTTTATTTCTTTTTAGACTGAATGTTGCTGTGCCACTCTAATCAAAACAGTTAACCCAAGAGGCAGGACAGGTATTTTTTTTGTGCTGAAATAAGGCGTCTTTGTTCTTGTCAGTGTGGGGATTCGTTGTAAAAAAAATTAAGGAAATTTGTTCTCACTACTGGTTAAATACACCTATTTTTCATTACAAATCAGCTATACAAGTACTTTTCATAATTTAACTATGGGACCAAAAATCTTTGGAATAGACACAAAGTGAAATTATCTGTGCTTAACATCATAGTTTCCAATTGAAAAGAGACAAGTCCATCCATTAAACCTCCCTCCAAAACTTATCCCCAAACACATGACTTTTCCTACTTATTCTTAAACCTACTTATCCATAGCTTTAAGAATATACAACATTTAGCCGTAACGTTATCACTACTAATAGGTGAAGACAGTCTAGCTTTGACTATCTTGTTTTACTGACACCTGTCGGTGGGTGGGATATATCAAGCTGCAAGTTAAGATTTTCTCCTGAAAATTATGTATTGGATGCGGGAAAAATGGGCAAGTGTAATGATCTGAGCAACGTTAACACGGTCAAAATTGTGACGGCAGATGACTGGGTCAAAATAACTCCAACATCTCCCTTGTTGGGTGTTCATGGACTACAGGGGTTACTACCTACCAAAGTGGTCTAAGAGAGGACAACTGGTGACAGGGTCATTGGCAGGCTCATTGATACCTGTGGGGATTGAAGGCTAGCCCATGTTTTCTGATCCCATAGTCAAGCTACTATAGGACAAAGTAGTTCAAAAATCAGTGCATATGATTCGATTCAAGGATAACTATATTGTATATATCATATTTTATTCTAAAAATTCACATTTTATTCACTAGTGGGAGCTTTATCTCCATAAGCTTTCCGGACATAACTTCTCAACCGTTGGTCCAATTTACTCCAATTTTGGTGCATATGTATCTACTCGAGGAGATCTAGTTTGAATACATCGTGTTTTACTTTAACAGATATTATTATTTGTTAGTTTGGTTCATATTTTTGATACTCGGTGGAACTCAGCTCAAAACGTTTTTGGCCATAACTTTCTTCAACCGTTGGTCCAATTTAGTCAGAATTTGGTGCGTATGTATCTACTCGAGGAGATCTAGTTTGAATACATCGTGTTTTACTTTAACAGATCATATTATTTGTTAGTTAAGTTCATATTTTTGACACTCGGGGGAACTTAATGTTTTTGGCCGTAATTTCTTCAACCGTTGGTCCAATTTAGTCAGAATTTGGGGCATATGTGTTTGAATCTTAGAGATGTATCTTATTTATATCACATTTTAGCCATATTTGAATCTAATAGTTCATATTTTAATCACTTTCAGGAGTTTTTTTTTTTTTACTGAAAATACTATGGAAATAACATTGAATTAACTGAATTTGTGGCGTTTAATTAGGGGGATTGCATGTAAAACGAGGAGTTGGGACTTTATGGGGCTATACCCTTGCAAACGGTTTTGGAGTTGTTCAGCTACTGCTACTTTTGTCCTTTTTAAAACCATAATTGAGTTTCTGTATGGAGGAATGGTCTCAGATCGTATCTCATCACACACTACAGAAGGAGACTATCTGAGACATTCGATATCAGGGCCCTTGAGGGAAAAATGAATTCACGGTTGAATGTTGGACATGGATAAGGTATAAAGAAGCCAATCTTATTGTCCTAAAAACCCCTTTGACACTGACCTTTGTAGTTTTGGAAGGGAATGCCAGAGCAGCGTTGCTGGATTTGGAAACACAGAGGCCAAGACAACACATGCAAGGGTATATTTTATTGATTTTATATCAGGTTTTATATGCATGCAGTCCTATTATTTATCTCAGATCTCGTGAAACATGTAGCCTTGATTTGAGCTGACCTAGGCTTGACACTATTAATCCTTTTGTTGGTTATTGTACTCTTACCAATGCATGTCAGCGCCCCTTTGTTCGTAGGTTCATAATCAAGTTTGCTAATGTCTTTGTCAGCCTCCAGAGGGACCACAAGTTGAACCATGGTCGAGTCTAGGATTTGTGTCACTTGTGAAATTAACTGGTGTGAAACCTGCAACTTAATGTCTCGTGAGACAGAAGAGATCTTTATTGAACATTGCACAGGAGCCCCATTTATATGGCATCTTATATCAAAAACACCACGGAGAGCCATTTTAAGTAGTTTGGAACCATCCTAGATGTCAAAATTACCTTTTATTTAAACATTGACACTATATGCAACACTGTCAATAGAGACTGTCTCCTTGAGAAAGGAGACAGCATATAGGATACTGCTGTTTAGAAACCATATTACCCCTCAGGCTCATCATAGATAAACTATCTATCTGTGTGTGTCAGAGCAGTTCTCATTATTCATCATTACCAGTCCCGGATGGACTTTAGTTATGTTAATTTTGTTCGTGGACTTATGGATCATATTCATTTTGAGAACTTTATTATAGAGTAGAATAGAACTAATATTATTGAATCACTGATTTTTATTTGCTTATCATATCTGCAAAACTCTTTCCTGTTTAATTACTTAAAGTCAGATACCTCATTGACTAGGTGGAGAAAATATTTTTCATCCACCATCATCATCCTGTCCCTGTCTGGTCTTTGTCTCATGTTCGCCTCCACCCCTCTTCACTGAGCTTAACGTGGTTCTCATGACCCAGGGTTTTTCTCATCTTTGCTGATGACGGGTTAAGTAATCTGCATTGTTTGAACTGCTGACAGACATCAAAATGATACCATCAGTGCTGCTGCCGCCTGTATGCATGGGTCTGTGCCTGTCAAGATGTCTGAGTGCGTCTGTATGTACGGGTCTGTGCCTCTCAGGAAGTCTGACTGCGCCTGCTTTTACAGTGTTGCAGGGCAGAGACTTGATGTAGTAATGAGTTTCCAAGATTAAAGATATTTCACTATGAGGACAGACGGTAAATGAAATTTTTTTCTTTTTCTACACTCCAATCATGAAGTTCACCGCTGCCTATTAAAGTTGACAGCAATGAAGATGAAGAAAATGTAAATAATAAAACCAAGGTTAAATACAAACATATATATGTCTTTGCATATTAAATGTTGTACTTTTTCATATTGATTCCCAAATCAAATGTTGAGCCAGAAATCTTCTCTGCTTTACATATGGAATCAACGGAGGGACCAGAAAACAAATGGCTTTTTCTTTGATTTTAGGGTTTCATTTTTATTTGTCTCCTTCTTGGCTGCCATTGACCTTTGATTAACAACCACTGCATTCATACAACATCATCGCTGGTCTGTGGTTTTCAAGAGACCAGAAGAGTAAGTTACTCCAAGGAACTTGAACCCTCAAGGTTAGGATTCATATTAGCACAGACCCACGTACAGACTTGAGAGTCTTGTGAAGTGTTTTTTTTTTTTTTACAAGCACTTTTTATATAACTATGGTGTTTTCTTACCTCGTCCACTGAGCTCTACCTGATAAAGATGACCTTAACAAGACAGGGTGATTTTTATGAGACTTTTGAGATCAATAGAGGTCTATCTACCTTATCCATCACATTTTTATATATATCACCACTAAATTCAAACATTGCTGAGATTTTGTTTTTAACTTAAAATATGTATGTCAGTTTAATTCAATTAGTACTGATGAAAAACTCTAACTTCAGTATTTAAATGATTGTATAGCACTCATGCCTTTGAACATGGTACAATGTATTATGTATGCAATATGTGCTGTTACTGGCAGCAAATAATAATATTTTCATTATCATAAAAATCTTTAAATGCTGGTTCTACAGGAAAAGTCTGGGGATCATCAAAAATACCAGGATATATCATCTGGGAACTATGCGTACACAAATTAATGCTAATTCATTCACCAGATGGTGAGATATTTTTCACAAGACCAGTTGGATACAGAATGTTTTTCATAACAATTCATCCCCTCCAAAAGCGGTAGATGGGTATTTACTCTGATACAACTCTTTTATGACCTATTGTATAATAAAAGCATTCCCTGTAACTAGCTGCAACAGTTTTGATTATATCATGACAATGTTGGAGAGACGAGAATTTTACTTGATTAGTCTTGGGTCTATGTCACAAAGCTAAATATTGCTTTACTTAGTTAAACTAATGTAGAAAACACTAAATTAAGAAGTCCAGTCTAGTCAATTTTATTTGTATAGCCCGGAGACACAAATCACAGTTTGCCTCGATGGGCTTTACAATCTGTAAATGATGCGACATCCTCTGTCCTTAGACCCTTAGTCCGGGTAAGGAACAACTCCCAAAAAAAACCTTTTTAATAGGGGAAAAAAGGAAGGAAACCTTATGAATGGACATAGATTAGGGATCCCCTCTTACAGGAGGGACAGACGTCCAATAGATGTGGGGTGTACACAGCAAATAAACAAATAAAACTTTAATACCGTATATAGTTCTAGCAATGTTGATATTAAGTGGTGACATATTACAGTAGCAGTGGTACTATAATAAACCCATGTAATAGTATTATAGGTACAAAGTATTGGATTTTCCCCTCAGTGTTCAAGCTGACTTACAAATGCCCTCAGCAATCCACGGAGCCCTTCTCTGTGTACACCTTTCACTGAAAATATTAATTTACCTGTTCCCCGACCTCTGACCTTAGTGTATTTCATTGGTAAGTAAGACACATGCGGCATCAAGTCCTGCCCATTAATTTGCATGTTATGCCGACACATTCCTCATCCGGTTATGTGGATCTTCGAATTGCAAAATGGCAGTCAGAACATGGCAAAGATTAAAAAAGCATTTTTCATTGTAGTTAATATAATTTTTAATGACAAAGAATGTCCTCATGCTACTTTATTTCTATGGTTCTGAAGTGAAATAGTTAATACTGGAATTAACATGGTTAAGGGACATATCATGTTGCTTGTAGGACACAGGCCAATGGATTACTAGAAGTGAACTTTATGTGGCTGGTCAGCTTTGGGACTAGCTGTTGGCAACGTCTTTCAACCTTTCATTTCATTCTGCAGCCTCAGTAGCTGGGTTGCAAGGATGGAGCATGTCACGGGAGCTGGATATCCATTGTGCTTTTCTCGGGGCCAAATGAAACGTCTCTCATGCAAATAAATCCATCTCAGGCTAACATCTGTGAAAACATGGAGCTTATTATCTTTTTGAAGATATCTGAATCCATAAACTGCGGCCTTTATGTGAAGGTCTCAAGTAGAGGGATTGTAGGTTATGTAGCCAATATTTATGCTTTTTTTCTGAGTGTCTGGTCAAATGTTTGGCAGAAAAAATCTAATGATTGTTAAATTTTGAATAATAACCTAATTCCAGCCTGTTGTTGATAGATTTAGAGGCTTGCAATAACTTAATATTAATTGAAATCTACATTAATTTATTTTTTCCTTAACCTATGACACTATTGTGCCTGGTTTCTTACATGTTTTAAACTGAAGAAGAACAGGAAAATTTGCAACAATGTCTGTTCAAGATGATGCCCCACACAAAGTCTAGGGGTGTGGAGTTGAGAATAAAATGACGTGTTGAACACATTAAAAGAACAAGAGGGGAAGAAACAAAGAATGTCCAGAAGTAGGTTGTGACCCTTGATGGATGTTTGTTGCCTCTGAGTGCTTTTTCTAGTTTGAAATTATGATTTGCTCTTAATATAACAGCGTTATAGTCATAAACTCTCAGAACTTTTGTTTTTGTTGCCATTTTTCAATAATTTGACAGATCTGAGAAAAATATTTTGTGAGACATTAATTGTTTTGTCCATTGAAGTAAAATTTTTGACCTGATAAAATGATTTTCCCTGTTTTGGCTGATGATGGGTCAACTGTATTGAATATGGGATCCATTCTTGTTGTCCAAAATCTGACATCTGTACACTTTAACAAGTTGCATATCAGAACTAAAAATAACAGGAAACAGGACACAAAAGTAAGGCTGTTGTTAAGACTATTGTATATTCATTGGTGAATCTACAATAGATCTCTACTTGAACTAAGGTCTACACACAGGAATGAACAGGAAATCTGAAAAAAACAACATAACAGCCCATTTAACAAATTGAGAAAACGATAACCAAAGACTAGCAGGGTCAAAACAGTACTAAAGTTAGTCATAAAAAAAGGAAGGTGTGAGGGTGACACAAGGGAAAATTACAAACTGGCAGGGACTAAATTCACAAGGAAGCTGATAAACCCAGGAGGTGCAGAGAGTTTGAAAGAAGAGAGATATTCTATTCTATATTAAATGATTAGCATAGAATATAATTAACTTTAAATAATGTAGTGAAAGGGCAGGGACCAGCAAAAATGTATTTATGAATATAAGGTATCTCAGTAATTTGAAATGTTGAGCAAGACACCTATTTACTGAATCTTTACTCAGATTAGATCCAGTTGAAGTCATTTAAATTTTGTTCCAATTTTCCTAATGTAATACTTTATTGCTGGGGACTCTTATCTGTGGCTATGTCTTAACGATTCACTTACAGAGAATGCTGCAGGCATAACTTTATGCTACTCTTTAAATGAAATTTGAAAATGATTATAGACTTTAGGAAATGTCCAATAGTTACTTCCCCAGCGTCCAGCGACAACCAGGATGTTTATAGAAAGATAAAAAAAAATACATTCTTTGAACCTCTTTTTTTTTTTTTTTAACTTTTTTTATAAAATTATTATTAACAACTCTGGTGAGCACTTTAGCTGCTCTCTACCACTTTTTCGGTTGAAGCGAACACCAGTGTTTCATTTGATTTATGCTTTAAACTATCTATGATTTGCTGTTACATTAATAAATTGACGAAACTTAATCAAAGTAACAATTACTCAGTTCCATTAAATGTCATGTTTTAGTACCAGTGACATTGAACCACTGCATCCAGTAACATGACCTCTTCTTAGAGTAATGCTGTCAAAATTGTTTGACATTCCTTACATTATTCCAGCCGGTCTATCTATTTCAACAGCCCAATAGGGTAGACTGGCTTTAAATGCTGTTTCATACGTAAGAACACTTAACCATTCTAAGAGTTCATTTTAAACTGAAATCCTCTTAGGTTGTTGATTTAGACACACTAACGTTGACCTTAACCTCAGACCTAAGGGTCTTCATGCTTAAGGGGGGTTGGGTGGTAGACAGTGGTAGAAAGCTCTGATGGATTGCCTAGATTTTCCACAGTCAGCCTGGGTCACATATCTCTTTCTCCTTCTCGGGTTCAATACTTGTCACTAGATTTAAAGAAATGTATCGACAGAAGGTGAATAGTTTACGTTGGTAATAACCAATGTTTTCAAATAGTTAGATTTTACAGAAATGCCTCCAAGTACAACAACAAATCTTACGCGCTATTTGCCAGAAGGCATGTTTATCAATCTCTGGCTGGTGTTGCGCAATGTTTCCTCTCCCAACAGGGAAATTGTCCTAAAGTACATTGGCATTGTCTTGGGAAAGCTGTTGTGTGATGAAAGCTTCGGCGAGTCAGTTTGCATGAATCCCTTGTGCCGTAAAATGGCATTCAGACATTGAAAAAAAATGTTTGGATTAGCCACACCCCTGGGCCATACTTGAATATTATTCATCCCAGGAGAGGAAATGAGAAAATGTCCAAGGAGTTTCAGTATACTCTTGTCAAAACAATGACGTATATTATTCTCATATATTTCTTTCTATTTTATAATGTGACCTCCTCAGGTTTTAATGCTTCTGTCTGCAGTATCTTACATTTTTTAATCTTTTTTAGGTAACAAGTAAACAATAACTTAGATTTAAAAGAAACCCTTACAGTGACACTCATGGTTGATTGTTCATCAATACAGTTTAATACAAGAGTGAACGGTCCCGAGCTGCTACTGTTTCATGAGGACAACAGCGACTGGTGAAACTATGTTCCATAAATATATTACATAACATATACTTGAGTTACAGTTTTAATAAAGAAATCAGTGAAAAATTAAACTTTTTTTCATAAGGGTCATAAGGGCCATAAGGGCCACGACTAGATTTGATCTGATATCTTTGCTGCTTCCCCCCCGTCTGTATTGCTCCTTCCCTCTCTCCCTTTCTCTTTCTCTCTCTTCTCTATCTTTTCGAACCCTGAGTCTTGGATCTGCTCGAGGTTTCTGCCCTTTTAAAAGGAAGTTTTTTCTCACCACTGTCGCCAAGTGCTTGCTCACGGAGGAATTTGTTGGGTCTCAGTAGATAATTATATAAAGAGTTTGGTTTAGGCTCTTTCTGGAAAGCCTCTTGAGACAAATGTTGTGAGTTGACCCTATATAAATAAAGATTGATTATTGATTGATTCCATGCATTGCATAGCAGAGATAATTTTCAATCTTTCAATTCATTCTTCATAAGCAATTTGAGACATGAATATGAATGGCAGACTCTGCCTCTACTATACTACTATATAGAGATTTAATCATATTCCCTAAAAGTCTGGGACATTATTGAATTGTCATTGCTGCGGTCACCATAGTTCCTTCCTGTTAAAGTGATAACTCAAAAACTATTTCATGTATCATTTGCAAATTTTTTTAGCCGCATTGGGGGAGCTTAATCTCCAGAACATTTTGGGCCATAATTTCTTAACCATTGGTCCAATTTAGTCCAAATTTGATGCATTTGAATTACCTTGGGGACCTCTGTTTTATAAACATAATGTTTTACTCAAATATTTCATATTGTACTGACTAATTGGAGCTATCTTACAATGAAACATAACTTCATATTTAATTCAGTCAGGGATTGCTTGTTCAATGCAGAGGATTTGGGCGTTTCGGGGATATACCCCTTGCTGTGAGAAAACAGCGTAGGCCTAGTTTAATAATGTATTGCATTCTGTGTCTCCTGCTTAAAATGCAGACAAAAATAGGATGGAGAACTTAGTTTAATTTAATGAAAATTTTTTTTTGATTCATTACTATCATTTCATTACTATCATTTAAGTTAAAGAAAGCTCAGTTTTCCATATTGTCATCTCTGCCATGATGCTATAGAACTGATTTAATGAAAATCTTTCAAGGCTTAACTCCACAGAGACTACCACAACTTAGTTTTCATTATTTTAACATGTATGGTGATATGAATCCTTGACTAAACTAAGTAATATAAATATCCACTTGATGAAAATATGTACTTTATTAAGAACAGTTAGAATTATTCTACTGTTTTGTCCCATGCAATTCTACTTAGAATATTAAGCATCTACGAGGGACTCTTCCCCTGCTCTGATTTATTAATAATCCTTAGGTTCCTGATGACTGGCTTTGGTGTACTTTAGCCCTTTATTTAGGGGCATTACAACAGCGGTTAAGCAAGAGAGGAACGGCACAGGATGTTTTTTATGGGGTTGTTTTTTATCACAAGCCTGGTCTATGTGATAATTAACTCTTAATACCCACTATATGGTGTCTCGCAGGGGCAAACACACTGCAAATTAAGTAAACAAATGCAAGTAGTTAAATCACAAGGAAATTCAGAAAAAATCCTCATCAATGTTCATGTGCAATGTTTGGAAAACATGCTGCGAAAGCCACAATACAACTGACGTGTTTCCAGAGGACACTTAAAAGTTATGCGTGTCTGGACTTCCTTAATACTTTATTTAAAGAATAGAATCAATCTCATACACAGGTTTCATTCGTTGTTTTCATCTGGTGTTTCTCACATATTCTTGGTGCATTGTTTAACCTTTGGGTCGTGCATTCATGTGACTTTTAATAAAACCTTAATCAACATGTGGGAACCAATTAATAAACTTAATAATGACCTTATCACACACAGTGCCCACATTTACAATAAACACAGTGCATTAGGAAAGCTTGCTTAAGAAAACTCTTCTCCACCATTGTACATATTGACTGCCGGTGTCACCATGGTAACGTGCAGATGCCAGTCATGAGAACGACAGCTCCAGAAGCTATTATTTCTGCCTGTGCTAAAATTTGATCGAAGTAGAATCTGATCCATTTATTAATAATGGAAACTCCTTGATAAGCCATTTCTGTCTTAAATCAGTTGCCAAAGCTACAAGACTCCCTATCTCTCATGAACATTACAAATATAATGAGAAGATAATGAGGAGATTTTTTTTCTCATTATCTCCAGAAAACCACCATTTGTTGTACATCACTTATAGATTGTTGTAGGTAACTTACTTACCTTTATTACCTTAATTATTTATATTTTATTTATTTTATTTTTTTACTAATGACTCATAACACACATGGAAAGCATTGTCTTGGCTTCTACTACATGTTCTGACGGTAGAGAATGATTTGACATGGTTTGTAACATTCAAAACTGAATTAGGCAGAATGAAGATGATTTAGTGGA